>CM072885.1:34607875-34935375 GCA_037013685.1 Acridotheres tristis | reverse complement strand
TAAATAAAGCTCATTTTCTTGTCTTTGCAGAAAGTTGCTGCCATACTAGAAGAGAACCCGGGCTTACCTAGTTTGGCAGGGTATGCAAAGTAGGATTGGCTGGATCAATTAGAGAATTATCTATTTATGAAATGTCTAGCTGCAATGGAAAGAGCTGGTACAATTATGAACTGTTGTCTTGACAACTGGGAAGGACTGATTGGATCATTTTATCAGTAGGGTTGCTGATTTCAAAAGCAAACTGCCAAAAATAGTAAGGGGCTTGGGCTTCAAAAAAAGGATTTTTTTTTCTTCTCTGTCTTAGCTAGTAGGGAAAAATGTAAAGGGGGTGGGAAGAAAGAAAAGGGTCTCGCCAGGAAAGGTCCGTGATGCAGATTTATTGGCAAAAAGCCAGAGTTGCTATTGTAAATTTCTTCGCCGGTTTCAATGTCAACCCAAGCTCGTATTTGAACCCGGAATCAGGGCAAAAGCATTATCACTCTGTCACTTTGTTGCCAGAAGTGGATTTTTTTTTTTTTTTGCTAATATTTTACTGTTACATCTGACAGGATTTCACATTTTCTGTAGCCCGCCTTTAGTACGTTGAACTGCCAGACAGAGAAATTAATACCCTGAGTGACTGTATTTTAATTAAGCAATTTCATGCAAATTACAAATTTTAGATTGCCAAATAATATATTGCACAAAAATTGTAGGCTGGCTGATCTGATATGCATGGAGTATTACTCTTCCAGGCGCTGTGCATACATGGGAAAATGAACAAAAATGCTAATTTCCAATCTACTATGCAAACGGTAAAAGATGCCTATTTAGATACATATGCTTTCCTTAGGAAGGGTAAACAGTTCTTTAATTTAATATAGCTGACACTTGAAGATGTGTTTTTCTCTTTTACAAAGATAATTTTTGCATTGAACAAGTAAATGAGAATTCGAGTAGAAAACATCTTGTTAATGGCGACTAATAAAAACTAATATTGCATGCAATATAATGATATTAAACCTTGTAACTGGTACATAAAGCAAGATAATTCCTATTGTTGCTCTGTCAATGAACATCAAATACGCTCGCATATTAAACACATACTGTCCGACCGGGGATGCTGTTAACCCTGTGCGTGGCCGGTTACCGAGCGCCTGGAAGGGTCGAACGTGGCACGCTTTGAGCAGCCGGCCGGGCACTCGCCGCTCTCGGCCCTGGCGGAGAAAGACGAGGAGCGGGCTTTCCGTGCCGGGCGGAGCGGCGGGAGGCGCGGGGCCGGTGCCCCCCGGGCCCGGGGCGACTCCGGCGGCGCCCGCCGCTCCCGGCCCGCGGCTGCCGGGCACGGAGCCTCCGCCAGCGGCCATCCCCCGCAGGCCACAGCCCCGCTCCCCAGACGCCGGTACCTCGGCCACTTCTGCCCGGTACCGCAAGTTTGCGGACGTGTGCCGGGTGGGGGCCGCGGGGCTCTACCCGGGGCCAGCAGCGCAGAGGTACCGGCGAGGGAGCTCCTCTCGGGGCTCTGGCGCTCTCTCAGAGCGTCATTCGAGGAATAAGCAGCTACGGTTCCACAAAGCCTCTTAAGATAGAACTTCGTGCGAGCCCCGGCATCCTCTCCTGAGCCTTTTATCACCGGAGCTACTCACTCGGGCTGAACCACCCGCGTTTGTCCCTGGTTTTGCTTTCTATTTTAACGACTTGATTTCCCAGCACCGTGAATAAACATCAGCGTCTCCTCAGGAATCAGTTGAGGCTTCCCAGATGCTGTACACAATTAACCTGGTTGCAAATTTAGCGGTCCCAAGTACAGTATTTACAATCTTATCTCAAGTGGGTGGGTATACTAGAAACTCGTGAGCATCTTAGCCACATTCAGTGAGTAAGTAGGCTGAACACAACAGATCTGTGGCGCAGAAGGCTGATCTGAATCTTAACCATACCGTAGTTAATGTTCTTCTCTCTTTATACTTTTTCGACCTTCCCCCCCTACCCTGGGGTAATAGGTGAGAAACAGATTAAGTAACACGCACACACACACACACACACACACACACACACAATTGCAAAGCATAGATACTTTATCCATGGAACTAGTGTAGGCTAAATGTCTTCTCTTTTTTTTTACCCTCCGGATGTAAACAGTGAGTTCAGGCTCTGTGTAAGAGTCCAGTTGCTCTTTTCACTGGAAAGGGAGGATTGGTTGTTGGGGTAATGCATTATTCACTCTTGGCTGGGTATATTTTACTTTACAAGACTTCTACTGCAGCTGCTGTTGTTGCTAAGTCCTTCCTAATTTAAATCAGATTTGGATTTAGGTTCTCTGAGATACTTATTCATGTTCCATGATAAGAAGAGAATTATTTATTGTCATTTTCATTCCCTGAAATTCATGAAAACAATACAGACATCTGTGTAATTTTTGTACTTAAGTAATTACAGAATTTGAGTGCATTTTTTACGTGAGATTTTAGTGAAAGTGTCAGTGTGTCTTTAATAATTTATGACAAAGATGTATTTCAGATTGTTGGAAGTAGGCAAAGTCCAGATGTGCCCATATTAGAATAGCATTTTTCTGCCTTACAGAACATGAGGGTAGGATATGTGAACATCATTTGTAAACAGTGTCAGCAAAAGCTGAATTGTATTTTCAGTAACACCCAGTGTTCCTCCATATTAGGCCAAGCATATTAGTTCCTGAAAGCAGTGTTTGTTCCTGAATCATTACACATTCGCGTGGATTTTTGGGGTTTTTTTTGTCCAAATTCAGTTTCACTGCTGTGATTCATACTCTCTCTCTGCTTGCAAAGCAGGAGAAGTTAATCAGCGCTTTCTAAGCAGGATTTTCCATTAACATCATTGGAGAATCTGCTTAAAAACTGATAGTATCATGTGGCCAATGGAAAGAAGTCTATGAATGTAGAGAAATACCTGGATAAACTATAGTATCTTCTTTAAAAAAAACAACCATCGAGCAGTTTTGCTCTGTCAAACAGTTCGTTGCAAATAACATTATCAAAATATCTTGGCAATTTTCTTTGGAAATGTTTTCCTGTTTGTTTATTTTTACTCAATAAAACAGTTTCATTTTGGGTCATATAATATTCTGGGAATTTCTCCACCAGCTGTCAAGCAGTTTGTTGGAATTATTTCTGTTTCATTATTCAACCAGCTTGAAGGTTTTCACTCTTGTGGTATTTGGCAGGGCAAATATTTTCAATACCTGCAACTGACCATCTTATTAACTGTGAAAAATTTCACTTGAACAATAAACAGCGTTCTGCCAAAGAATCACAGCAAGTTATTCCAAAATACATTACTCAATCAAAAATCTTGGGCAGCATTCATATGACCTTTGCCTGCTTTCAAAATGTTGTATTTCTTTTCTTCCAGAATTCTCTGTTGAGTAATATGGGTTGTTTTTGGAAAGACAACGCGAGTTTCAGCAAAGCAGTTATTATATTTGGGATAATGATATTCAAAGGGACTCACCTTGCAACCTTTACATGCACAAGCAGTTAACTATTACTTATATAAGGACAACAGAGACTACTTGTATACATAAGGCTTGAAGGGTCACACTCAAAGGCCCCAGATAAGACAAACATTTAAAAATAGAAATTAGGTATCTCTTTTGCTGAATAGAGCTGGAGTTCTGATCTGGGGCCGTAACTGACATGTGGTGGATGGTCCTAGAGTTCAAGGCTTTTGTAGGAGTCCTACTTTATGTTTTCAATGCCAAAAGAACAAAGTATTTGGAAAAAGGGGATATGTGAGATACAAGAAGATAGAATTTTATTAAAAGATAAATACAGGAGAGTAATAAGGACATTACTTCCGTGTCTTTCAGGTAGGCTTCTCCAGGGTCAAGGAGAGCTGACAAAGATGCTAAGCTTCTTGTACAGCTCCTATACACTAGGATTTCTTACAAGGATATTTTTGCCATTGACATCAAAGTTTTCCACAGAAATTAATTTGTTTGTCAAAACTTTCTCTAGGACAGCATCTCAGCTTCTGGAGAGGATTTCAGGACTGGAACAGAAAGAGCCTTTCATCATGATGCTTTGCTATAGGCAGACCAGGGCACCATCTGATCTGCAGATGCCCTAATCCTCATTGTCTAATCTGTGCTGCACTGTATCTCTCTCTTTTTTCTTCTATTTTTTTTTTCTTAGTGGGAAAGAAATTTATTTTATTTCCTTGAGGAGCCAAAATTTTTCAGATAATTTCAAATGTTTCATGCAGAGGAATTCCTACTTTCCTGCCAGCCTTTCATATATGACTTGGAAATCTGAAGGAGTTTCATGCTTACATAAAAGGTTCCCAAAAGGGCAAGATTTGGCCAGTGGGAAGCCAACAAAATATTTTGAAAATTACTTTTTTTTTTAAAATTATTAAGCTGCTCAAAGTTTAACAAATTGGGTTATAGCTTTTTCCAAATTAATCATAAGCAAAAAATCAAACCAAACCAAAAAACATCAAAATACCAAAATGAAAGACAAGCATTAATTTCTCCTGTATTACAAAAACAGTTTGCACCATTAGGTCAATATTCCAGATCTATTATCCAGGGATGTATTACTTACCCATAAACACTCATTCAGAACTGCAATAAGGCATAGCATTGTATCAAACTTGACTGCATCCGTGGGTCATTTGTAAATGACAGAAAGGCAATCAAAAAAAGGCAATTAATTTTTGCCTCTTTCAATTCAAATGGTAACTCACTCTTTGAGCACATAGCCTACATTACTGAAGAATTCACTTGTGCCACCTAAGTCGGAAAACAAATAAGAATAACTTTTTCCTCTCCTGCAGGGTCTCAGACTGATGTATATTTACTGTGTTAAAAAAAGCAAATGATTATATAGTTGCATAGATTTTGAATAAAATTCAGTTGTGGTGAAAGCTATTGCATCCCCTGATGATGTCAATAGAGACAATCCTTCTCACATTGCCTTTTATGTCTGCCTTTAAGAGCTAAATAAACGAAAAATAGTGTTAGGGATTATAAACAACCAGGAGGATGTTGGTGGATGGAGAAAACTTGGTGTGGGCTATGTTAGCTCAAAGTATGTCTTTAATCATGCACTGGAACATAGATAGAAACTTCTTCCTGGAACACTTATCTGGAAACATGGTTAAGAGGCACAGGCTGTTGCCATTGTTTCCAAAATACAGGATGCCAAATGGGAGAGTGCCTCAGCCTTAGGAAGCCCAGTAGCATCTTCTTGGCATTAGAAACTCTCCCTTAATTATGCTAAAGGGAGAGTTTCTGAAACTAGAGATCTCCCTGGCGTGGTTCCTTCTGGGCATCCCTCCACTTTGGGGAAGGTGAAACATGATCCCCGTGGATGACAACATTCCTCCAAGTGGATTGCAAAAGCTGCTCTGCCTCTTAGGCCATGAAATGGCTGGAAGCCTTGGAAGGGATGCAAACCAGGGAGCAATAAAAACTGACTAAGCTTCACATCTAGGCTGCCAGGTAGGAGGGAACTCTTTGGAACTCATGCTCAGAAGGAAGAGACGAGGGACGATTTGGTTTTTCCTCTCTTTGCTGCAAGGACAGGTTGCCAGTGAGTGCTGTCTTTCTTGAAGTCATCTTGCAGCCATCTGGCTGAAATACTGTAGAGTTTGGGGGTTTTTCCACAGTTACTAGCCTGTAGTCATTCTGAAGCATCAACACCATCTCCTCCTGTTCAGCTATTTGTTTCTTATTCAGCGAGGCCAATGCTGGAAATCATGTTCACACAGATTTTCCTTCTTCTTTGATATCATCATTCAAGGTTCCACTCTGATGAAATTCTAAAAAATGAACAGACCTTCCACTAAAGACATGCATTTGTATGCATTTTGAGACATAATTCATGGCACCATATGACATTACCCTTACCACAAAAATGAATCACTGCTGTGGGAAATAAATACCAATGTTCAAAAATATCTTTCCTGACTTGTTGAGAAGTAACTCCAGGCCTTGAAAATTCCTTCTCATCACACTGCACAAAAGGAGGCATTATGTTAGTGATATGACTATGAGTCTAGGTGAGAGGGGGAAAAAGGAAAGACAGATTGCTGGAATTAGGATCTAACATATAACACTTGCACACACACAAGTCCCACACCTACTCCGAGGTAGGTGACTGAGAGAGGAGCACTTATTTGGGTAGCAAAGACAGAGGCTGGGGAAAAGCGATTTGTTTGTAGCAAATCCCATGGCAAAGGAAGATACCACTACTGATACTATTACTGATTAAACACTGTCAGCTCCTCTGCACATTCTAGGTAATTTCAATGGCTCTGTAGTAAGGCCATAGGTCCGAGAATTTCAAAGAAATAGTGGTGCAGTAAGACCCACAGTTCTGAGCCCATCAAAGTATCTGTGAGTTTCACAAATATAATTTCTTTTGCTACTTTAAATTTTTCTCTGCTTTCCCACTGTGTAAGTAAATAATTATATATATTTTTAAAGTGATGAAAAGAAGAAAGAAAGAAACAAAATATGTGGAAAAAAAGGCGAGGGGCAAGAAGATGACCACCTGCACTTTTTATATCACCATTAATGTTGAAAGCAACAGCATTTGGCATCACACGGAACATTTCTGTCATTATGTTTTTCACTGTACTTGAATACTGTTTCAGAAAAATGTTTCAGATTAAAATGTCAATGTTTGTGCTCAACTGGGCCCAGGTCTATGTGTTTAGAAGTATTTTTCCATGGATTCCTGATCTTCACACATTCTTCATTCTGCATGGCTGCAAGTCATGCCTCATAAAGGTGAGAATGTGGCATAACTGTGCAGACTTAAAACCACAGTTTCTTTCTGGTATGCCTTCCAGTTTTATGTATTGCCAAATGTATGGCCAAATTCTAGTTACTTTAGTTGGTTCCATGGGTTAACACAACCTGGCTAAGGGAAATCAACAGAATCTGGACTTCAAATTAAAATATACACACTTAGAAGCACAATTGTGTAAACAAAAGCTGAAATAACATGTTTGATCCATTCAGGTGTCTTTAGAAGAAAGTTACCTTTATATTATTTTTTTATTAATATATTATTTATAATTAATTAAAATATTTTAGAAAATATTTATATATATAATATTTATATTAAAATAAAACAGTTTCAAGGTATTTAGAAGTTCAATCAGAGAATAACATATTATGATGGAAATCGGGGTTCACAGTGATTCTTTTCTTTTAAAACCTTGTGTAACCATACAGCATTTGATGGAGTAAGCTATTTTTGCCTATATTTCAGAGTACTAATGCTACTGTTGCAAGCAAAGTGGAATGTTATCAGAGCTGAAACCTTGTCACTCATCAGTGTTTCTTTTGGTGTATAAACTTCAGTCATTTCTGTGATGAGAAACAAAAGACAAAAAATGGAGTATTTTTAAAGTGTACAAATGAGTTTTTAAAACTTGGAAATCTGTTATAATTTTGCAATGCAACATTATTTTATAGCCTTTAAAAATGGTCATTTTATTAGTAATACCTTAAACATCATCCTTTGTGAACGAATGGAATCAATATCAAACAAAATGAGATTTCATATTACGCTTTCATTTATCTTTTTATGTTTGAGCTCTCATTGCTTTTTACTTTTCTAGTTTCTAATCAATTTCCCTAATGCTTTCTCAATTTTGGGAATGGAACATTAAAATAATTTCATATTTAATTAAATTATAAAGTCCCAGTTAGAACCTAACACCCAATAAAGAGAATCTAAATAAAACAGTTATTGCTGAAAGGTAATTTTTATGTATTTCTCATGGAATAGATTATGCTGTATTTTTTGCTGGCTTTAGTACAAATCTTTTGCATAATCACAAAGTAAAAAATATATCTTTATGATTAATTTGTGCTATGAATTGTTAAATTGTTATTTTCATTTGGTTTTAATTTGTGTCTTTTTGAACATCTTTGCTGCAACAAGTTGCCACTACTGTTTGTCCCAGCGATGGTGGTAATTGCAAAATAGATGAGGAAATTACCTATTATACCTCACCTACACACTGTTCATGTGCACTTTCCTATTTATGAATTAAACTCAGTCCTGTATCTTCTCTGTGAGAACTCGCCAAACATTTTGAACCCTTCTTCACTACACACACCAATGGCCCTTGGCTCAGTTCCCTTCACTGGTCCTATGAAAATGAATGGTATTCTTCTGTATTCCTCCCTCACGTATGACACTTCACAAATCCCATTGATCTTTCAGCTTTTTTTTTTTTTTTCAGATTTCCCCATCTTTCTTTCATAGGTCACAGGATTTTGAGCTTCTCCTTCACTGAAATCACTTCACAGAAATACCTTGTCACAAAGACAGGATGCCACACTTTTTTCTCACTCTGCTTCCAGCCCTTCCTTGCAGCCTGTTACTGTGGTCTCTGAAGCAATGCTTGAGCTGGATGTGGAGATTTACATGGGAGGTGAGCATTTGCTCCTATTCTTTGCTAAAAATTTGTTTCATCCCAATGAAATGCCATCTCAAGACCACTCCTTTGACCTCATGAGTTTTCTGTGTAGGTGGGATCTCATTTTGAGGCTACAGTGCACCTTCCTTTTCCTCTGAGATATGGAAGAACTTTTGTGTTCATTCTGCCCAACTTTCACACTGCTCACTTCACTGATGAAGCAGAGAGGAGGGAACCTGCCATGAGAAGTTTCTTCATGTTTATCTTTAATTTTTTGTTTGTAGCTGGCCTTGAATGATAGGAGGTGAACAATTTCTGGCTCAGAGAGGTCACTGCAGAATGTCATGAATTCTCTCCATTGGGAAAAGTGAAGAGATTTTCTCTAAATCTGCCTATATTACACCTACTTTGTAGAAAAAGAGGGCTTTTTGATGCTGCATTACCACCCCTTCAATAAAATTTGAAAATCTGCAAACTTCCTAATCCTTGCATAAGCATTTAGCCATGAGGTTTTTACTGCTACTAATAGGAGTCTTTCAGCTAAATCTCTACATGTCTCTGTAATTACCTACACAAGGAGTAATGTTCTGTAATACCATTCAATCTCTATTTTCATGTCATGCCACAGTCTAATATTCCTCAGTCCATGGCAAATATGCCTTTAGAAAATAGCCTGATATAGAACAAAATAAGATCCATATTCAAGCAAGAAGCACTCAGTGAAACAGAATCCTGTCTAGTGACTTGATAAGCCAGACCATAAGGATATAAAAAGTGCAGGGATGGTTTATGCCAGATACAGTCTCTGGTTAGAAGATTTGGTTCTAAGAACCCATGAGAAAAAGAACTTGTTCTATTCACTGAATGGAACAAAGGAAAGCCAAGATATTTGAAATAAAATAGAAACTATTTGAACTATACTCTTCACTTTATCTGCAATCAAGCTTACCACTGGATATCTATATAACAAACCCAAAAACACACAGAAAAGTGAAATGTTCAGCCAAAATCGGAGAAGCAGCTTATAGGAAAGACACTGATTTGCAATGTTCCTTTGGTCTCACAGAGCTCTCTACATTGCAGGAGATATCACCGTGAGCTTCAAAAACTAGAGAGCAGATTTTTAGCTCCAAGGTCTTTCCTTGTTTCATATGGGAAACAAGAAGCAAGATGACAATTGTTCTAAAATGACTGACTGAGGATTTCACTGGAGGTCTTTTGCAATTGATCTTCTGAGAGAAAAGCAGAGATATTTAAAAGGACAGAGCAGGAAAGCTCTTTCTACCCATTATCCACTTACACTGGATTGCCTATGAGTGGGTGAAACATAGGTAAAACAACTTAATAGTTTACAAGAAAGTTATAAGTTGTTTTAGCTGTACATTGAATGACGTTTAAGAGCAATACATTCCAAGGAGATAGTGCAAAAGTCTCCACTTTGTACAAACTCATGGAACAGCAGACATGAAATTAGTGCAAAAAAATAAATAATATTAAATTATAGTAAACTCTAATAAAAAAAAATCTGTGGAAAATGGATCTTTGCAAACTTACTTGATGTACTTATTAGTTTAGTTGAGAACCATAACAATTTCAAAAAATGAAATCTTGAATAAGGTATTTGACTTATCTTCACAATATCATGAAACTTTCTAAAGGTGCAAACAAAGGCATAGATGTAAAAAAATAATATTAAGCCCTAACAAATGAGAAACATTGCACTGATAATGTCAGTTGTACAAATAACCAACTACATTGCCTAATTTCTAGATAAATAAAATTGTGTTTTGAAATGGCTAAATATGAAGTCATACACATGAGAAAAATGGAGACCATATCTATAAAATGAGAAACTTCTCCAAGAGAAAAAATAACTATGAAGATAGATGTGTTATTCAATCTGCATCCTGGATGTTTCACATTGCTGTATTTTCTTATACAGGGTTAATAAAACCCTCATTTACATATGTTGTAACTTAAGAAGCAGAAGTTGAGCTTTTTTAGCATATCAGAACTATTTAAATATTTGTCCAGTTCAGCTTTTTTAAAATTGAGGAAATCTGTTGAAAAGTTAGAGAGGTTTAAGGGAAAAGCCTGGAAAATGAAATTGAAAAATATATCTTCCAGTGCAAGGTTCAAGAGACGTTGTCAACTTAATTTATCAAGAGGTAACTTAATCAGAGTCTTTAAATACCTACATGGGAAACAGAAATTTCGTAATAAGATGGCTCTTCAATAGAGCTAACAAAAATGTAATAATAGCTTGAAATTGAACCTGGACAAAATTAGGCTCAAAATTAGGTGCATTTTTTTAACAGTGATGGTACTGAGCCACTATAACAATGTACCAAAGACTTCCATGGATTCTACAAGGAATTTTTCGATAACATTGCATTTTTAAAGTATTTGATATATTTCAAATGTTATCTCAGAAAAATCCATCAGCCTTTTTTAGCAGGCCATCCTGTGTGATCAAACCAGTCCCCATGAGCTCTACACTTTGTAGAACACATGATAAGGGCCCAAATATTTGTAGATGTAAAAAAAATTAGTCTTCCTGGACTAGTAATGATAGCTGTGGGTTGTACACAGACTTTTAAAATTCAGGTAAGTTCAAACAAAGCATTTCAAGAGGTAGCTATGAAGTAGCTGCCCAAATCACTTGATATACAACAAAATAGGAAAACTGTAGGTTTTAATTGTCTTAATGCCATGTTCAGAAAGAAGACAAACAAGCTGACTAAATGTTTCTTTATTGACAGCAAAATCTTATGTGGTAATTCAGCTGATGAATATCCATGTGATTTTCTCTGGCCTTGGGCCTACTATCAGATATTTCTAACCAAGGAACTTTCCAAAATGATAGAGGAGCCCAGACTGTTATAAAGAATTATTTTGAAGCATCAAGAGAATTATGGTTTTTTTGGCTAATGATAAAACCTGGCTTTCTAATGATGAAACCAGATGAGCTCCAAAATAGCACTTAGATGCAAAAAAACCCCACAATTGGATCAAATTTAGACAATTAAGATAGTGATCTCTGAAACCACCCCACTGAACTGTTATCAGGTCTCAAAGGCTGCAGATAACTCCATTTGTTTTTCAAGAAAAAGTCATTAAGCTTGTGGAATTTTGCTAGGTTCAAGAACGCTGCCGTTCTCAGAGGGAACACAGCAGCTAGGTAACTGTTCCCATCTTTAAGGCCATTTCAGTTCAAGAATCTTCTCTGAGGATTTTACTGTGAATTTATAGGAGATGTTGGTTTAGTTATCCTGAAACAGAATTCATCTCAGGTTACCACCTCTTACATGGCTGCTCTAACAACATGCTATTGTACAAAAGACTATTTATTTTTCTTAAGAATTGAAAATGTCTGTCACTTATAACTGAAGACCTGACCTGGTTACAAAATTACACTATGTGCATCTGGCATAAGAATCCCAGCCACTCAGAAACTCCTTAATTCTTGGACAAAGACACCATCTTGAGTTACTCTTTGTTTGCTATTTCATATTAGGGAGCTAATTAACATTTTCTGTTCACTCCCTCATGTCCTCACCCGAATCAGGTGTGCAGAATATTATGTATCCCACTCCCACTGGGAGTTAAGTACCTAACTCCTCGTTTGACACAAGAAACCTCTAAATATAATACCCCTACGTCCCACTAGGACTCTGCCACGTCACATGTGATGAGAGAGGTCAGGACATATCAAGGTAAATTGCCCAGCAAGGGCAGCCTTGAGAGAGTGGGAAAGGAAAGAAAACACTTGTTGGAATGCATCAAAGGACTGATCTACATTAAAAAACAAAACTCAAAGTCCACACAAAACCCAACAAACAAATAAAAAACTCACACACCTTTTCTTTCCTTTTGTTAGGAAAGTTTTATTCAGGGTCACGTGTTCCCCATGCAATTCACCACATCAGGAGTGAGGGACTTTAAGGTCTATTAAACTAGCCTACTAACATGGTTACTGGAAGAGAAGATTTCTGTTTCAAAAAAAATCTGTGTCAGATCAAAAGAATAATGGTAAAGCGACTTTTCCAAATCATGCCAAATCAAGAGCAAGATTCCAGCAATAACTACAGAAATCAGATCAATGTCACACTGATTTTAAAAAATGGAAAAACTAGAGGAAATTGGGCAAAAAAGAGGATATGATAGGAATAATGAGAAATTCTAGTCATCCTTATAAATCTAACCTAAGACACAAAAAATAACAACTTGAAGCTTTATATGAAGACAGGAGGAATTCACACCCAAGGTAAAAGGCAAGACTCAAGCACTCAAGAATAAAGTAATCCACAAGTTTTCTTCTTCTGCTGATTCATCAGTTCTAATTAGGAACTGCAGTTCCAAGTAAGAAATGAGAAAAAAAAATTGGAAAAGGTAATAATTTAATCAGTATAGTAAACAGATTTTGTAAAAATTTCACAGGAGGGGAGTCTGTCTTCTGATCAGATCATTATTAATGGAAGTATACATTATATATGTTGTTTTGATAAAGAAGCAGTGGAGACTTGATGCTCGACTAAGATGAGAATTATTTGGTATGGTCCTTTTCCAAGGGAAAACTGCAAAGTTTTTGTGTAGGAATTTCTCCTATAAGGCATATAGATACTTCAAAAATATATACATTATATTCAACTATGTGCAATTGTTTTAAAGTTATTTGTGAACAATTTTGCCTTTTCTTCATGTCATAAATTCCTATTTCATTGTGGCTGCAAATATATAAATATAACCATCAACTAAACCAATTTCATATGAGCTACACGGTTTTTAATACTTTTGCTTCTTAGAAAATTGAAGTGTTTTGTTTATAACAACCCTTTTTCTTGATATAGACTTTGTTCCAGAAGACTTTTGAGGTGCTTTAGAATTTTTCATTAAATGGAAAGTTTGAATCCCAATCAAAGGTAAGAGTTAATGATTTGCTGTGCCTTGGGAATTTGGGGTGTGTTAGTTTCCTGAAGATAAGTGATCCATTTGGGTATTTGGTATTCTAATTTGCTGACATAAGGTTTGCACATAATGTCTTTTTACCTTGAATGGATATGGTAAGAACATGAGGGGAGTCATACAGAGATAATTCTTCTTGCTAAACTGCTGCAGGGGCACTACTGAGTGTGTTTGGATTGCACAAGGCAGTGGAACAGAGAGAAATCCAGTCCACTTCTGAAGGCCTTGATGCCCAGAAAGAGGGGCTGGAGCCATGTCAGTGCTCCATATGGGCTAATGCATGGATGTCTTGGCAGGGCTGATTAATCCAGGCAGAATTAATGTGGCCACCTCATTTCTGATGCTTGAACTAGCTCTGTGGACAGTCCCATTGCACTCAGCTCTCCTCAGATTTGTGTGAGCAGTCCAATAATGCCTAAAGCAGCATTGCTAAGAACTGTCATAACAGGTTTCTTCTGCATTTTTAAGAAGAGGTAAGGAGGCCTCTTTATGCTTTGTAAGTCTGTTAGTGAAAGTTGAAAAACTGTTTTGCAGCTGGTGTGAAAGTATTTGGAGTGGTCTTGACTAGTACAAAAAAAATTACTCTGCATCAAACAAAAATCCTCTTGTTTTTATGACATAGCACTAACTTCTACCTGAGAAGAGCAATATTTGAAAATGGTTGAGATCCTGAAATAGAGATAATGTCTTTCAAGGTGTACAGCCCTCAAATTAGTCCTGGCAGAGAAGCATGCAATCTTAACTGTATGCAATACTCAGTGGATGAACAGCACGGCAATTCAGAAGACAAGGCTGGCACACACAGCATCCTGCTTTGACTAAAATGTCTATTGCTGTGCTCTGTGCTAACTGCAATTTCCTAAAGACTGGAATTTTTATGCTAGATAGATCATGCTGTTAGAGTCCAGTTGGAAGGTTATAAATTCTTGGGTTGCCAAGGCCACATCATCATTCAATTGCTTTGCCATCTGCTAATATCTCTGTGCCTATGACAAACCCAGGTGAATTCCTAAGTATAGTAGTGATCTAATAACTTGTGGCCATGTTTCTTCAATGAGCGAAGAATGAACCAGAACATTTTGCTAAAGAACATCATAACTGTGAATAAGTAAAAAAAATAACAATGATAACAATAACCATGTGGTCTTATCTAAAAAATAATCCAAATAAAATATAAAAATATTGAAAATTTTATCCTAGAAATTTTTTCCTCCTGGCCTGCAGTAGAATGTGGCATTTTAATACTGTGGAATAGTGATATAGCAGTCTTAAAAATGGGGAATGTAGACTGATATATATACTTGAATATTCAATATCTTTGTTTCCTCTCACGAACCAAAGTAAGAGGAGAATCTATCTGCTGCTGGCTGTGAAAAGTGCAACTGGCTCACTTAATCACATAAAAATAGTCAATCTGAAGCTGTAGAAGTCAGTCTCCATTTGACAGCACAATTAGCTAATAGAGTTATGTCCAGCACCTTCCTTGGAATGGTGAGGATGCTCCTGGCATTCCTACCACTTGAGAATGGCTTCTTCAGCTCCCTGCAGAGCCCCTGTCCTCGTGGTCAGATAGAGAGGGAGCCAAACGTGGGAGAACTTCTCAAAGTGAGAGGATACAGTTCACTCTGGGAAGAGGGGCAATGGCATAGAGCAGCAAGACTGCCAGGTAAATCTTTTCCCCTGTCAGCAATTCCATTAATCATTTTGAGCCCTTCTGGAAGCCTGCTGAAGCCCATGGAAAGCCTTTTCATGAGTTCATTGTTGTTTGGACTGGTGTCACTAAACCACTTTCATGTCCTAAACTCGCCTTGGAAGAATTTTGATGCTGTTTTATCAGATAATCTGTTTCATTTTTTCTTGGAAAAAATTAGGTGTGCCTTTTGCTGTGTTCTGTAAGCCTCTTATATGAAATGAAATCCAGAATATTTATTTTTTTAGCAAAGGAAATATGGTTATGAAGCAACTCAAAGCAGCTTCTGAGGCTTGTTTCTGGGTTTGTTTTTAATATAATTTATAACATTTAAAATTTTGCTGTAAGTTTGAGTCCCAAAATTACATTTACTTTCCTCTAAAAATTGCCATTATTCTTTGGTTATTCTTATATTGCAAAATTGTTCACTCTGTTTCTGGTTAGAAAAGCTTTGCTGGAATGAAATAATCCCTCAGAACAGTGTACCTTTTTATGTTTCCAGTATTAACTAACCACTCAGGGTGTGATCTTTTTGAAATCAGAGGATTTTCTATTATACAGGAGTGGAAATATTTAGCTTCTCTCTCCCCTCTCTGAAAATAAACCACATCCTGGAAAAAGAAATGTTTTACACAGAATTTATACATGATAAGAAATTCATTCCACAAGTGGAGTAAGACCTTTAAAAGACCTTTATCTACCTCACAGAATAAATCTGATATGCCTTACAAACCATTATGTGATCTCTTCCTCTCATTGCATGCAGATGCAACTCTCTCTCCTAAGTGCTAACACCATAATTTCCATTCCAATGATGAAATTGGGTGTGGAAGGGGAGAAGTTTATTCTAATGTTCTTGTATATGATTACATACTGGATTGTAAAAATTTAACATTTAGTTTGCTTCTTCTAATAAGCTTTTCAAAGCATAATAAATCTGAGTATTTTAAAACATCTGTTTGCTCTGGAAGATCAGTCAGTAGGGTTGGGCATCCTGCTGGTGGGGCTGCTGAGACTGTTTAAAGAGCCTGGTTGATACTTGCAGTGCATATTACAAAAGAGCTATTCTTTAGGAAACTTTTGATTTGCACAGCTTGCAAACACAGGATCTTGAGATTGAGCTTTATCTGTGCAAACTGTTTCTCTAGAAGTTCTTCTGGAAATTTTATTTAAAAAGTGTATCAGAAATGCTTGAAAGGCAGGACCCTCTTAGCAATATAAGATTAAAAAAAATCACACAGTCTTTCTTTTCAGCTGTGTTTGAATGGGGCTTCTGGCACTTCTGACTAAGGGGCATCTTGCCAGCTACAGAAGGTTCAATAGGGATGTCCTTATCATGTAACTGATGTGCACCCCCAGAGAACTTACATTGACAAGCACTGGTCAGGGCAGATACTAGTTTCATTTGTTTCTGCATTGCAAAACCTTCTGCTCTAAAGCAACCTTAAAGTGTCTTTTCCTATTTCTTTACTCCTGTGTGGTGATGAAATACAGTGTGATGCAGTACTCAGCAAGGCAAACCTATTCCAGCAAAGAGAGTCCATAACAAAATCTTTCAGTGGCCAGCCACTCACACTGTAAAGCCCCTCTGGAGTTGTCTGATGATACAAATCAGCTATAGCAGAGAAGACACTGCTGACCACGGAGACTCTACCCAGAGCATCTGCAGCATTTTGCCTCCCTGGCTCTGTTTAAGTAAACAATGCAATGTGGTGGAGAACAGTTTTGTGAACATAAAGAGTGAAGCTTACAATTTTTTGGAGTCCATATGTGCATTCACACATAGGAAAGAAATTAAACAGACAATTTCAAATTTATTTTTCTTCTAAAATTATATGTATTGTTTGTCATAAAACTTGACAACAGCACATTTAATATCATGGAGCTTTTTTCAATATCAATTCCCATAGCTTATTGTTCTGTATTTCTTGGTCCAAATCAGTACTGCAAATTTCGTTAAACCAATAAGGAAGAAAAATAAAGCATTTTCTCACATATTTGTATTATGAAACATTCTTTCTATATGCATAAAGGTGACATCTTGGTGATTTCACAGAGGGCTTTGGGGCCACCTTTATTTCACATTTATTTCACCTTTATTTAATTTATTTATTTTGGTGGTGTTTTTAAACGTTGTATCAAAAAAACCTTCATGTGACTTTCAGAAATTTGCGAGTTAAAGTACAATCAAATATTTCTGAAGACGGACAGTAGTAATTAAGATACATGAAAAAGTTTGGAAAAGGTTTTGATCACAGCACTGTGAAGGTGAAATAATGCACTTCTTTATCTAAAACAAAATTATTCTATTTTGCTAAAGATACCAAGATAAAACATGTGATATAGGAAAAGATATGTTACCAGGGGACTGTACTGGAGGTCTGGTAGAACCTAGTTCCACTAATTTCTGTCCTGTGGCAGTGGAGGGAGTTAGAGTGGGTTTGGAGATGTCCTGAGCTCTACCAGTGCAAATAAAAAAACCCCAGAATCCTGCAATTTCCTCTGCATTTCCTAATTTTCATTATGTTCCAGAGCAACTGAGAGACAGTGAAAGGTGGAGTTCAAAATGATAGTGGGAACAGCCCAAACTTTATCATTAGGATAACAGTGAAACAGACTGACTTGATTTGCAAAACAATTACTGCAAGCTGCTTTTTATCTGGACTCTGTTGAAGCAGAGACATGAGAAAGTCAGATGGATACAAATAAAGCAAATCAATATTTCAGGATTTTCAAACATGAGTATCCTAAATCAGTTCCCCAATATCAGTAGTAAAAGAAAACAACCCCTTATCAGAATCAATGGGATGTAGCAGATTGCTTTCCAAACTAGAGTGGCTCTTGGGCTGTTTTAATTCATTTAAATCCCATTATAAATTCAGATGCTATGAATTTTATTGGTGGGTTATATAGGTGCATAACTTGAATGTATATATTTGAGAAATTTCCTTTTCTCAAGGAAAGGAAACAAGCTTGTTGCTTTTCTCTTATACCAAGCAGATCAATAGATACACTGAATAAAGCTTGTGTGAAAAGAGAATCAGCCCTGATTTTCAACAATACTTATAGCTATAGACAGAGTAGCTGCAGGAAATCTGGCTCTTTGACTCCTCAATTCTAGTCTCTAATACGCTCTCTCTGATGGCACCATGACAATTTTCTGAAGTAGATCCCTGAGACCTCGGGTCATTAGGTTTACTTTACTTTGTATGGTTTGTCTCAAATGTGAATTCAGGTTGTTTCTCAGGTGTACCAGATACTCCTCCAGTGAAGCAGTGAGCTACCATGACAGCTGAATCACTTCCCACCCCAGCAAGGCTTACTGAAAAATGTTCCCCCGACATGTATCTCCTATTTAAGCAGTCAGAGAATGTTGTGAGGAACAAGCCTTCTTAGATTATTTCTGTTTAGGAATAAAATGATAAAGCATTTTTTCCTTGTGCTATTTCCAATTGGAAATACCATAAGGAAGCATGTTTCTCATTATATTTCCTATTTGTCTAAGTGTATTCCCATGCCAAGGGAACAGCTGAATCAAAAGGCAGACAATACCCCAGAGTTTTGATGCAAGCAAATGGCAAGTAAGAGCAAATTACTAATCTCCTTTCTTCTTTAACTTTTTTCTTTCCCCCTCAAAATTGTTGAAAAGTTTTGATGCAAAATGAAAACAGAATTATGGCTTAGGAATCCTCCACAAAGCCTTATTCATATTTCTGACAACTATCTTCTAACTAACTTCTGTAAATATGAACACTTGATGCTTTCTAATATAGTTCATTGAAATGGAAAGCCCAGACTGACTGCGGCTGATAACTTGCCCTGTCCTTGTGTATATACTATAAGACTCAGGATGATGCTATGTTATTTCACTTTTTCTTTATTCTTGTCTTAATAAAATCTTTTTCCTTATGTAACCTGTATGTGCAGGGCAAAGCTCTTCCATCATGCACCAAAGTATAGACTATTCTTCAAGCAACATTTTACCTCAGGGCAGGGAAGGGAAAGGGAGCATCTCTTTGCTCCCTCATGTTATCCATGATGGATACATCCTGCTCTCCCTCCTCATCTAGACAAGACTGAAAATAACAGAGGTAAACATCTCTACAGGAAAAGTGGTGTTTCTGGGTGTGGACAGTGGCCATGCATTCTTGGCACTTGTGCCTGTTCAGGGGGATCACTTTGCCCAGCAAACAAAATGCCAGATGAACACACAGACATGAATTCAGGAAGCTGGCATTGCATGCACTATGGGCGCTCTAGAGTTTTGGCGGTTTTTTCCCCAATAAATGATTTCTAACTAAAAATGTCAACATGTCCTTTCTGAGTCTATTTCTGCTTAGAGGGAGATACATCTTTTTCACTCCAGGTAATTTCTGGATCAACTTCACTAATCAAAGAAAAAACTTCCATTGCCATATAAAGGAGATTTTGAGTTCTGCAGAATCAGGATTTGTTTTCGGGACTGGTGGTGGGCAGAGAGAGAATAATGTTTTCCTTTTTGAGCGTCATTACATGATTTCTATATCACATAATTTTAATTTTATGTCTTTAATTCTAAAGATAGTCGTTGCTTGTAAAGGGTTGTTTTCCATTTTCTCTTTCTCTTATTTCCTACTGATGAAAAGAATAAGGTTGCTAAATAGGTATAATGAAATTTTCTTAGCCACATGTTATTTTCAGTAGTTAGACTTTTTTTACCAAGATGACTTATCTGGTCACTATTCTAAAATTGACAACATTTTCCTTGAAAAAGCCCGTTTTACAAAACAATGAGTACCTAACAAAAGGAGAAACTGAGGCAGGGGGCAATATAGGATTTGTAATTAATTCGTCTTAGTGACAAAATCTTAAATTCTTTCTGACTTAATCGGGGTTCAGACATGAATTTGTTACAGAGAAAGCAACAGATACCAGATTTCTCTATAGTCTTCTTTGAGTAATTTTTTTAATTAAAAAGGAGTATGAAATACTGAATGATAAAATGCCAGGAATAATTATGATTTCAATTATGGTGCCTGCAAATTTTACAATAGTAGAGCCCTGAATACTTTGTCTCATTTAGGTATTCTTATGGCTAAAAATAATGTGTGTACCAATAATCCTTTTTATTACATTTTAAGATTCTGGTATAAAAAAAAAAAAAAACAAAGGAAAAAGCAAAGTAACTTGTCACTTAGTAATTCATGTGGAAAGAGACCTAGCCTACAAGAGGACATTATTGTCAGCTGAATGAAAGAGATTAAATTGATAAGAAAGAATAGAGGTCTGCTTCCTTCATTGTCTTGGAAAATACATTTGTTAGGCAGCTTTCCAACACAGAAAAGAGAATAAGACACTTCCTAGGACAGAAAGACTAGTAGCTGGAATAGCAGTCTTTCATGGTAAACAAACCACATCTTTTTACACTTTAGGATTTGAGAATTGCTCTCCAATTATACTTCCCTTTTCTCGAGATGTGAACATGCCTGTAATGGTAACTTACAGAAGACTAAACTTTAACATGAGGCTTTTAATTTAGTTGTTTTAATATCTGTTAACCACACTCGTGTTTTAGTGGTAGATGCTTAGCTCTCAATCAGTGACAAATGTGCTTTCTTAGGCAGTCTCATATTTCTGTGATGAGTTATTGGCAATATTGTGCTCCATATAAAAACATGATGTGAGCAGCTACTGCTGAGAATATTACTTTAAATTAATTGGTTAAAGGAATGAGCTCAATTCCTTGATCAAAGTCTCTAGGCATCATCTACTCAATGGGCTTTCAAATGCATAAGGGATAGCAGTTTATGAAAAGCAGTTTTCCATCCAGACTTTAGTATAAAAGAAACACTTAGTTAACAAAAATTATATACAGGGAGAAGGGATCACAATAAAACAAGCTATTGTTTCTTCAAATAAATTGTTTAATGGAAAAGGCCATTATCAGTTAAATAACTCTGTGATAATAAGACAGTGGGTCATATATCACAGACTTTTCTTCAGTTTAAAAGCTTGAACAAAAGCCAAATCTTTCTATTGATTGTAATGGGCTTCAAATAAGGTCTCATATGTTGAAACAATGCATTTTATATAATTAGTCATCTCCAGATAATTCATCAATTACAGTCAATGCATATATCTCTACCCAATTCCAACCTTCCTTCCAGCAGAAATTACTCAGGCATATCTGATATTGTTTCTCCTACCTCCTGTGTGGCTGAACACCTTCATTCAGGCCTTCAAAGGCCTGCTAGTAAGTTATGCAATCGATAATGAGCAAAAAAAAGAGTATATTATCAGTTTGTTTCAAATTCATAAAAGTAACTAATAGACCATAATTTCCTTGTAGTTGCAGGAAACAGTAGTGCAATTCTTCTTTCTAAGCTATTAGAATGGACAAAATGATGTTTGTTGTGGAGGAACATGTCTACTTATACTAGTATCCTTCCTCCACATTTTTATGACATTGTGGGAAAAAAAATATTATCAAACATTCTCCAAAGAATTCCTATAGACAATGAGGTTTATACCCCACATTTCTTGTACTTCTAGAATAAACCTAGCCTAAGTGGTGATGATATCAAAATAATTATAATCACTTGTTTGGTGTTTTAATAGAGGTGTTGACCATTGAAAGTCTGACAGGAGGGACAACCAAAATCTTTTCAGAAAAACAACAACAAAAAAAGGGATAGCAACTTGCTATTTCAGAAAGCTAACCAAATCCAGAGAGTATGATCTTCCCGATGTATGTCTTGGCCAAAATTCCTTCCTCTTGGTAACTTAAGGTTACTCTGTATAGCATAAATCACCACAAAATTAGTCCTATTGGAATTCATGCAGTTTATAGTTGAGAATTGAGTTTAAACATGATGCCCAATGACTAATGTATATCTCTGCATGCTACTGTGTACCTAGGCAACTTTCTTTAATCAGTATGACTGAAACAATTAGGTATAAATTGGTCAAGAACATATTTAAGCTGGAGAACAGAACTTTCCTCTTTAACAAAAACATGAATCATCTGTGGATATTATTAGGGGACAGGAGCATCTCTGTTATAGGGAAAGGCTGAGGGAGTTGGGTCTGTTCAGCATAAAGAGGAGAACATAGAGAGCAGATCTCATCAATGCACACAAGTATCTACGAAATGAGTGTCAAGAGAAAGGGCCAGTCTCTTTTCGGTGGCACCCAGCAACAGGACAAGTGGCAATAGTCCCAAACTGAAACACAGGAAGTTCCATCTGAATGTGAGGAGAAACTTGCCTTTGAAGGTGACAGAGGAGTGGAAGAGACTGCTCAGAGTGGTTGTGAAGCTTCCTTCTCTGGAGATATTTAAAGCACGCCTGAATGTGATCCTGTGCAACCTGTTCTAGGTGAACCTGCTTTAGCAAGGGGATTTGACTACATGATCTCCAGAGGCCTCTTTCAACCCCAAACATTACATGATTCTCTGAATTTTAGAAGGAGCCACAAGGGCAGGGAATCTTAGGGATTTCTGTTTCATACAATTGTTGAAGGAATTACTAGATCTGGCAGAGTGTAACAGCAGTGCATTAGATTTAGAACTCCAGCCACTTCTCCTTGCTGGGTTAGCAGAGTTAGTTTGAAGCACCCATACCTTGAGCTGTGTACTTTGCCCATCTTCCCAGCAGTGAGACGTGTTTGCTCCACGCCACCACCCACTATATTTGCTTATACTACCTTGCAGATATATCGCCATTAATCCTTCATGAAAGAACCAAGGTGCTCTAATGTGATTTTTCTGTCACACTGGTTAGAGGTTGATCTTCCACCAGCTCCAGGTGAGCATAACTCGAGGCCCTTCAAATCCTGTGGTACAAGGAAAAGCTCCAGGTGATGGAGAGTCTATTGCAGTGGTCTATGCATCTTCTCCCATATGCAAGTAAATTTTGTGTTGCTGTTGTATCAAATGTGGATCAATGAAGTGTAGTATGTTAACATGCCAAAAGTTATCCTGCAAACTGCAGGAGTAACGTCCTGCTGACACCAGCCACCCCAGCAGTTTTGTTCCTGGTTGCTGCTGAAATATATGCTTATCAAAGCTGACCGAGTTTCTCCCTCTGAGTGTCTCTGTGGTGCAACACCCAGGACAACTAGGGCCTGCAAGGGCTGCCAGCCATCCCTGGGACCCCCAGTAACCCCTCACATGTGCCAGTAGCTCTTTCACACTCGGCTTCTAGCGCTCCCGACTTGTTGCGCATGCTACAATATTTTTTTTTTTAAATTATTTGAATTTTATAGATATCCTTAGTAGGAATATAAGGATCTGTAGTCCTCTGAAGCTGTAAGTGACCCTGTCCTTTGTGGTGGAGCTTTCTTGACTTAATTTTAAAGATATAAAGGGCTGATGTCAGTATCTAAATAAGGGATCTCAGGATTTATTTATGGCTAATGGGGGGGAATGGGCACTTTTACAGTACAATTCATCTGACCTATTTTACACACCACTGTGAAACCTATTCTGAGTGTTTCAACATGTGAACTTTGTAAAAGGAACAAAGTTTTAAATATTGAGATTGCCACTGCCTCTTCCAGTGAGAGCACACAGGGCATTGCAACAGCTATCTGGCTCATAGCGCATCCTGTGTTGATGACTTGTTGGATAGGATGCCTGAGAGAACATTTTGCATGCAATTATTTGTTTGTTAAGCTCAAAAAAAACCCAGAGGCTTTTGCTTGGTTTTCACTTTTTTTTTTCCTAGCAAGTTTTTCTTTTAAACCTATTTGGAGAATGAAAGAATACAGAAAGTGTATTGTTAGTAGACCTTGGGAGTAGACTTGCAGCATCTTTTGAAAGTTAGTTTTTGAGTAAATGGAGACACGTTAAAGTTAAGGGTTAATCTTGAAAAGGCACTGCTGGAACACCAAATTCTGAATATTGAACAACAGGTAGTAAAAGATGCACAGTCAAAAGTGGAGGCAAACTGACTTGGAAATAGCTTTTTGAAATGTGTTTAACTTATATATATATATATTTTTTTTTTTTTAATGTATAGAACAATACTTACCTCACATGGAGTAAATTGTATTCTTGCCAACACACAATAGGTCTGGGCAAAGATGAGGATAAAATCATGGACTGAAAAACTGCGCTTTGAACAGTAGCTGCATTTGCTTTCTTTTCTAACCTCAAGCTTTGGCTTTAACCATTGTTACTTTGGGATTTATAGCAGTTTTTCTCTGCCATTAAAGAGCAGATTATTTCAAAAGTACCTGTTATTCAAACTAAATTGACTTTCAAAAGGAACTTAAACTTGCTCATATAATTTGTTTCCTTTTGCTTCTGTCTTTCATATTAATCTCAACACACTTCTAGCCATCCTGATTTGAAAGCAGCAGATACAGGTCTCTTGGCTTCTGTAAAGGTACTCATTTACCAATATATAAAGAAACCACTTGGATAGGAGAACACTTAGCTCTGATTCAGATGTTTATAGCTATAGTGTGTATCTCTTTTATTGGACTTTGTAGACATACTATGGCATGATTTGCTAATGGAGACATAAGAAAGGATTCTGTATTAAATTTCATTGCCTATTCTGTTACTAGTGTGACAGAAGACCTTGGGCAATCCCCACGAGTTCTCTTGCTAGTCTTTCTGTATTTTTTCTATCTTCTATATTAAGTCTGTAATTCTGCAGAAACACAGACCCACAAGTAGTTTATTTATTGAATAATTCCATTTTAAAAGTTTAGAGTTTGAGCAGGTATTATTGTAGGGCATAGATGGGTGCTTCACAAGGGTTTGTGTGGAGTATAGAGCAGTAGGAGCCTAATCTTGGCAGGAGTGATGCCTTGAAAGGCTGCCTAAAACAGAGGCTAGACAATGTTAAAGGAATAAAGTAGGTATTTATTAAAAGGCCTTCAAAGGATACACCTTGGGCACTACAAGAGCCTGGCCACGGCTACATCCAAGATGGACCATCGGTCACGAGTTTTCACACTTTTATAAGTTTTGATTCATTTACATATTTAATTGGTTAATTGTCCAATTACAGCTTCAGGTCCCATCCTCCCAGTTTGCTCTCCTCAGTTCACTGCTGTCTACACTTTTTTGGGCCTGAAGGTGCGATGGTGTCCTGGTTCTCAGGCTCGAAAAGAATTGTTTTGTCTGACTAAACTGAGGAGAACTTGCTAACACTTTATATGAAATTCAGAGTTATATACTAATGCAGTGCAGAATCTGGAAGAAATGAAAGCTAAATTTTAAGGCATCTGGAGAATTTACACACTTTCATCATCCTGATACTAAACAATTTTTGACAGGCATACATTGCTATAAACTGCATAGAAATACACTAATTTTCTGTTACCTTACGTACCAAAGTGGACATCTTATTCTGTAGTAGGGCATTTCATCATAAAGCTTCCGTATTAGTTGCATTTATCCATATTTAACTGCTGGAAATGATGCAAGCTCCTAAATATCCTTGCTGGGTTTTTAAAATTTCAGCATTCCCATTGAACCTATTCATCTTCCATTTTTTCCTCTGCAAAATATACTTTGTCCTGCCTATATGGCAACACCTCATTTGTAGATGTACAAGTGCTACATCATCTCTTATGTAGAATTATACTGCTGCTATCACTAAAGAACTTAAGAATGTTTTGTCATTAAAAAGGAGTATATGTTTACTGTATATTGTGCAAATATAATCCCCTTCCAGTGTAAATTCTGTGTCATTGTAAATTCTGATTCTCATCAAGAATTTTTTTAAGGCCTGGTTCTAGGAATAAGCAAGTATGCAGTTACTCATGGCAGCATGTTTGTACTACAAAAAGAGCTAAAGCCCTGTTGTCTTCTTTGCTCAACTCTTAAGCCTCTCTCGCTGTCACCTTTATGGCGAATGGGATCTGAGAGATGACAAATGCTCTCATTGAGTAGTCTCTTCCAGGAGCAGAAGTTGCTCTTCCTGCCTTTTCTATTCCTTCTGCAGTCATGTGAGAAACATAAGGGAGTTCTCTGGGATGTGTCCTGGTGTTATATCTTAGCTGTGTCCCACTGTACCAAGTTCAAACTATGTGATCCCAGCTCAGTCTTAGTCCCAGACTAAGGACTAGCTTCAAAATTAAGGTTATGAACTCAGCTGAGAAGTTCTGAGATTAATGTTTGAAGGTAATTGGGATTTTCTTTTTGCTACATAAGTTATATACTGAAAATAGATTTACTCTTTAACAAATAAAAATGACAAAACTAAGAAAGAAGAGGCTCTATGAAAGTTTTTTGGGTGTTCAAGTGAAGTTCAATATAGAGAATATAAAAAGCTATTTAAAAGATCAGAACTTTAAAAAACTCTAGTAAAATTACATGAAATTACCCCTTTTTTAATATATGCAAGCATTATTTTAAATCTTAATATATATAAAAGCTCACTGATTAGTTCTAATTCTAAATTCCTGAATTGCATGACTTATTAGTTTCTTTCCAGTATTAGTATTTTGGAAGTTATTTTACTTACCCTTCCACACATTCATGCAGTGAGGACCAATGCTAATAAAAGTTGCATATACCATGTGCAGCCTAGAACTCAGTTATCTAAAGAGTTCAATTTGAGCATGAGCATGAGTGAGAACAAGTATGGGATACATTAGGGATTTTGAGACTTTGCAGAGAGTAAAATATGGCATTGGGATTTTGTTAACTGATAGGCAAGGAAATCTAGCTATCACACAGTGATGTCAGGATGATATTGCTGTGAACTGGGAACACAGTAGGATTTTCTTACAGGTTGTCAGAGGAGGGCGGGGGAAGGTCTGCTCCCTCTGGTATACATTCATTTATTGACTACAGTCACAGTTATTTGCTTCAGCCAGCATGATCTGAAATGCATGTACAAAAGCATATAGGTATTGGAATTTTCAACTCAAATCAGAATCCTAATTAACTGTAAATCGTAAAGCCAGTAGCCTGAGGTATATTAAAATGAGAACTTTGTACATGAAAGGCTGCACATGCCCCAAAATCTAAGTATTTCCTACTTATAAACCACCAAATTCACTGCATCAGCTTCCATGACTGTAATTCTGTTCCTGAGGGATATACAAGTAGAGTTAACTGAAAACAAATATGAGTTTGCAACTCATAGAACAAGTCATTTTATGGAGACATTAAAAATCACTGACATAAGGAAAGACAACATGAAATATTTGTACTTAAGGTAAGAATATGACAATAAAGCCAGAAGTGAACTTAGTCCATTGTACTTTATCAAATGCCTCTTTAATCTCTAAATGTGTGTGATTATAAAGACATTAATTTCAAGGGGAAAGCCACATCAGTAAAGCACTGCTGAAACACCTGGCACAATTGAATTTCACGCAGCACCAAACTGAAGGCAAAGAGATGAAGTTACGAAACACACTGAACAGAACTGACACAGGGGACACCGTTCTATCAGATACATAAAAGGTTCTGGTTATAAAGACCCAGTCCTGCTCAGGGCCACAGGGGTTATGTTGCCTTTAATAGGAGCAGAATCAAGCTGTAAAGGGATATTTGGTCAGTCCTTTGGTGCTCAGGAGCAAACAACAAAACAGAAGTTGCAGAGCCCTTGAGCCTGAGGACCCTCTGCTCTGTATCTTTATTACCATTTCATGGGGCCAAGTCATCCTGTGATCTCGATTTCAATAACAGCTGGATCCTTCCCCTTGTCACACGCTGAGGCCAGGGTTCGAATACAAGGTAAGGTGTTCCCTCAGCTACTCCATCACTCTACCCTTTCCTAAGGGGTGTAACTTTTTCAATAAATTGATCAGGCTCAGCCAGCTCTACGTCTAGATTGCAAATTATACTGAAAGCAGACTTTTTCCTAAAATAATTTTGACTTTTGGCTGAAACACCTATGAAATGCCAATCGTCTTTTTTGGCTTGGTATAATCGAAAGGAATTTGCTACTTCCTCTGTTTTCCTCATGGAAGAAAGAGTTTAATAGTAAAGAAAGCCTGCTATGAAAATTGTGAAACATATAATAGGAACAAAAAAACTCCTATAGTATGAATTAAAGAGGTGACAGCAGTGGTTTAATGTTCAAACATCAACCTTCATTAATTCCTCCCACTAAACAATAAACAATGGTTAAAAAAAAAAGGGAAAAGTAGAACTAATGCAGATTAAGGGAGATATGAATGTTTGTGAGGATCTTGGGAGCACCTTGAGGTTAGATGCAGTAAACATAGTGCCAAAACCAATATTAAATCTAATAGTAATCATAGAACATCTCCAGTTGGAAGCATCCATTGGAATCATCAAGTTCAATTCCTAAATGCACAGCCATTCTAAATATACACATTGAAGAATACTGTAGGACCCACAGTTGAAGCTGCTAAACTTCACCCAATTTATAGCGACTGTGCAGCTGGTGTTGCAATTTAAAAATGTTTCTCACTCAGAAAAGCTCATTGTCACCCATAAAAGGAGGAACAAATACCACCTACATATAGGCTAACTGAACGTGTTTATCTGAATCTGTCAACTACATCAGAAATCAAGTTGCTAAATGCTGTGTTCAAGAAATTTTTGTGGATTTGTGACATTCCTTGGAAGGCTTTAGATCCATAAAGCAATGAATAAATTATAAGAAGACATAATTATGTTATTTTCATCCCTGACAGATATAATTTTACTCCAAAAGCACTGAAAAGAAAGCTGCTGTTTTGCTCAGACCAACACTCCTAGATTTAAGGGAAAAAAAAAAAAAAGAAGGAACATGTCTTTGCTGAGAAATGACATATTTAGTAAATATTGTCCATGGTAATTGTTCCTGTGGGATGACAACAGAAACATGTTTCAGATACTGTAACTACTGTATATTCAGAGTATATGAGCACTGTATATTCAGAGTAGAGAATAATCTCTGTAATGTTTCTTATGAAGCTCCTTGTGGAATCTCAAATGTAATTTTAATGGTATCCTGAAGAAAAAAAATAAAGAAGGTATAACACTCGAATTGGATTCCAGAGATAAGGTTAGTTACTGAGGGTATAATTTACATCAGCTGAATTTAGCTGTCTAACATGCATGTATCTAATTTAGGCTCACTTTTCAATCCATCAAGGGAAGAACATACCTCCAAAGGGAGAGCAATTCTACTCATTTTGACCACAGTGAAGGAAAAAGCCCCAATGACCAGAGAGGAAAAATAATAAGAATAGTAAGAATAAGAATAATAAGAATAGCAACCTGAAATTGAGGCAGGAAACACAGGGAAAGTGTATTGGATCTAGACTGATAGAGCATATTTGCACATGAAAACAGATGAATAAAATGTGAAGTTTCCAAATATCTCTAAGGATTTCCCCCACATCTGCTGGAAATCACTAGGAGATGGCTCCACACTGAATGTTTCAGTCTGAGGCTTCAAATCATCCCTGTATCTCTGTTCAGCGAATCCTGTAGCATATATGTAAATCTTCAAGCTTAAATCCCATTAACATCAAAGGGATGTAAGCATGCACTTAAATGTTTTGCTGAACTGGTACCCTTGGCCCCACTCCAGCAAAACATGTAAGCATGTGCTTAACTTTAAGAATGTTAAACCTGTTAACTTCTATAGAGTTGATTTTCTACAGTTTCCTGAAGTAAAACACACATTTCAATGCTTTGCCAAGTCACTATCTTAATAAAGATGCAATGCCTGTATCTTATCAGCATTACAAGCCTCAGCTAAATTAGTCATACTTAAGCACAAAGAGTAGAGCTATGTATGCTGTAAGGAGAAGAAATCCATTAGAAATGCCTAACCAAATGGTAAATACTGAAAACTAAGTACTTAAAAAATGGATTCCAAAATAATATAAGCCAAATTAAAGCCTTGGTTCATCCAGGACTCAAGCACTTGATGTGCTTTAGGCACATTGCTGTTTATGCCTGCATTTAGGCATGTGCTTAAGCACCATGATGAACTGCTGCATCAGTGTACATCTTCCCTTTTATATGTTAGCTAAAGTAAAATCCTCTGGCTTTTGTACATGGCATTGCTTTGCCTAAGATATCAGACCAGCTGCTCTACTCTGATGCTTATATGTGCACAATAAATCCAGACATAAAAATCAATAGAAACATTTAAACCTGAGAGGCTGTAGAAGTGCCCATTGGAAAAAGTCAAATGTTAAAAGAAAAAAAATGAATCTCACGTAACTATGAGTTTGCTATAACAGGTAAAGTATTGTTCATGTTAGTGTGTATTCATATACTTTTCACAGGAAAGAACTTTGCTAAAATAAGTGGTACACAAATTTTTAATGTATATTTCTAGGTTTTTCACATTTACACATTGATATGCAAATGAAGTCTTATACGACTGTCTGCAGTATGCCACACAAGTTACTTTTTCTCCATAGATTTTGAATTTTATTGAAGTGGTGTGATTCACTTAAAAATTAGGCAAATATAATATGTTCAGTACAATGATTAATGATGTATATATTTACAAAATAGTCACAGGGCTATGTTTTGTTTATGCACAATGGCACCCTGTTTGTTAAATATATCATAGGTTTATGTTGCTGAAATGATGCATCCTTCCTCAGCTATTAATCTAAACTGCAGAGTACATGTATATTTAATAATTTTCAGAAAGTCTGTAAGACTTATTTACATTTTCTATCCATCCTGCAGCTAAAGATCTTCTAATATTGGCCACTGATCCTATACCATCACAATGCTTTAATATATGCAAAAAAGATTAAACAACAGAATGAGATGAGTGAAATCAGGTCTCAAAATACCAGTAAGGATGTTTTGCCCTTAAATTGATATTCTAAACCAATACTATTTTTAATCTTTGACAGTGCAGTGAACTGAAGTCATCATATTTAAAATATTTGAAAAGATGAATATCGTACATTGATGTGTAATGGCATTTCTTCCAGTAATCTGAACATCAAAGCATAAGAATAAAGAAAAAAGACAGGAAAATGAGCTAATTGATCATAATAGCAGTAACTTATAAATAAATTTGGCATTTATTTGAAAAATTAGTTAATAGAAACTTACAATATGTAGTGTCATTTTCATCACTTGTAACACATGCTTAAAAATTGATAAATATTTATCTTTCTTTCATTACAATAATTCACAACTCCGAAGAAAAACTACAATTTTTTTGGTTATATTTTTTCCATCCATATGGTATGCTATAAGAAATATAATTTGTAAAAAAATTCTTTTATTATTAACAGGAATCTGATGAAAAAAAAAACCTAGGAAAAACATGAAAATAAATTTATAAAAACATCTGAAACAAAAAAGCACAGATGTTATAATATCGTCATTTAGAATCTGTGAACTGAAATGTATTTTTAAAGACAAAGTTAATGCCTCCCTTTGAAATCCTCATGTTAAAATCAAAAACACAACTTTAATGGAAGACAGACATAGTACTGTATGAAGAATTACAGCTTAGAAAATTAATAAAAATAGTATCTAAAACAGTATTAGTAAGATATGAAGCTCATTCATTAATGGTCTCTGTGATAATATATCACTGAAAATGTTGCATGAAGGACAGTCTTTGATAGGATTATGTACAGTATAATAGCAAGATATTGAAATTAAAATTCACTGAGAAGATACATCTTGTGAACTGAAGGGTAAGAAGATAATAATGGTAACATTAATAATAATAAATAACAAGTATAAAATGATTCACATAAATAGAATTTCCATCAGCTACCATTATTGTAATTATGAGAATGATAAAGTAATAATCTACAGTAAATAGCTAATTTTTATTGATTCACTGTTTAATTTCTTTTTTTAAAGGGCTGTAGAACTGCTGTCAATAACAATAATGTGTACACGAAGACATGTTATGCAGAGAATAAATGATAAAAACAGTATTGTGCAATTCTGTTTCTAAAGACTCTTTTGGAATTATTTATATTGTTTGGTGGATGAAAAGAAAAATTCTTAAAATCATTTCCCCACCTATTTCATGAGTGCTGTCAGATTTCTAAAGCAGATGATTATTATGGTTTCAGAGGCATATTGGGCAACTTTAGAAAGTTTGGTATCTGGCTTTTTAATTGCACCCCTCTGTAAGATGCCATCAATGGCATCTACAAAGAAAATACAGGCCATAACTTGTTTTTAGCAGCCAACAGCAAAATTAGCACAACAGGCAACGAAAAAGTCAAGGCAAGACAGAATAGGAGAAATTCTAAGGAACTAATGCTGAGCAAATATATTCTAGAATTTAGCATACATGTAGCAAACTAACCTTCTGCTTGGCAGCAAGGCGTAGCTCAAATGTTAGGACAGACAAAAGAAAGGACTTTACATGAGCAATTGAAGTGAAGATCATATGATGCCATTAAATATCCAATTTCAATTGCTTTTGAATTCATAGAAGAATAAGGAATAGCTTGTGCTATGCCTTAAAGAAAGCCAAATAGTGTAGTCCCAAGAGAAAGACTACATTTTAATTCATAAAGATTTTCTCTTTAGTTTTTTAATATATCGTAGCAGTGTCTTTTGATAATTAATAACGTAGATGGCCTTTGATCAACCACATGTAAGTATTTTTATAGTCTGTTTTCTTTCAGAGTAGGAGTGATATTGGATAATATCAATCTTCATTGTACACTATGATTTTACTTTTGTCTTGCATGTTGCTGTCTGAGTTTTGTGGGCCACTGGTCAAGAAACCATTTCACATAGTTGAGTAAATTCATGTCATAAGAGGGTTCCTCTTGTAAGCAGCCATCTGCCTCAAATTAAATATACTGTAATACTGAACAATATTTTTTTCTCTATGTAATGCAGAACATATTTCAAATTTTTCCTTTTTCTTTATAGAGAAGAAGTAACTGGGGGAAAAAAAAAAAGAAATGCCAGGTTGACTATGGGAAAATAGCAGAAACCCATTGTGGGTGTCTCTCCTTCTGACAGTTTAAATTCATGTCCTTCTCATAATGGCACATGGCCATAATGGCATAAAGAACAGAAAACAATGACTGTGGTGCTCCAGATGTTCAGTGTCCTAATGAGCTATGTTATGCCTCCATGGTGGTGGGCTCAAAAAAGGGAGGTCTGGCTAAAAATCTGGCCATCATATTGTCATTATGTCAGTTAGATAGGAAACATATAAAAGGTTCCTACACAAGTGGGAGAAACTGGCAGTAATTTGAAATATTTGATATAGTCGCAAGTGCAGTAAAAGGACACCTCACCTTGAGGGCAGATGTCAATGCTATGATATACACGTGGTAAAATGCAAAATGTTCTCTTCAGCATGAAAGAAACAACGCAAAATATGTGGCACTATTTTTTTGTTTGTTTTTTTGAGGGAGAGTAGATATTCTCCCACTGTATCCATTCCCAGGAGGGGACAGTTGACACATCACTCCGAGTCCTGGAAGAAGACAGAGGGGATTCTGTGTGCAGAGAGAGAGAAAAGATCTGTCTTACACAGTTAAGAATGGAAATGGGTACCTGGGAAAAAAGTTGTATGTATCTGTATATATATATATATATATATATATATATATGTCTATATGTAAGAAAGAACATATCAGAATGTCTATTTATATGTGGTATGATAGTAGTAAGAGAGGAACTTTGTGAAATTAAAAAGCTATATAATTAAAAGCAATAAATAAAGCTTTGCTTTTCAAAAAATGATCCATAGAAATCCTGAGGTATTTTTAGAGATGTGCATTAGCTGAATTACAAAAAGCACCACAGTAACATTACCAAAGGCAGGGACACTTTCCCCTAGAGCAGATTTCTCAGAGCTCCATCCAAGCTGGCCTTGAACACTGCCAGGGATGGGGCAGCCACAGCATCCCTGGGCAACCTCCCCCAGACCCTCACAACCCTCATAGTAAGGAACTTCTTCCCAATATCTAATCTACCCTTTAAAGCACTCCCCCTTGTTCTGTCATTACATGCCCTTGTAAAAAGTCCCTCTCCAGCTCTCTTGGAGACCCCTTTAGGTGCTGAAATGCTGCTCTAAGGTCTCCATGGAGCCTTCTCTTCTTCAGGCTGAACAACCCTAATTCTCTCAGCCTGTCTTCATAGGAGAGGTACTCCAGCCCTCTGAGCATCCTTAGGACTCAGTCCAACAGGTTCATATATTAATATTTGCTTTGATTTCCCACAAACTTAAAAGAGAATAATTTCACTCCAGCTCCTATTAGCTAGCTTCCTTTTAAAATTTTTATTATAATTTTTTAATCTGCTTTGTGGACATTTTCCTGAAGCCAGGAACATGGGACTATGACCCTTGTAAATATCTCTGCCAGGTGACAGTGATTGTTCTGATGATTATTCATTATTAAAGACTATAAGAATAATTGCTGCTTTCAAATATCCTGCAAATCACAAATGCCTATATGAGGGCTTTCCCTAGGCAAGCTTCCAGAATGGTTTTCAGAATGTTATTTCCAAATGAAGAATTTTGATAAATTTGTTTATTCCTGTCCTGAATTCAATTATCTTAAAAAGTACAAGGGTGGTGATTCTTTACTTGAGTGGATTTTACCTTATTTTCAGATAGGGCATTCATTTATGAAGTGGGTGGGAGTCAAAGGACTGGGAGCCTATTGCATCCAAGAGCTAATGGATGGAAAAAAATTAAGTGTGAGTAAGTATGCAAGATTATACACACTGTAAATGGGGCACACAATTTTAAAATAAAAATCTAAAATTCTGCTGTTCAGGCTATTGTTAATTAGATCATTTAAATCTATTAAAAAATAACTACTGAATTCAATCTGTTCCCTTTTCCATGCTTTATTGCTGTTGATTATTTCTTGTAAAAGTACAATGATCTCAGTTATATGATTGCTCTACCCTTTAGTCTCGATGCATTGTGTAAAATATAATGCAGTACAGATGTCAACCTAAGAACTAAATAGCTTATATTTCTTAAGAACCATGAAAAAAATATTAACGCTATAGAAACAATAGTTCAGTAATTACTTTTTGCTGTGAAGTGAGGTTAGGCATTTATCCTTATAGATCCCTAATACACTTAAAGTCAGCACTGCCCCTGTGGTCCTTTTACCTTTGTTGATAAATGTATTGTACAGGATACCTTGTATGACCACTACAGTATCTGAGGTCATGCTAGGCTGTTAGCACAAATGGTGTGAACAATAGTTTATATGCCACTTAACTCCTTGGGAGAAACAGTTAACCTTGCTAGAGAGGACAGATCAGTCATGTATAGTTATTAAAGTCTAGAAGGTTTTGTTATGCTCTGAAATACTTTTATAGAGCTACAATACTCTGGTAGAAGCTTTGCCAAGTAGGGAAGCAACAAAGTCAAGAATTATCTTTGCCACTTTTGAAAAGGATATTCAAAGTTCTCTAAAAAGGTATTTTACCAGACCTACTTTTGAAGCACATATAAATTCTGATATATTTAATCACTAGAATTTTTGAACAAGACTAACCAGGTAACAGAATATTTAGTAACTGTCTTAAAACAAACTAAGTTTACAAAAATTAATTGTGAATTTGATAGCCTTGAAATGGACAGTCGACAAAAAAAACCCTTAGATCTTCTTGATTACAGTTTTCCAAATAATGATGAAACATCATAAATGCCACAGATGAGTATCATAATTGAATTTTACTTAACAAGTAATTAACTGTAAAAATACCTTCCAAGCAAATATCCTTTTCCAGAATTTCTCATGAATCTAAATGAGAGAGTGAACAAAAAATAAAACACAGTAAGAGATTACCGAGGACTTCTCAGGTATTCTACATAGAGATGGCACTGACACTGCTGTTAACACAGATGACCCATTTTCATGACATAATGCACTGCTTCTATGTCGTTGTTTATTCCAGTGGATTGATTGTCAGATCCAACCAATTTTTGGCACATTTAGAGAACACAAAACTGAAAGCAGCCTCATCTATTTCTGGTTCAGGCATAGAAACCTGTCAGCCCCTATACCTGCATGTGTGTTTGTGTGCATCCAAACATCAATAACCACCACTGAATCTTTACATTTTAAGGGTTTATTCAGAATGCTAGTGCAGCTGTCTTAGTCTGGCCTGCATTTTCAATCCAGCATGCTCACATTAGTCACTTCCTCTCTCTGGTTTAACATCCCTATATGCAAATGAACAGGTGCTACCCCAGGCAGGGTTTGAGGTTACAGAGGAGCTGTCTCTTCCCTCTTTGCCAGCCAACCACTGCCACATGCCACTGCATTACTTCATCCATGCTGCACTGCTTCCATCCCTTCTTCCCAGGGCAGACCTCCCTCTGATTCTGCCTGGATTGTTGATACCCAACTCTACACCTGAGGTGGCAAAGACTCACTCAGCCTTGTGGAAGCTCTTTCCACGGGCACGCTGATGTCCTGTGCAAGCACGGGAACTCTCAGCTCTCATCAGCTTTCACGTGTCTGAGCAGGAAACTCTACCATGTTCCGAGGTCGATGGAGCAAACACATTCCATAATGAGCATTTAAGGGAGATAAAAACACTTCTAGGTGTGTCTTCATATACTCATCTTCATGGATGTATTTAATAGTCCATGCTCATACCTTCCTACCAAGAACTATTAATTCATTAAGTAAGAATATTTACTGTGTCTTCAAGAGAAGGACATGGAGAGCAGCAAGAACAGGAAGAAATAAGATTGGTACCACTGCCTTTTAAAATCTCCTAACTAGCAAAATTAAACCATGTCTCTTTATTTATTTATTGCACTTGTAAAAAGATTAATGGGGATGTGATTCCTTCAGGCTTTTACATATAACCCTTCACACAAAGAACAGAATTATACAGTGCAGCAAATGATCTAAATTAGCTACATTTATTTAAATAACTGCTATGGAGGAAACAATAAATCAACAAGAATCCTCACAAAAATGTGTTTACAAAGTGTCTTATAATTTGTTTTAGCTAGGACACAGGCTTCTCGCTCTTAGCTAAGCTTATTTCTAACAGTCTATTATCATATCAACTGTTAATGAGTGTTTGCTATAGAGAAGCATTTCTTAGCAAAAAAAAAAAAAAAAGATTATGTCTAACTTCTGCCTTACAGTTCTTTAAGGTATGGCTGGCAACTCTACAAGAAATAGATTTTCCTAACAAACATTTTGCTAAAGGCTTCTAATCACTTGTGAGACAATCAAAATTAACTGACAGTGCTTTGTTAAATCAGAAAAGGTGATTACTTGAATAGTCATAATCATGCAATTATCTCATCTTCACTCTTTTTGAAGATGGTATCTATATCTACTCCTATATTGGGAATGAGTAGGGGGAGCTCTAATGCTGAACCTGTGATGTATTCATAAATCAGTACTTTCAGAGCCTGTCATGGGCTCCATAATGAGGGTCATTATTCAGGCACAGTGTCAAAACTACTATCAAAGGACCTTCTCAGAATCACAATCATTCTGTTTCTTGTTAAATAAGCAATGTAGTACACAAAAATGGCAAACAAGAAGCGGGTCAATTTGATACAGTATGAGGGCACAGAGACCTCTAGAGTAATTTACCCTGTGGGAATTCTGATGGTTTGTGAGATAAATTATATACACCCTCAGAAATGATTAATGGTAATAAAATCCCAGGAATATTTTCAGAAAAAAAAGTCCATATGTACATATGGCAACTTCAGTAACAAAGAAGACATTTTCTAAAGCGGAACACTTAAAGAAAATTATTATTAGAACCGCAAGAAGCTCTCGGGAAAGCTACTAAATCTTATTACAAAGTTTGCAGCATTCTGTGGAAATGCTTTATTTCCATTTGTTTAAAGAGTTTTTTTAAAAAAAACCCCAAACCTAGACCTTTTCTGAATTAAAAAGAAAGGCGAAAGGGGGTGGGGGGGGGGCCGGGGAGAAGAATAACAAATTGTAAAAGATTTACAACTACGGACTCTTTTTGATTTAATTTTATTATAACCAATATGATATACAAAAGGAATTAATAACGGAATATCATGTGGACATTTGACCACAATGACAATACATGCAAATTATTGGTAAGTGATTAAAGGCTGTATTCAAATCATATAGCATAGGTACCTAAATTAGGCATTGGCATTACTTCCCTTCTTTCACTTTAGGGAACAAGAATATAATAGCCCTACATGCAAAGTAGTCTGAATTGCTCATTCTCACTTGAACTAAAACATTCCATTAGTAATGGGTAAATTAGGCACTACTGAAGGCATTCGAAATTCTGTCTCAAGATGACTTCTAGATACAGTGGCCAATCATATGGGGATTAATAGTCAACCTCTTCTGACACCAGTGAAAGGTCTCAGGTTAGTCTTAAGCAAAAGCTCTTTATTTTCTCTTGTCTATTAGGTAACTGTGTTGAGTTTATGTATCATATCTTTTCATAATATATATATCTATATATCATATATATGGATACACATATGTATCTATGTAATCCCACAGGTATGATCATACACAGCCTAACTCTGAAACAGTAAAATATTGTAGGGCAGAAATTTCACTACAGTCTCTTAATGTAGCTCTTATTTGACTGGTCTGAGTCTTCTCCTGAGGCTTTGTCTAAGAAACAGTAAAGCAGACCTGACCAGAATTTTGTGTGGTCCATGAAATTATACAGTCTTCAGAGATGGATATCAAGAGGTCCATTTCTACCTGCAGATTCTGATACCATTTGAATACTACTTGTGGCACAGACTTTCTCATGTGCTCACACACAGCACTGCTGACTTCAATAGCGCTTTTCTGCAAGCGTGAAGTCTCCAGAGATATGCCACAATTGCACCTAATACCAATTGTAGACTCTGAGACTTTCAAGTGTTTTTCAAGCCACCAAGAGCTTTTGAAACTATAGTTGCTCTATTACTATTTTCCAATCTCAATATCTTTTGATGAATATTTGCAATGCAATCTTGTAGATGTTTGTATCCACACGCACACTTTTATAGCATAACTTTATGATAAAGGCTGATAACATTTTTTGTATCCCTTTCAAAGCAATAAATAATTATCAGGTCAGATATTAGTCTGTTTCTCTGCTTATTTTCTCATATTACCCTTATTAAACAGCAAGGTGAGAAGTAGATTAAAAAACAGTGCCTAAGTGCCTCATAAATCTCTCAGCTTCACTTTCCCACACTGAATTTTGTCAGACAACAAACCGTACCTTGTCTAGACTTATTGTTTAAGTAAATTTGTATCTGTGAAATAATCAAAAGCAAACCAATTATATTCAGGCATCTTTTTTATCCATCTGTTTGGATATAACTGTCTATTTAATAGTGTTTGCATATGAAGCAATGTTCTATTGTATGCATAGGTACTCAATTATTTAGATTATACGTTTGAATAAACTGTGCATTTAAAGGAGTACCCTTGTAATGCAGGACAATTACATTTTTCTAGCACAGTTTACACGTTATTAAACTAATATCAATTTGGACAACACAGCTGGATATAGGATTCTATCCTTCACCTATCAAAGTTCTTTTCTTTAAGGGTACATTTTACCCCTACAATGATCAGTAATTGTTAGTCATTTCAAATTATATCAAATTACGTAAAAAGGCTAGTGTGAATAAAGACTACCAAAAAAATTCATTTCACACCAAAGACTGTGCATTTAAATGCATGTTTTCTTAATGCAGCTATAAAAGTCCTGTCTAGATGCATAATAGGTCAGTATAAAAGGTGTCGGCATGAAAAACACTGTCTGGCCAGCACAAGAAAATAATACTGATTTTCATACTGTGAAAGAGCAGTTCACTGCATATGTCATCTTCCTACCAATCAGGGAATGACTAGCACATTTTTCCAAAGAAGAAAACTACCTATATGCTGAAAAAAAGGGAAAAAAATCAAATAATATTAAACACCCAGACATAAATATTTGTTGTTCAGTCTTTGAAATAAGTTTTCAGGGACTAATCATAAATATCTATTCTGAGTGGAATAGTGGAAGAGAGGTAAAGAGAGATGTAATAAAATAATCTCACAGCTTCAGACTTCTGGGCATCTTTGTCTGCCTTGTACTTTTGGGAAGGAATACTTTGCACATGTAGAAATTGACTTTCAAATGAAGTCTGTTCTTTTGCATCTGTTACACACCTGTATGCTCAGTGGGGAAAACCAGGTATTTACAATGATAATCTATCAATGAAACCTTGCTGAGATATGGAGATGCACAGTATTTGTCTAGTTTTCACTTCTGCTAATGTTCTTCACTGAGTACTCTTTCTGTTCTTCCCTTTGATCATCATTATTGTGAAATATTTTTCACCATCTTGTGATCAAAACAATTATCATGATGCTGCTACTTATCATGGTAGTATTCAATGAAAGGGAATGAATGAACAATGGAGTCAGAAACTCTGTACAGTGTGAAAAGCTGGCTTAACCTCTGAATGCTACAGATTTGTGTGTTGTAAGTTTTCTAAGGAGATACAGACTGTATCATCTTTTCAATAGCAGTTGCTCTGCCTAGAGTTGATGGTCACTTTACTTCACCTGACAGCAGCTGTTCTCCTTACCTGTTTTCCTCCAGAAGGGTGGCTTATTGAATGTCGAGAGTGTTCATTGCTGCTGGATTCCATAGGGGAAGATCAAAAACCTGGCAAACAGTTGTGCTTGTTTTCAGGTGGATACTAGAAGTCCAGACTAACAAGACCGGTAAACTCTGGAGATTGCACAATGACTCCAGAACAAGACAGACTTTTTCTAACACTAGGAGCGATCTGTGAAGTTACTGCACGACCTGACGAAAATTGTGAGAAAACAAATCCATTGTTAAATTGTCTGTTTAGGAAGTTAGGAAATATCATCTGACAACTTCCCCATTTTCTCCAGCAAGATGTTGCTCAGGGCCTTATTGCTTGGAATCTTTCTTTCTTTCTTTCTTTCTTTCTTTCTTTCTTTCTTTCTTTCTTTCTTTCTTTCTTTCTTTCTTTCTTTCTTTCTTTCTTTCTTTCTTTCTTTCTTTCTTTCTTTCTTTCTTTCTTTCTTTCTTTCTTTCTTTCTTTCTTTCTTTCTTTCTTTCTTTCTTTCTTTCTTTCTTTCTTTCTTTCTTTCTTTCTTTCTTTCTTTCTTTCTTTCTTTCTTTCTTTCTTTCTTTCTTTCTTTCTTTCTTTCTTTCTTTCTTTCTTTCTTTCTTTCTTTCTTTCTTTCTTTCTTTCTTTCTCTTCCTTCCTTCCTTCCTTCCTTCCTTCCTTCCTTCCTCCCTTCCTTCCTTCCTTCCTTCCTTCCTTCCTTCCTTCCTTCCTTCCTTCCTTCCTTCCTTCCTTCCTTCCTTCCTTCCTTCCTTCCTTCCTTCCTTCCTTCCTTCCTTCCTTCCTTCCTTCCTTCCTCCCTTCCTCCCTTCCTCCCTTCCTCCCTTCCTCCTTCCTTCCTCCCTTCCTTCCTCCCTTCTTCCCTTCCTCCCTTCCTCCCTTCCTCCCTTCTTCCCTTCCTTTCCTTGCTCTTTCCACAGAAATCTGGATGAGCAGTTGCCTTATGGTGGATTCAGTAATGTCTGGCTGCCAGCAAACCCAGTTCGGAGTAGGGCAAACTGTTACTTGACATGTGTTGGGAATACTGCACTGGAAGAAATGCTACAAAGGCCAGTCTCAGGTCTGGCTAAATCCACAGCAGTATCTGAAGGCAAGTTTTTGCTTTCTCATTTTGACTTTCTGCCATCCAGTGTGAAAACAGAAATACTTCGAAATCAGACTTTGATTTTGAATCACATAATATTACCACACATCCACTGAGACCTTCAAAGTTATCGTGGCTACCTTGGAGTTAGGAGTGCAGAGTCCAACCTCTGAGATATCTGACACGAGTGTTGAGCAAAGGGACCAAAACTTTCAAAATTCCTCCCTCACTGTGGTGGTGGGAAAGAAGATTGTTAGGAAACCTGGCACCAAATGCCTGGCCCCTGAGATGGCTTTGCAAATATGGGAAAGTCTTGTGAGGAAGTCACATCACAATTATTTTGTGTCACTGTAGTATATTTACTGATCCAATAATCTACCAGCTTTCAAAGGCTGAATTGCATTTTGCTTCTTTTTGAAATCAGAAAGAACTATAAAATGGTGTGACAATAATATACACTATGTGGTCCTAAATAGGACTGTGAACACACTTATATAAGAATTTTTGAAAATAATAGAATTTTTAATATTCTAAATGGGACTGAAAAATTAGTAAACACAGACTGGCCACATTTGGCTTATATAGGCTTTGATTTTTATTAATAATGCTTTGAAGTATGCCTTGGTAGGTGGTGCAATTTCTTCTTGTTTGGTTTTTTTTTGGTTTTTTTCCCCTTTTGTTTAAAGATATTGTTTCTTCTTTTTTTTTCCTTTATTTTATTTTTTCAATTTTCAGTGTACTGACTGTATATAATGATTTAAAACTTGAAGGCTTTCTCTCACAGGTACATCTTGAGTCGTGGGTCCTATCTGAAAGATTTCTGAAGCAAATCTACACCTGGAACACCAGAGAATCTCAGCTTCATCTCTCCAAAAATTGAATAAGATAAAAATAAATATGTACACCGTCTAATGAGTTAGGTGTGTCTGTTTGGTTAATATCCCCGATGCACAATTTTCTTTTTTGATACAGTTTTAGTTCAAAATTACCCTTGACTCATGCCAGCCATTCCACCATAACCCTTCTGACAGACACATACTTTGCTCCCCCCAGGTCACTTGTAATTGGCCTCTTTTCCTTTGTGTTCAGTAACTTTCCAGTTTTCTGCAGGCCTGTTCTCAACTGAATTGACACTGAAGAAAGAGCAGATAAAGGCAGACCTGAAGTCTGTGCAGAGGGTAGGCAGGACTTGAGTTTCTGAATACAAGTGGGTCAAAATATACATCCTCAGAAGCTGCTGAGAGACCTGATCCAGGGTATTATACTTCTCCCAAGGAGTTGCACTTTTTGAAATAAATCAGAAACTCTATGACTGTGAAGAGAATCTGGAAACACTCTGTAAACCATCTGTGATAAACTTTGCTTAGTTGATACTTCAGATATATATGGGCAAAGACGTGCAGACAGGAGCCCTGTTGTTTCTAAGACCTCTTCTGTGAGAGCTGTTGGCAACACCCCGAGCCATCACAGTGTGATGCCGACCTTACTGCCAAAGGGCCTGGGTCACAGCTTGGAAATAGCTCAAAAGCTGCAGATCTTCTGAGATGAATCTCCCCATCTGTGCTCCCCCCACCTTCCAGACACACACACTGTGCCATTTTTTTGTACATGCAATGCGAAGATATGGACTTTAGGGATCTATTCATGAATAACTTATACAATGTTTACATGAGGATTTTTAGGTAGTTTGCTTAGAAATGTTTTGAATTGGCTGTATGAAATTGGTATGCACTGTAATGAGGTTTTCTGAGTGAAAGAGGACATATTGGGTTCTGCAGTCTGAAGGACCAGATGAAGAGCAACAATAAAGCACAGGTGCAGCACCAACAGGACAGGCAAAATTGTTAGGAAGAATTTGAAGTAATACAGGAAGCTTGGACAAAGTGGGATATACTGTTATTCACTGTTAACTGTCCAAATGCCTTGGGTGTTGCTGGTTATTTCCTCTAAATTCATCATGAATGTGATTAAAACGTTAATCAATAAAGAATGAAAAAGTGCAGACCGAAATGCTACAACAATAATAAAGCAGAAAATATACTCGAAGACACATAAGTGAGTCTTATCTTTCCTTTTTGTCAGTGACAGTGTCCTCTCCGTTTTTTCTTACCTATGATCACCCTTATGATCCCCAGAGGGCATTAAATTAAAAAACAACAAAACCATGAATGATCTTTTCCCTGTCTCTATTTTTTCTGAATGACAATATTTTTTCTATCTTGACTTTTTTTGTTTATTTGTTTATTTGTTTATTTTCTTTTCCACTTTCCACAGTTTTCATTCCATCCACCACAAGAAGTGAGGTGAGCAGGGAGGGGACAGCTGTGGGTGAGTTTTCGGTAGCCAGAAGGCACTGCACAATACTTGCTGTGTCAGTAGTTTTGCCACAGAAGCAGTAAGGTATTTAATGAGTGCTACCTGTTCAGAGGTGAACAGAAGGGGAGCTGCAAGAGCTAAACACATTTGCAAATAGAAATCATAGAGTTTGCAGAAAGCGACTTTTTATTTTCTTATCTTCTTTTAGGCACCTATCCTGTGGTATCCAAAAACAGACATGAAAAAATCTCCCTCAAATATCCCTCCTACCAAAAGTAGACACGATGAGAAATGTCGCTTCTCCCCCTTTTTCTCTGGTATGGTTTTGTAAAGACAGCTTAGAAAACCTCTACGCACTCCAGAGCTCTTGGGTAATCTTTTAAATTTCAGTAAACATGCTCTGCACACAGCTGAATTTCTTACATGTCAGTGAACACAATGTTCTCAAATATCATCCTTCATTTTGGTTGAAAAACAAAAAAAATATGCAACCTGTATTCCATAAAATACAGCATTGATTCATGAGGGGAAAAAAAGAAAAAAACAATAGCAGTAGAATAAAAACTAGGAATAGTCTAAATATACTGTGCATCCATATGCTTCTCGGGAACAGGCTAGAGAAACTTAAAGAGAGTTCAGAAAATTAGAGAAGTTGAAATTCTCAGTGACTGTTAGCAATAAAAAGAAAAAAAAACGAAAAAAGAAAAGTTCTTAGTGAAAATAAGATGCCTTAACAGTTCTGTGTTCAGTTGGCTTTGAGTCCTGAGCCAATCTGAAGTCCAAGCAGAAAGGCTATAAATTCAGAGAAGAATTAAAAACAGCTCTTTGGACTCTGTAGAGAACTGAAATAAGACCAAGATGTGTGCCTGCTATGAATACCTGTGCTCCATTGGAAGCAATCTTAACATTTGCTATTTTCCAGGAGTAGAGAAGACTAGAGAACTATTTACTCGAAGGCTGGAATGCTACTAACTATAAATATCTCCACACATTTTCTTGCCAACAAGCCTTTGCAGTGGTGCCATTCACTGCAGCTCTCAAAACTCCAGTGTTACACACATGTGTATGTTGGAGCACTGCTAGACAAATACAGAGCCTGTCTGAAAAAGAACCACAGGGGGAAGTCCTCTCATCTATGTTTTAAAAAACAAAGTATATTAATACTTTTGTTTATTTACATGATGAAAGGCAGCAATGTGAGGAAAGCCGGTATAAAGAACATTTATAGATTTGCTACCTAGTCTTGTTTTGGTTTTGTTTTCAAAAAGTACATTTAAAGCTATAAAAAAAATTGCCCAGTTAAACATTATTTGTTAACAAATGGCATCATATTCTACTTTGAAACTGGTGCAAATACATTGCCAATATTTATCCCTAAAATAATAGCTCTGGGATTTAGCTTTTATAATTTTCTGGACAATGTTCTAAAGACTTGGCACTTCGACTAATTTTTCAAAGAAATTTTGTGAAATAGGAAAGAACTCCCACCTGCTAGTGACCGAAAAGCTCTTCTTCAACATTACCTGCTATTACAACAGCAAAAAATTAGAGTAAAACTTCTGAAGTGAATTGCTGTGTATCACAAATTAGAACAAACTTCTGTCACCGCAGCAAAAGTTCTGTCAAGTTTAGATGTTTATTAATACATGTGAGAACAGTATTATAATATAAAAAATATATAATAATAATGATGATGATGATGATAATACATAAAAATACTCCCAACTCCCAAAACTCTGGAAACCAGATTTTTTTCATGTGCTTTGATGTAGAGGGAAGGGAAGGGAAGGGAAGGGAAGGGAAGGGAAGGGAAGGGAAGGGAAGGGAAGGGAAGGGAAGGGAAGGGAAGGGAAGGGAAGGGAAGGGAAGGGAAGGGAAGGGAAGGGAAGGGAAGGGAAGGGAAGGGAAGGGAAGGGAAGGGAAGGGAAGGGAAGGGAAGGGAAGGGAAGGGAAGGGAAGGGAAGGGAAGGGAAGGGAAGGGAAGGGAAGGGAATTTCTTGAAGTACACTTCAAGCATATCTGAGCACTGCCAATTTTGAATCAACACTGAAGCAGTCAGTCAAGGCTTCAAAACTCACGTTTTGCTTTTCTTTCTTTACTATAGGTTTGTCTAATGCAGGTCTTCTTGCTTATTTTTTCACAAAGTTCAATCATAAATGAAACAAAGGGAATGTCCCCTGTGAAAGTTGCAAAGAACAAGGCATCATTGAAATTCAGATCATTGGCTTTGCAATGTTCAGTTCAGAAGGGAAGTGCCAAATCTAATGTCAGCAGCCACCCGTATGGCAAAGGAGAACTAAAATCCCCCAAATCCCCTCAAATAGCTTACCAAATGCTATTTTTAACATGAAGGTGAAGGGTACACTCTGAGAGAAACATTCTCTTCATCAGACACAAGGCTGCTAACAAAGCTGTCACCTCCACCCCTCCCACAGCCACCAGTGTCACCACTTGCAGCTCCAGTGCCAGCACGTTCAGCGCCTCAATAGTCTCTGATACTGCCCTCCCCATCATCAGCACGGATGAATTTCTCACTATTACTGCTCCTGATACAAGCCTCTCCAGCAGCCCTTTTAAACACCTTTGAGCCTCTCCTTCTCTCTCTCTCACATTGAAACATTTCAGCTGACAGTCTATTTTTTAAACACTCAAGTGCTGGCTTTTAAAGTATTTGATGTCTCTAGCATTTCAGCCCCTTCCTTCACACCTTCTGCTCATAGGGCCAAGTGAAATGTGAGGAATTTCTTTTGGTTTCAAAAAATATATCCTTTGTTTTCTTTTCACAAGAATTCACTTCATGCCCTTGTTTAGCTGAAGCACAATGAAAGAAAAATAAATTTTTTACTATGTTATCAGAAAATACTAACACTGCATACAGTCAGTTGCTGAAAGACAAAAGATTTATCAATAAAATATCTTTTATTTGAGAAAACTGGAAATTTGCCAGAATGGCTTGCTTGTTAATTTAACCATTGAAAACAGACCTTAAATTGCTGTTTGTGAGATTTCCACCAACATCAGAGATGTTTTTTCTCTTATTAATCTGCATGTATTTTAAAGTCAGAGAATCATTATAAAAAATAATTATTATTTTTCAGCTCAAAAATATGTACATTGCCCTTCTTGCTGAATATTAATCTGCTGCACAGTTTTTCTCATGATCTTTAGAACTGCTGAATAACAAGAGTGAATAAACAAGGCTGAAATTAAGTGGGAAGAACTAAATATACATTCTGCTTCAGTAGCTGTTTACATAAAGTGGTCATTTCTTTCCTGTTTATAAAAGCTGGTCACAAACACAAAAACCTCACTTCATGCACATCTTTAGAATGAATTATGTGTTTCCCTAATGGGTATAAGAAGTAGGAAAACAAGGTGCCATCATTAATTTGGAACACAATAAGTTCAGGGAAATTCATCTGTCCTAGTAAACTGAAAATCCTTGCAAACCCTGTATTAAATGTCAAAACCTACTGCCCAATAAGGCAAGTGTGTATCTCAATTTGGTTCTCTGTGCCTAGCAGATTATACTTTGGTGTGAATAACAATATTTTTAGCAATTAAAATATTTTTATTTGTTCAGTTTGTTGGAGTTCATGCCACTTTGCAAGAAGATATGCTGTCTTTTATAAGTTCTCTCTGGAATTTAATGATGATACCTAGATTTCTGTGTAATTACTGGGAAGCATCAGAGCTTCTGTTTCAGGCTCTGTCTAGATTCAAGGATCTACATTTACGATCTTTATTCAGATCACACTCAGAAAAGTTTGAAGATATGCTTTAAATCTGTGGATAGGATTTTTGATTAGTTTTCAAAGAAAAAAATAACTAAAAGTCTTCAGAATACTTGGTGGTGTAGGATACCCTTTAAAATCAGGCAATTTTAAGCTCTTTCAACCTGGGCCAACAGAATAATTAATAGTTTCCAAATGCCTTTAACGATGACTTGAGTAAGTAATTCAGTCTGATAATATATGACAAAGGTCAAATATTTGACCTTACCTATTTAAGTAGAAAAGATCCCCAAGGGAAGGAAGAGGCAAAATATCATCTGTCTTACTCCCTCCTTCTCTGGACTCAGCTGGTCTCACCAAAACTTAGAGCACAAGTTCTCATTTCTGCAAAAGCAGATTATGACCATACATATAATCATATAAGTCTAGCCTCTTGGAGGTAGAGAGGGTTTTTAACTATGCATTGAACTATTTTATTTATTTCTTCATCTAATACAATATGCAGTCATTTGAGTTTGTCCATCTTCTTTTTAGGACTTAACTACACTTTCCATTTGGAGTGTTTTGATTAAAACTGATGACTATCATGCTATATCCATATGTGATGGTAAAAATTTTACAAGGAGAAAGCAGCAAGTTTGAAACCTGAAGTCCTGTTTGTCTTTGACTAGTAGAAATGCAACACAGAAAGATCCCATGACTGGATGAGTATAGGGAAAAGAAACAAGGAAGAGGGTAGGTGTTGCTGAAGAAAAGAAAACAGTAAACCCCTGGGACAAACTAATTCGACAATTCAAAGTAACCCTGGAAATACTAACCTAAACTCATGTACATTCTCTTGCAAGCCACAATTAATGCCATTGCTTTACAGAAGCAAATGTAAAGCTTTCTTGCCTAAACCCTGGCCTTCTGAATTATTCACAGACATTACTGATAGTCAGCAAATGCAGCCTCAGAACACCTCTATAACTCAGAAAATGGTGCTCACCACCTGTGATATTTCAGCTGACCTGGTGCTCCTGTAAAAAGCAATGTCCAAAACAGCACTCTGGTTTGTATGGTTCCGCTGTCTTCACACACTATGACATGGCTTCATCACACGTTCTTAAAATAAGCTGCAATTTCAAATTGAATGAGGAGCCAATCACTTCTGAAACTTTGGTTATTTCCTCAAGGTGTGTACATGTGTTCAGAGCCCTTGCCCTGTGCACCCACTACACTAATGTCTCATTGAAATCTATTGCTCAAATGTTGCTCTCCAGTTCTTTTGTTTGATCTCATGTTCTTCAAGTTTCGCACTCAGAAGAAAGTAATGTAGATATCAAATGAATGTGATCTCTTTTTGTGAAAAACCAATATTCCTATTCTTTATGGGGTAGGAACATGGCAAAGCAGTTCTGTATTTTCAGCAATCCTTCTAGCAGAAGAAACAATGACAATAGGGCAAACTCAGACTTTTCTGAATGTGTCTTGACATCTAGTTGCGCCAACTAACCTCACTTCTGGCCTCAAATGTTATTTTTACCCAAGTCCCAGTTTCCACACTTCTGTATTTGATCTGATGCTTGAAATGAGGACAAAGAAATCCAGCTTACATAAAAGTTACTAAGATAGTGTCTTTTCAAAAAGGCTGATGCTGCAGTAGCAAAGACACAATAGCACAAAAGCAGGCTACTGATGCCAATTTACCATTCCCTTTCTTTTCTATAGCAATTGTAGTTGGACCAATCTCCCTCGTGATCTTGCCTAAAGGCACCTTCACGTTACCAGAGTACCATCTACACACTCTCCAGGAGACTGTGACTAATTCCCTTCTTGTTCACTGTGCACACAGATTTTTGACAGCCTGTCTGAGATGTTCTTCTAAGTTGGCCCAGTTCTGTGCTACAGCCTGCTGGCCCATGAACTTCTGCTTCATTGTCATCCTTACAGTCCTTCAGTGACCACTTATGGCTTTATGGCTTGTGCTCACCTCGTTCTCAAATCTTTGTGTTCTTCACCATGTCTTAGAACCTAGGCTTACAAGAAATGATATCTATTCCAAATGCAGTTCCTACATGTCAGCAACACTCCTTGCAAGCTAAGTTACAGCCCAACAAATCACTTTAGAGGATCAAGGCACTAATTTTTAACTGAATGCTTACCAAATCTAACACCCTTCCCCATTTCTCCGAGGGGACTGATTCACCTTTATAACTCTTCCACTTATGGGCTTTCATTTACCATTCTGACATAATCTAGTGCCTCACTGCATGTTGCTGATGTTTTTGTCAATGTGAAGAATGCGGTGCAATTGTTGCAGAAATTGTCTAAGAAACAGAGACCTTAATATGTACCATCTGTTTTGCAAAAAAAAAGCTCAATGTGGTAATGCATTTGCAATACCAGAAGCAATATCTCTAAGACATGAAATGAACATATGCTGTCTAAGAGCCTTCAGGCTGACATTGAAAAAGAGAAAAGATAGTACTTCAAGGCAAATATTGTCCCAATAGAAAGACTGCCAGAACCAATATGGCTCAGTCTGTTGACAGGTCTCTGGTGAACAACATCTTATAAAGACATGCACATTGCTATGGGTTGTACAGCTCTATGCCCCATTTTTTCAGCTCGGGAAAAAAAAGTAGAGAACACCTTCACTGTCACACTGGCTATTCTCCTGTTTCAGATCAACAGATGTTGTCAGATGAAGACATTTTATCCATTATTCTTTGATTAACTGTTGGGTTTTTTTGGGTTTTTTTTTGGTTTTTTAATCAAGACAATGAAACTCACACTAGCTTCTTGTACTGGGTTAAGTAAGCAGCTTGCTCAAAAGGAAAGGACTGAAAGTAGACTCTGCTTTCTACTGTATTTTTCTTCATTCCTAAATTAATATATTTTATGCATGAAGATATCTGTGATTCTGAAGTTAAAATGGCATTGAAGCTGCAATAGCTAGTAATGAATTTTATACATACCAGAAGATACAGTAATTTTATTTTAAAATCTGTTATCCTTAAAGGAAAGGATCTTAGTTATTGTCCTGTTAGCCAAAGTTTATACCAATATAATCTAAAATCTGTATTCTTTTCATCGAAGATATAAACAAAAAATGATATGTTATAAAAATGGCTGTCTTTGGGTAATTTTTTTTTAAATCTTCCATTATATAATAGAAAAGATAATTAGTTGGTAAGTCACCTCCTCTAATTTTAGCTTAGTCATATTCTTTGAATCCAGTCTTCCAAAGCCATTTTGATTTGGGGGGTTGGGAATTGATTAGGCATTTATTAAATATTTTATACACCAACATTTGGATTTGCAAACAATTTTAACAAAATGGGGGGGGGTGTGAATCTTTTGGAATTGATACATTCTATATGTGAATTTGATATTTCTATAATAACATCAATACCTTTTTTAATGTAAAGGGCCCTAGCCAGATCTTTTTAGAGTTAATACCAGGGTTCTTTCAGCAGTCTTTACTGAAAAATATAGATTCAGGAAACATCCTGTTTCTTCTTAGGCTACTCAGGAGTATTTATAGGTATCATTTGGTATGTGCATTAATCAGATGATCAAATTTTGAGGTTTTTGGTGTTACTACCTATGTCATAAAAGCTATGCAATCTTAAAAGTGAAGGAACACAGTGATAATGTGGATCAGTGTTTGTAGACCTAGAACATATGTGATGGAATTTAATGGCTTCACACCTAAAGATGTCTGCAACCATATTAAATTCTTTCAGGCAAATGAGGATTCAGAAAATCCACAGCACTTCTTCTGTGGATTTTATTAGATCCACAGGAGGGAGTCTTTCTGCTGTAGATTGTAGATGCTACAGTCATGCTAAAGGAGCTTGTAAACAGTGCTTGAGGAAGCTGCCATTCTTTAGATCTCAGAAACTCTGCAGGAGGTAGCTCTTCCACTACAGATCTTAGAAGCACAGGCTATTCTAAGTACAGTATAATTCTAATTAACTACACCATCAATTATGTCAAACAAGGGCACAATCAGTGACCTTTCACTAAAGGCAAAGCCATCAAAGCAGGTTTTTTTAAACTGTGTAAGGGAGGAGAACCAAAGGAAGACCTCATATCACCATCTCTGGAGACTGTGATAGATACAGACATCATAGGAGTGGAGGAACCTGCCAGCTTCCTAACTATTTCTTTGTCATGTGATAAATAGCGTGGCCCGTAATGGGAGATTTCTTCCTTGCAAATCTGTCTAAAGTTCTGCACATTCAAAACATGAATAATCTCAAGACCAACATAGACAGTTTGTTCTATAAAGCTTTTCTATAATCATAAAAATAAGCTAGTTTCAGATAAAAATCCTTCTCGAAAATGCAAATTTCAACTAATAGCTGGAGAAAGCAAAATAAAACAATAGAAAACAACATTTTTTTACAAAAAAATAAGAGCAAAAGACTTTTTTACTCACCCTAGGCACAGCAGGAGTAAATAAAATTATTATTACTTGCATGATGTATACATGAAACAGCTACAGATAAACAAACGGTTAACACTAAAAACTGAGCCAAGTTAAACACTGCTGTGGGATCTTTGGACACTGTTTCAAGATCCATAACATTTAGCAAACTTTAAAATAATGAAACAATTATTCCAGCTTCAATATTTAGTAAATTCACTCTGGAGGAGCCTAACTCTTCCAATTGCCTCTAGGCAAACCTAGATTATTCGTTTAACCTGGATGCCTGCCTTTTAAACTTCTAAAGTAAGATAAAATGAATGATTGCTTGCACTATGAGGAAGAGGCACAGCTCCACAAGCAAGCTCCACTGATCTTTGCCTTTGTCCTCCTCTATCTCATTCCCATAAATATCTGCTTTTCTGACTTCTTTATCTATATTTTTTAAAATAGTGGAGAATGTCTTCAATTTCTCAGACAATTTGACATCATCTTATCCTCAGCTTTGCCAAAATCTCATATTGCACAACACAGTACAGTGGTTGCTCTGAAATGCCTGAGTGTTTAAATTTAATTATCATGAATAATCACCACGTGCCTTTCATTTTCAGTAGAACTGGGACTATATGAGTGTGAGTCTTAGAGAAAAGTAGGTTTTCTTTGGAAATACAGAACAAGAGCTAAAAAAAGTAAAAAAATATAAATAATAAATAAATAAAGTAAAAAATACATTTTTAAAAGAACTGAAAGACTAGCACGAGAAAATAAAAACCACAAGCAGAGGAGGGGCAGACACTGATCTCTTCTCTCTGGTGCCCAGGGACAGGACCCAAGGGAATGGCCTGAAGTTGTGTCAGGGGAGATTTAGGTTGGTATTTGAAAAAGATTCTTCACCCAGTGGGTGTTTGGGCACTGGAACAGGCTCCCCAGGAAAGTGGTCACAGCGCCAGCCTGACAGAGCTCAATAAGCATTTGGACAGTACCCTCAGGTACATGGTGTGACTCTTGGGGAGGCTGCTGAGCAGGGCCAGGAGCTGGACTTGATGGTCCTTGTGGGTCCTTTCCAGCTCAGCTGTCTCTGTGATTCTGTAAAAAGTAGGTTTGTTTTGGAAATCTAGACCAAGAGTTAAAACGAGCCAGAAAGTATAAGTAAATAAACAAATACATATATTTTAAAAATAAAGGAAAGCATAAGAAAATAAGAAAGAAGGATGCCTGTCTCTCTAGACACCTCTTTAAACAAGGCAAACTAATAAGCAATTTGATGGCAAATATTCATTTGTACTAGAGGCTCATAGACAGGACTCTTTCCAGGAGACAAATAAAGACCGAATGTGCAGATATATTACTTATGAACCTATAAATGCTGAGTAACAGCATCCGTAGAATTAGAACAGGTTCTCTTGTGATCTAAAAGGAGCATTTACACTTAATCTTATGTGAGATATATATTCCTGACAGACACAGTGAAGACATTGCAGTGCTGGGAGAGATTGGTTAGCATAATTTAAAGGAAAAGCTCTTCCAAACAGTATTCTTGATATTGACAGCTAAGACTTTCTCTAGTACAAGGTTACATAGGGAAGAGTAGAAATTAATAAATGCATTGCAGAGAAAGAGCCATGTATATAATCTGTAGTCAGGATTTACTAGAAATATGAATATAAAAATACATTTTATTAGGCATTGCTTTGATTGAGCAGATAAAGTTTAAGAATCTATTCACCCTCCTATTAGTATTCCATGATCCAGCATAAGAAGAAAAATGACATTACTGAAGACCACAGATGCCTCATCAAATTTACAGTTGTGTTTTACACTGGTCTCTATTTTGTATGCTGTCATCATTCAGTGATTCTGATATACTTCGATTAATTATTTAAAGCTAAGGAGTATTAAGAAAAAGCCTTTAGTTAAAAGTTGACCCTTTTACTTCCATTTTTCTTTACTACCTCTGTCCTCACTGCTGTCATGATCATAGAAAAAAAAAAGAAAAAAAAAAGAGAAAAAAACCCCTGTGTACGGGTTTTAAATAAAAAAATGGATTTTCCAAGAAAACACACAACTGAATTTTTTTTCTAATGTGAAACCTCCATTTTGAAGATAATTTTCTTCAGATTTTCCTGTGATGAACTGAATTCTTTTTCTTCAACATCTGAATTTTATTATTTGTGATAATGATCACTGCTGAGCCTGTAGGAAGATTTAGATCAACTGAGACAGCAAACCAAAACTGAACCTTGAACTTCTCCTCCAGCCTCCTTCAAGATGTGCTACCTAGTAGTTTTTATAAAATAGCTCATTTTGAAATTATTTTGGTTTTACTTTCCCCATTCAAGAATAACTAAAGAAAAATTAATTTATATTGTTTCTGATTTATGGCAAGGTAGTTCACACATTCCTATTTATTGTATCTGGCCAGAATACAGCAGCTGATGCTCGTTCCATCACTGAGCACATGTGACTTGTACAATGAACTGTAGTGGGTCAAATAGTGGTGACTAATAACCCTAATAAGACTTATTCTATGTTGAAGCTAACAAATCCTTTATCAGTACTTCAACCATTCTGCTTACGTGGCCTCATTGTTGAGATTATGCTTTTCATCTATGGGAACTAATCCCTTTCATATACAATTTTAGCAAGAAGCTTATAAAATGTGTATTAAAGCATATTGACTTGTCCAACAATAAAAAGTACAATTAGGCTTCCAACATAGAGCATTACTAATTTGCATAAAAACCTCTCTAACCCATTCCTTTTACTGCATAATGTAACCAGGAGGTTACATTCTGTACCATGCACCAGTAATTTACTGCAAAATCAGTAGATAGCTGTACCTGTGTAATAGTGTTCACTTTCTTTGTGCAAATCTTTTAAAAGTGAATTGACATGCCGAATGTATCAATAGGAAATAATATAAAAGATCATTACACTGAATGATCAAGTACAATGGATTCCTTAGATAATATCCCATAATGCAATAACTCAAGACTTACTTATTGAGAGTACCTATCCTGATAGAGTCATAGGTAGGGTCACACTATAGACTCAGCTTTATCATACTTTGCAGTTGCAAGAGCTCATTTTCATAATGCACTATTTAAGCAAGAATCTTTTAAGAACCGTAGAACAGTAATAATGACCAGTCTATGCATAAAAATGTATAAATAGTTAGACTCCCAACACTAAGAATTTCCATCTAAGAAGATTACTTAATATCCCTTTTGCAAAATCTTCATTTCCATAACGAAATAGGTGCTATTGTCTATCCACTCTCCAAGTACCACGTCTTTGTAGCACTACAGGAATTTCTCTTCAATGTGTGCTCTGGAACATATTAAATTATATTTTGAAAGTACATGCCAACCAGTAAATAATAGTAAGACATGATTCATATGGGGTTTAGACTGCCTAGAAGTAGCTGAAAGAAAATCAAAAGAACATACTGCTTGTCATTAAGTGCTTTTACCTACAGAGAGCACAGAATTTCCTCATGGCTAGAGATGATTAGCCTTCTCTTCACTTGCTTAATAAAGAACAGTATTTCCTTACCAAGGTAACACAAGCTGACATTGCCTCAGGTCACTGCAGGGCATGTCATATCTCGTAACACAACACAAACTGATGTAACCTGATCCAGCAGGCCATGTGCCTGTTGCTTATTTGTAGAAAGTATTACCTTTTTTTGGAAGAGACGACATGACACACAAGAAACACATTAATTCCACCTTCTATTCCAAAGACTTCTGTGTTCGCAATTAACTTGGAGTTTAGCCCAAATCGCAAAGAATAGCAACAATTTTCTCTTCAATTATTCTGTGTTGCCTATGCTGTTGTCTGTTTCTGAAACTACCTTTTAAACTATCTTTAATCAGCAAAGGATAAGTTCACAGAAAGTGAAAATATGCCCTGTGAAGTGACCCTACACAAAACCAACGAAGAAAGGTCTAAACTCATCAAGATGTTATGACCAATACTCCATCCAGAAATATTTCAGTTTGTTTATGTCAAGATCAGAACAGTCCTTCACGATGATACATATGATTATTACATGATGTATTATTTTTTAAAGAATGATAGTGAATTGCAGTCTAAATTTTAAATATACTTATTTATTCTTTATTAAACCAGAGAAAAACTAATCTATAATAAAAACTTAAAATTGGCATGTTACCAAACAGATGATTACTTTTTAAAATACCTAATCTGAGCTGTCAGCATAAAGTGATCTTGTTTAAAAAATCCAAACCCATATTTCTAAATAACTTAAGACATTACTTTTGAAACCTTAATCCTACTGAACTCTTTGCTGAAATAAACACCAAGAGCTAAGGAAAATATTTTTATAAATTAATTGTAAGAGAAAAATAAACTAACATTACTCCAAATTAACAAGAATCCTAATTAAATTTTAACAGCGTTTGAAAGGTTTGCTGTGCTAATTAGATAAAGTTGTATAAATTTCTCTCACATTCACACATGATGAAGCACCAAATATAACATAGAGAAATTCACCCCAGCCATTGGGTGAGTATGTGCTCTTGAGTTAATTGATTTTTACTATGTCATGCAAAACCCAAATTTAGTCAAGAAAGAAAGAAAAAAAGAAAGCTAGATGCTGCCTTTTCATAAAGGTGTTAGTTTGCAAACATATCAAAGAAACAAGAAACAACCACATAAGTTTCTTGTTTTGGCTTTACACCTTCAAAACTTCATCCCATTGTTTTACAGTCACTTCAGATGTTTTTCAATTCTTTCTTTCTCTCTTTTGTTCTTTCATTCTTTTTTTTATTTCCTTTCCACTGTAGAATACCTGTTTGGGATCTGCTATTATTATAAACAACTATGCAGGATCTTCAAATTCAGGATCTATGATGTTTGTTCATTAATTCCTTATTTTAAAAATCAATTTTTATTACAGATTTGTTTAAGCAATCTTTTTTTATATCCACATTATATATATTTATGCAAGCATTGTAAATAAAGAATATATATAAAATAATATTTTACAGAAACAGAGATTCCCAGGAGCAGAAAACTCTCGTTGGATATCTAAAATCCATTCTTTTAATCTGCCACTCTTTGCCTTGGCAAGCAGAAGTGAGATAAGAAGAGGTATCAAATTAGAGGGTTCTTTTTAACATATGGGTCTTTGTCAGCCTCACAGTGTGTTCAAAAATCAGTGCTTAAAAAATATGAGAACTGAAAAAGTTAGATCTGAATGCTTTTTATATCTGAAGCAAATCCCAATCATTGTGTCTGAGCACCTAATCTGATAAATCTGCGATTTGGGCCTGAACTTTACATCTTAGGCATGTTTAGTTTAGAAACATTAAATTAGTTTTAATCCTCAGCAGTGCAAACCTGCCACAATTCTATGCTGGTAGTGATATACAAAGGCATGAGCAATACAATCACCTCAGAGGAAATGTTGCTTTACTATTTCCCCTCAGTTTGACCCTTGCTAGCATGCATGAATCAAATCACGAGCTTGAAGATTTTGCAGACCTGGATTAACATATTTGCAAAGCTCAGTTGGATATTCACAAAGAAAGCAGATATGGAAAAAATTCTTTGTTGTTTATGGAAAGTCTGATAAACATGTGATCAACACCTGGATTTAAAGGGATTCTATTTCTTGATCAATAAAAGTACAGTAGATACCTTCTGAGAATACAAATAATAAAGTAAGGTGATAGCAACAAAAATAGCTGCCACATGCTTTTCTTTGCTGCTTTGATTTTGTTTAATGACAATGAATCAACTGTTAAAAACATAACATTAGAATAACAGAGTAGAAAGAAAAATCCTTATAAAATATGCATTAAAGCATGAGAACAGATATATCATGAAGCAGATGTTTTCCTTATAAATTTTATACTGTGAAACATCCTTTTGGTGAATGCATTACCATAAGCCAGCATTTTGCATCCTGGAAATGCCAGATGAAACTGCTGTGTGCAAATGATATACAATTAATGCCCAATTTCTGTACATCCCACTGACCTGTGCAGGGTTAATGAGAAAAAATTCTGTCCTTTAAACATAAAATATTGCTTTTTAATACAGAAAAATATATGCAAAAGAAATTGCACTAAAATAGAATTGAATTCCTGCTAACTTTTCTGCCAGTACACATTAGAAGAAAGGCAAAAGGCATCTCCACTCTAACACAGATCTCAGTAATCAGGAGATGCATTGGCATAGCAGCCCTTTTGCAATCACTGGACCATTGTCCCTCTTGAGCTTGTAGGATGAATTGGAATTACTCTTTTATTTGCTCTGAATTAAATATAGTAAATATAACACTACCACAGAATTATATGGGTCCAGGTGAGATGACAACATGTGGTTGATCAGACTTCTAGGTCATCTTTTTATATCATAGAATGATAAAATTGTTTTGGTTGGGAGGGACATTAAAGACCACCCACTTCCAACATTCCTGCCATAGACAGAGACAATTTCCACCAGATCAGGTTGCTCAAAGCCCCAGCCAGCTTAGCCTTGAACATTTCCAGGAATGGAACATCCACAAGTACTCTGGGAAACTTGTTCCTGTGTCTGACCACCCTCAAAGTAAAAAATTTCTTCTTAACATCTAATGTTACTCTACCCTCTTTCAGTTTAAATATACCAGCCATCGATGTCTCAAGACTGGTCAGACCAACTGCTTTGAGACATGGAATGCTTTCCCTTGAAGAAAGGAAGACTAGATACATTTTATATATCTTTTAAAGTTCTGATGACATGTAAAACCAATCCCATTCCAAAAGTCAGAACTGTGGGGCTTTCTTTTTACTTATGCCAATGGATGCAAGCCATTTACCACTCCAGCCTTTCAACCAGCCAAATCTAGGAGTACACTCTTTGCTACAGAAATTTTCCTGTGAGAAGTGACAAAAGGATTCTGTATTGAGGTTTGACTCTTACCTAAATAGACAAGTCTGGCAAGCTTTCCAGGAATTATAATACTATGTCTACAGAGGGTGAGATGTGGTCTGAAGTTCTTGTAAACAGCAATAGTTTATATCTTAAGGCAATGAAAGATGTCGTGACTCCAACTTCACTTGGATAAAAATAGCAGAATTTTAAATTTTAAGTAGCACAGAACTCAGAGATCATCGAGTCTGACTTTTGGCAGAACACCACCATGTCAATTAGACCATGGTACTAAGTGCCACATCCATCCATCCATCCATCCATCCATCCATCCATCCATCCATCCATCCATCCACATTCTTTAAACACCTCCAGGGATGGTGACTTCACCACCTCCCTAGGCAGCCCATTCCAATGCCCAATCACTCTCTCTGTGAATAACTTCTTCCTAATGTCCAACTACTAATGTCCAACAACTGGTGCAGCTTAAGACTGTGTCCTGTTGATCTATCACTAGTTTCCTGGAAGAAGAGGCTGATCCCCAGCTGGCCACAGTCACTTTTCAGGTGGTTGTAAAGAGTGATAAGCTCTGCCCTGAGCCTCCTTTTCTCCAGGCTAAACAACCCAAAACTCCCTCAGCAGCTCCTTATGGGACATGTGCTCCAGACCCTTCACCAGCCTTGCCCTTCTTTGGACATCTCAATGTCCTTCCTGAACTGAAGGCCTCAGAACTGGACACAGTTCACCTCAAAGTACACTTGTATCAGACTTTGAAATCTTATGGCCTGATACTGCCACATGCCAGTGTGCTCTTTTCCCACTGGCCTTTGGACTTTGCATTGTTTACCTGACATTTATGCAGCTGAAAAATGGCTAACTTGAAAAATCTCTGTTTTGTGGAAATAAAAAAGAACATTAATTTTCTTCTCTGCTGTTAACAAATATCTTTCGCTTTTACTATATACATCAAGCTGCCAAGTAACATATCTTTGTGAGCAGAATATTTGAATTAAGCAGTTTTCAACAAAGAAATTGTACACTTGCCAAAGGAACCATTTTTATTTCATGCTTAAAGAGGGGTTTACAGACTGAAGCAAAGTTGGAATAAGAAAACTTTAATGGTTAAAAGATGTAGCTTGCTTTGGGGAAAGAATAAATGTAATTGTTATGGACTTCGTTTTATTACATGTCTGCTTAAAAGAGTAAAAAAATCTTTGCTTTCAAAGACTTTATTTTTCAGATTTTGTGGCTTGCTCCTGTTATAGACATACATAAATTTATATGCAGGACATTATAAGAAGGAATACAAAGTATTTAAAGAAAGAGAAATGAATGGCACTGTCAACTCTGGACATAAAAATCTCATTAAAGTTTTCTAAAATTTGCTATTTTTGTTAAAAACAATTGAAATTTTAAGATTTTTTAATAATTCTTTCACTTCTGAGCCTTATATATAACTAAGCTAACAAAGTCAATCTTTTCACACCTAGAGGATCACCTTTTAGAAAAGAAAGATGACATTCTTACACAACACTTTTACTTCAGGATGTGGTGCCATAAGAGAAAAGACTATAAATGTTGAGGTTTACCATGATGAAATCTGGTTAAAGCAAATAATACTTTGTATATCTATACTACTACTGATTCTACTACTACACACATGGTAGGTCATGCCTGATAAGCCACGCTGCAAAAGACCTTCTCTGGACTGAAAACTGTTGAAGTATACATACCATAATAACATGTATGTATTTGTAAATGTTTCTGTCTTTTATGCTCGATTATGGTTTATCCTGAGCACTCCATTCCTTTCTTTCGTAGAAGAAACATGAGATGTATACTCCCATATATATATATATATATATATATATATATATATATATATATACACACACACATATATATGTGTATATATATATATGTATATATGTGTATATATATATACACACATGTATATATATGTGTGTATATATATATATGTGTGACAAACTGAGTCACATGTTACAGACCTAAATTAGGAACAAAAGATTCTTAAAGAATCACCTGCAGAATATTTACTGTTCTGTACACAGGAACAGTGACCACTTCTCTAGTTTGTATATGATTAAGGACTTGAAATCAAAGAGATAATTTTTCATATTTAGTATTTCTGAAAACAGTCATTAAGTTTCTTGTGAGCTTATTGTCTCTGTAAAAGACAGACAAGAAATGTTGTCTCTGTCTTCCAGAGGCATTGGTAATGTAACATTAGACAGACAAAATCTGGTCCGAAATTTCGTTTGAGATATTTATCTTTTTTCATTAATGAAAGCAAAATAAACTTCTAGCCACATTAACTGTAATTTAATAAAATGGAGGGTTTTGTTTGCTTAAATAAACCAGTTATTTAACCAAAAGGCCTTGAATTAAATATGAGTTGAAGGTCACCTTACGTATGGATCCAGAACTGGAATCTCCCAAAACTTGGTCAGAACGAGCTACTGCTAAAAAAAAGGGAGGTGAGGCAAAGAAGGAACATGAGATTTATGAGTTTCCTGCTGGGACACCCAAAGTTTCAGGCACATGGAGAGGCCAAAGAGAAAAAGTAGAGGGATAATAGATAACCCAAATTCTTGAACAAATTCTACAGTAAAACATGATAAGAATATTCATAAATATACCAGTCTAAAAGTTCAGCCACCTTTCCCAGAGTTTGTACACAGGAAAATTCTTGTGGGACTCAGTTTAGAGGGGTCCTGAGAGTGTGTGGGCCTCTGTTCAGATGGGCAAATTAATTTTCTGTGGTAAGGGAGAACTGCTAAAGTATGTGATTTTAACACAGAACAATAAAGTGACTCCAGAGTTTTATTCTAAACCTTCTGACCAAACCTCTCTGAATGTGATAAATGTTTATGGATTCTTCTAATTACAGATCTGTATTAAAGCTAAGACACTTAGAGAATATGTCTCTCTTTCGTAAGGTTTCCAAGGTTTTCCTATAATAATCAATTACCATAATGAGTTTTTTTAAAGCTGCCATTTGTCACTTTCTTAAAATATATAAACTACCCAGTATAAAGACAAATAGCTAAAGCCAGCCTACCCTGAGGTCCTCTACCAAAGATGTCCATTAAATCAAAATCAAGTAGAAAACCTGCTGGATTTTATTTCAAAGCCAATCCTGCTTGTGCTAAATAAAATTTGCCCTAAACAAGTGAAATTTTATGGCAAGAAGCACTGTTTCCTTAGCAGAACCTTTAAAAAAATATTAGTTTTAATCCTAGAAATTGAAGGCATTCTGTCTTGGAATAAGAATATGCAACTACAGAAATCTGACACCTGTGTACAACAGGACTGGGGAAGTGATAAACCATACCTTTTTAGTTCTGATGACATTTTTGGTATCTGCTAAAGTTTGAATGCTATTAGCTCAGGTAATGCCTGATCTCTACTCAGCTCTGGAGGTTCTTGTCCCTCTTGCTCATTCAGGAGCACTTAGCTAGACTCAGATGACCCAAAATTCTGCAGGAGTACTGCCCACCCTCTAGTGGAGGGCATTTTCAAAGCCGTGTACCTGAGTAGGCTTGCAGATGGGAAAGACAATAAAAATGCCATCAGATTGTTTGCAGAATGTTGGTATAATTTGGAACAATCCCAGAGTTTCTTCTGAAAAGAAGTTATGCTGATAGAAAAGCACATCAGATGAGTTGTGCTGATCCCATTCTCGTTTCTCAACTGAAGACAAATCTATTCTTTCAAATGTACAAATTTGGCACGTCAGACTCTGCTAACACAGAATCTGCATTTCAGTAGTGTATCTAGTTTGTTTTGATAGATCTGAGGATTTTGTAACCTGTAGTTGAATATTTTGCAATTCTAAGGTGTCATTTTTCATCTAGTTCAATGAATTCTGTACTAAGTACACTCTTTGTTTAGATGACTGTTAAGTCATATGTCTCATTATCTTGTGTACACATGTAATTCTACATAGAGAGGCTCCTGCTCTTGAGCAAAAATTATCTTCCCTTTATGAATTTACTTTTCCAGGAAGTTTAGAAGTTTATTCTGCTGTAATTTGATCCTTAGACAACACTGAACTGTCTGGCATTTTTTGGTTGTATACAGTGCTTACATAAAATTTAGAAAATATCTCACTGACAGAAAAGCCCTTTATTTCTTTTTATGACAGAATGACATTTCAAATGTTAAAGGACTAAATCAATTGTCTTAGGTGAGAGTGAGCACATACACACTGTTTGTGCTTACTGTTGAAATTGTGCATGTATACAACATCAAGCCCAAAGAAAAGCTTACCCTGGCCTCATCTAGCCTGTCCCAAAGCCCCTGCTGAATGATGTCTGTCAGTAGTTTCCTACTTGCCTTGTGCTCTAGTTAAAACCTATTGGTTCTTCACAGTTTATTAGTACCAGAAGTTATCATTCCCACCATCTTTTCATTTCTGAATTCATTCCTGAATCCTTCTACTGCCTTTGATTAACATCTGTGGAGAACAAAACAGGGGCAATTCCTAGAAGAGGGCCACTGAACAGACATCTGAACTGTAGAGATGTTTACTCAAAGCTACAGCTCATTTGTATAAGTCCATTTACAGGATTCAAACTAACTGAGAATGAAAATGAAAATCTTACTATATATATATATATACATATCCAGAACATTCCTAACCCCACAATTTTCTTGAATATGTATAAAACAATAATTTTTAGTACCTTTGAAATGTCCTTTCATCTGCCACCTCAGTGCATCCAAGGGTTTGGGTGCCATGCAGCATATGCCCAACTCCTTATGGCATTCACAAACTGTGTTTCCCATACCATTTCCAGGTCTTCATCCAATAAGGCAATACTTGCACAATTAAATATCACACACTTTTCAAAAGAGATAGCTTGAATAAAGCCTTTCTGCTTTAGAAGCTAACAGAGTATGATAGTGGAACTTTACAAGACTGGTTAGAAAACTTATTTATAATTTTTATGAAAGTACATTTTAAAATACAAATAGGAATCTCAAATTAAAACATTAGTTAATGGATTCAGATCAATACTGGGCATGCCAGATATGACAACCTGTTCAATTTGAAGTATTGAATGATAAATCTGTATTGGTGGAAAGCGACTAGAGTCAGAGTCTGTCAGAATGAAAACCAGCTGTTGGCAGCAGTAGAATCTTTCACAATTGCAAAGGGAATATTTTCTTCATTTGAGTCAAATTCATTCCATTACTAGTTCACTGAAAGGTGAGAAATTGCCTGGGAGTTGACAAATTATAGAGACTTGTTTTCTTTCTCTATTGTTAAACACCAGGTTCAGAAAGATGAGATCTACTAATTCTAAAAGCCATAGTGAGAGCAAAAGGAGATGGCTCAGTCCTCCTCTCTAGCTAAGTCTGCAACCCTTGGTGTGGAGGTTCAACTCTCTGTGATCCAAGGCTTAGGTTCATACAGCACAACTCTGACCTTGGCTCAGTTTTGCTGAGAAAATTGTTTTCTAAGGTATGAGAAAATCCATGAGCTAAAAAAACCCATAAAAGATAAGAAAAGTAAAACCACAGACGGAATTGACACTCTTGAGATGGAGATATCAGCTCAAGGGTTGAGGAAGAAAAATACCGACATGGAAAGGTAAAAAACCCAAGACAAAAAGCAAATAACAGGAAGCAAATGCAACAATGCTGAGGAGGAGCCTCTTCCACAGAACAATGCAGGCCTCTGCTTCTCCATCTGATTGACCTCCTTGTTCTCACAAAGTATCTTGAGGAAAGTTAAGAGTGAATATACTACACCTCTGGTCTAGCCACATGTAGTGACCAGTCCTCTGCCGTGTGTATTAACCAACAAATATCCACTGCATACTCTTAAAGTGTGTATATTCTCCTGGCAGAGCTTCTTCCAACATGACAGAAGATGCCAGGACAAAAATTATCTATTGACTGAGGGCTACAAGTGGTTTAATGTAGGAAACTAAAAAGAAAAATTATTAGATAAATTTATCCATTTCTTATTTAGAAGTAAATTAAATCTGTTTTGCTTATATTAAAAAAATATGGACTATTTTGTGCTTCTCTAAAAGAATAGTCTTTTCTGAAGAAATTAAGTATAAAGACATGATACCCATTCAGTTGAACCAGACTAAAAAATATAGCGACCACAATATTTTAACATATGGAATATACCCATTAAAAATCATATAAATCCATATTAGCTGTAAATTTACTCAAATAAAGGTGCAAAGATTTCATATATCTAGCAAAGAGAAGCAACAAATACAAAACTTGCCATAACAATGTATTTTAACATTTGCCAAACATTAGGAGCCAGTTTCTTTACAGAAAAAAATAAATAAGCAAATATTAATTCAAAAGAATACAAATATTATTGTTTTAAACAAAGTTTTGTGATTGTATAAAAACTGCTTTAGAATTCATCTTAGAGAAGGAAGAATTCTTGCAATTCTGTCTTCTTCAGGATTATAAACCTACAACCCCTAGAAAAACGTCTAGCCACCAAGAACAGCAGGACCCACCCAATCAAAACATGGCTAAAAGGATGGTGCCATCTGTGGTATTTGACTTTTCCAGTCATGGTGCAGTTTATGTGGCACCAAACCTGCTAGAGACAAATAGGATTCAGCTGTCTAAAGGGGGAAGAGGATTCTAGCTCATAAGTTGTCAGGGCTGACTTAGAGGACTTTAAACTAGGTTTGAAGGGGGAAAGGGATAAGACCAGGCTCACTAGAGATGAGCCTGGGGGTGTCATACCCGTGCTGGGGGTGAAATTGATAGCCCAAGTGAAGTGCATCCATGCCAGTGCTCACAGTATAGGAAAGGAACAGGAGGAGCAGGAAGCCGTTGTGCAGCAGGAAAGCTGTGACAGTGTCCATCAGGGAAACGTGGGGGATGAATGACATGACTGGAGTGGAGTGATGATGAGGTTGGGTGCCTATGGGTAAGGGTCAGGGGGAAGGCACACATCCCGGTAGGAGTCTGTTATGGACCACCCAACCAGGATGAAGAGGCAGTTGATGACAAAACTTGCCAGGGACACTTAAAGGACTTTGTTTTCTGCACCTAAAATTGAACATAAATTCTTTAATCATTGAGATACAAGTTAATAAATCCCTACAAATTTGAGCTCAAAATCCTCAGACCTGGAAAACTATGAATCTTCTGCTGCATAACCCCAAGAGCAGCTAAACATCACTGCTGTTTTAGGTTTTTTGTATTAAATTACTTTTGGCAATGTATAAAAAACCCCTCCTCAGAATAAAAAAAAAAATTAGATTTCAGGCCTGCTGTGTATATGCAATTACGAATAGAGAATATATATGTTATTATACATTGTTAATTAAAGGATTTATGATCGGTTACTCTCTCAACCATCATCTTCCTATGTGGCCTTTCCTAAACCAATTAATGTCACTGAACCTTAGCTGATTTATAGGATGCATATTTCACGAAGTAGCAGTGAAGTTAAATACATTACAGGTTTGGAGGTCATTAGATAAGATTAGGAAGCAATTTATATACAAAAAGAAGGAAAGAGACATCTCTTTTAGTATGATGAGATCCTGTTGGCACATGTTATGATATCTACTTGTCACTATGACGCTTAGGTGTCCCTGGATGTTTTGGCATTAAGAATATATATTGATCTTTGACAGCAAAAGAATCAATACAGTTTTGATTTTAGTTTGTTGACACGTTTTCAGTTAAATATCTCATTTTCACTGAATTGTGTTTTCATATGAGATAAACAAAGAGGAGATGTGAAATAAATAGGTTCCTCTGTAGAACTGAAAGGAAATTAACCACAAGAAAAGGAATTTGCAAACCATCTGCCCTTCTATGTAGTTGAAATTCTCTCAGAAAATAATATCACAGATAAATTAGAGTAGGGGCTAAAAGGGAATTTATCAAGATCCCAAATCTGAATTCTTATGTGTTAAAAGATCAGGAGAATAAACTATCAAAAGAAAAAAAATTAACAAAAACAAACAAAAAACAGCAACGAAAAAAGAAATCCATGCAAAAAACCACCAACAAACAGTTAAGGGACTTCCCTGAGAAGGAGAACATATAGCATGAATAACAGCTATGAAAACTAAAGTAGAAGAGGATTTCAGATTTTAAAAGCCATGTTACATCATTACTTACTTAGATGAGTTCTGTTCCATAACCTAGCACCTAAGAAAAATAATTACTGATCCATGCTCTTACATCAACATGTGAAAGAGCATATTTAATAACTTCAAAAATAATAAAGATATAGAAAACAGAGGAAATAATTTAACAAAACAGGAAACATTGCCAATTACACTAAGATGAAAGTTTCTGTGAAAAACATGGCAGGTAAGTCTCTGTCACATTCTAAGTAAGGGATGATAGAGAAGTCAGTTTCAAAACAGAAAAACAACATCATTAAAACCATCAAACCCAGGTATTTAAAATAAAAAACAGTCAGTGGTTTTCAGAGATAGACCTTTTATTGGCAATGTAATTGCAGTAGGTGAATATGCAGATACTGGCCTGAAAGTCTGCTTTCGAGGCTTAATGGAAACTCATTTCAAGAGTTCAGCTCTGCATGACTAGCTTGTCATAAGGAAAAGCAACCAAAGACAATTGGATGTGATACTGACTCCATCATTGCCTTGTATACTGATGGTTGCAGGTACTGCATGCCTTATGACTGCTAGCTTAGTTTACTTTACCTCGGGAATATTCTTGATTGGAATTGCAGGGGAGAGGAAGGGCATATATGGGGTAACTGTATGCATAGAGACAGCTGTTAAATTCAGTATTTTAATACAGTCAGGGATAAGACCATGTTTATCATAGACAGTTAAACATGAGGGCATCACATTCCATGTGGAAAAAGGAATTCTTATGGATATGCAAAACTGCAGGCAAAATAAGACTGCAATAGCTGTTACAGCCCTACACGGGAAAGCCATACAGTTGTGGAGTATCTTAGGGTTAATGACTGCAAGTTCAAAATGCATTTGAGAAGAAGAAAATGAAGGTATTCTACAGAATAAAATATGCTCTTTGTCAATGACTTATACAGAACACTGGGCTTACAGAAAAAGCATTGGTCCAGATAAATAACTTCTTTATTTATGTCAAGAATTTTTAAAATGCTACATTTAATTTTAATATCATGATGAGAAGTATTTCTCCTTCGTGATAGGCCTCATTACACTACACTGAGTATAGTGTTTGCCTTATTTAACAATTTTTATCAATCATTTAACAATGGATAATGCACTCAATGTCGATAGAAATACAAGCAACAAAGGCACAAGGGTACAATCGACTAGGAAAAACAATTTCTCTCTTAGAGCATGGTAGTACTATTGCAGTGAAATAAGAAAAATGTGACTGTTAAATGAAATCTCTCAAGATGGTAAGAGGAATCTTATTGAATTCTGATTTTTATTTTATCAAAATTCCTAATATTTACGACCTTGGATTTGCACTAACTTATGCTTTCTGTTCTAAGGAGATGTGGGTGTGGCTAACATTTCTGTTCATAAATAGGACAGTCACAGTTTATGAGAACTTGCACGCATCTCAATTGAGAAGAATTGAAGGTATAATATAATATATAGACATCTCTCATCAAGACACTCTAAACCCCAAACTCCAAACTGATTAATTCAACAACACAGCTAATGACACATCTAAAAGTCCTCAAATTCTCCAGCATACATATAAAAATATTATTATATCTATATATAGGCACTAATAATGATGAATAATTTATTCATATGCTTCTTCATTTAAAGAAATAACATGTTCAAATCTCTTCTTTTTTCTAAGGGAGAACTATAATAAGAATAGAGATTTCATATGATACCACTCTGCTCTTGCTGCAAGTTGCTAAGGTCATCAATGCATAATGGAAGTGTTTGAGTTGTGATGTCTGTCAATCTACTAAGCTGTTCATAAAATTGTTTTCCTAGAGCTTCTTTGGCCTTGCAAAGTCAAATTATAGAGGAGATATCACCAGTCCTCTAAATTTACGTGCTCTAAAAATTCTGGATTATGTTTATCTCAACAACAAAAAAACCCACAATGACTTGTCTGTTAAGCAGTTATGATTCCGTATGAATAATAAAAAAAATTACATAAATATTCAGAAGCGATCTACCCTGGAAAATGGAATATTTTTGTTTTCCATTAGCCCTTTTAAACTAATTAATGAATTAATGAGTGAAAAGAAGCAATATCAGACCTCAGTAGACTGAAGTGAGGTCACTCCGGTGCCATCTTCAATTAATGTTAGCATTTCATATGCATTACATACTATTGAATGATGACTCTTTGTGTGTTGAGACTATTTCATAGCTGGAAAAGGGACCAAGGACCTGGTGTTGGGCTGGTTCAATTCTTTGTTCTTCCACTGACTCACCTTGTCTCCTCAAGTGAGCCACCAAAGGTGGCAGATACTTGAAATGCACCTACTTGGAGGAGTGATGTGGGGCATAATTAAATAAAAGCATTAAACACCAGCATTTAACTGATGAAAGCAGCAATAGAAGTACAAATATATATTTGTTTTGTTTTGTTTTTTGTAAATCTACACATAAAGAGACCACCATATTTGGAGGCCTGTTGATGTTTGTTTTTTCAATGGGACTACTGACAGTCAACACTACTAACATGCCTTGTGGAAGAACTACTAGAGAATAAAATGGTTTGTGTAGCTAAGCAATAAAAGAGAGGTTTCTCTGAGGCAATTTTTCAAAACGTTGCATGGGGTTTTAACTATGTGACTCCTATTGACTTAAATGGGAATCATGCAGCTAAAAAAGCATACAACACTTTGAAAATGTATGCCTAAGTGTTTTGTCAATAATAATATGTAAGTAATAAAATGGGATTCATTTTTTTCTGCTCAAGACATATAAACATTATGTTTATATCAGCATAATTACTGACTTTCTGTAGCTTGATAGCTAGTCTTTAGTCATACTATAATTGGCATCCTGATCACATAATGTCATTTTAATGTGTTCTTCAGAACACATATTACATTATTAGATTCTTGCTGTGAAAGAAGTGCAGAACAACTATATCATAAAAAACAGCAACAGTGCTAACTCAAAAAATAATTTCCCATTCAAAATGCAATACAGATCAGTGTTTGAGTAATAATTTTCTATAAATATTTTCAAATTGTGAACACAATTTCTGGGGGAAGAAAATAGGTTTGCTGCATACTGCCTATACACTGAGAAAAAGAACACATGGAAAGGCCTTGAAAGGATTGTTTCAGGCAGTCAGAAGGGAAGAAAACTGTTCCCTCACTAACTGAGAGCTTATGAAACATTTCCATATCAAAAGTTTTCTGCATTCTGATTGGATAGGAGCAGCCAAATATTTGAAAAAGCACAGGTTTAATGGTATGTCTCATTAGCTGAAGTCTTTATTCACACCTCTGTTAACTGGCTGGTGCCCTTATCCTTCAGCAATTTTGAGAGGATAGACAAGCCAAATGCTGGGACTTGTAAAATGGATTATTTTATTCATGGTTATTGAGGAACAATTGTTCCTCAATACTCCGTCTGCTATTTCTCATTGATTGTAAAGCAAATCCTGAGCTTAATCTGACTCTCAAGCTATTAAAGATAATTTGTAAAGAAAGAAGAAAAAGAAAGGAAATAACTATTGCACTGATGAATTCATGACATGAAAAGAATATTTGAGAAGAACAGGACTAAAAGAGACTGAGAGAGGACAGAGCTATTTTTAGGTGTTTAAAGTAGACACATGGAGGAAATACTGGGAAGATACTAGCTCAAAGAATATTCACAGGGGCTGGCTACAGCAGTTATAAGAGGAGAGAATAAACTATTTCACTGTTTAATAATACCAGGTATGGAGTGATTACAATATTTTAAGATATTATCACAAAGTAGGCACAGCTTTTATTTAGCCTATTATGTAGTTTTGCAAGCAGAAAATATGAATCCTGGAATAATCATGTTAATAATTTTTTTAGAAATGGGAAGTCAGAAGATGAATTACAAACAACCAGAAAGTTCTACAGTATGTGTTAGCCTTGACTTGCCATTATAATCTGCTTCTGCTGAACAGAAGCTGCCAATTGTGTTGTAATGTGATGATTTTACCAGGTAGACAAATACCTCCTAGAAAATACAAGATCATCACAAGAAGTTTATTGTATTGAAAAGGCTTGATAGTTTATATGGCATTTCTTGGGAACTCATATAATGTCTTAGCACTTTGTAAAAACAACATTCTGAGGAATAATTAAAAGAATAGGCCTGATCATATTTGCAGTATCTTGGGTGAACTATTATAATTTATGAATCTTGTTGTTGTCAAAGTTTTAACAGCTGCAGTAAGAAACATTACACTAACAAAGATGTTCATAAATATTTGGTGTGGTTTATAAGATTTGATTATATTTGAATTCTCAAGTCATTGAAAACCTTATGAATTTCAACAAGAGCAACTATAAGGTCTGTACAGGGGAAAACATAATCCAGGAGTACAGCACTGGCTGAGATTTACCTGGCTGGAGAGCAGCTCTGTGGAAAGGGACCTGGGATGGAGGTGGACAACAAGCCCTATAGAGTAAGCAATGTGTTGCTTCTGTAGAAGTCAAGGGAATGCTGGGTTGCAAAATATAACTACATCAAAAATAATGTAAACATATATTAAACAACATGAAATTCCAGAATCACATTATATATCACATTGATAAAATGAAAGATGGATTTGCTAAAGGTTAGCCACATCAGCTGTGAATTTATTTGCTTTCTTCCTGGAATGTCTGCACTGCTGTCAGTGACTGCTGGTCTTGAGGACCCACCTGGGTTAAACTGAAACCTTTTCAAGTGGAAGTATCAACACGCAGCCACGATCACACGGAACCTCAGTTTGCTTCTCCAGCAATTTCTGCAGCCCATACTCAGTTCCTTGATGCTGAAAATATCCTGCCACTGGTACTTTTGCTGTTGTGTCTGAAGCTTCTGCAGCTTATTCTAAGTAAACTGCAGTCACAGAAGAACCAGTAGAGTGCCTGTGAAAACAGATTAACCAGAAAGATTCTGAGAGTGTATTCAGATACTACAAACTAATACAGAAGAGAGCAATTGCAATGTAAATTATCATAAAACACCTGACTTGAAGAGACTTCAGAGGTTTCCTACGGACTGGGTTAATGAATAATCATTTCAGGCAACATACTCAGTACAAGTCAAGGCATACATTCACTATTAAACTCACTACAGGTGTAAGCAAGTGTGACTTCAATTGAGTTGTTCCTGCTTGTACTAAATTTGGCCTATATTCAGAATGACTTTCAGCAGGTGCAGTTTATGGTCCTCCAGATCATAAATCTCTCACCACAGCGCAAAAATAAAAATAGCAATAAATACAAGGACAGGCTGTGTTATGATGACCACACTACAGAGTTAGTCGATCTTAGTACAGTTACATTTCTTCATAACCTGGTTTTCTAAAGGTTCTGGTAGCCCAGTCCTGATAAAGGAATTTTCCACTGCTTCCTGCCCTACCCTAGTCGTCCCTTGCAGGCTGTTTCCTGACTGTTGGTAGTGGCTGCATTAATAGCATATCCATGCTTCAGCCCACAGTCCAATACCATCACAGATCCACTTTCAGAAACATCTTAAGATAGTGAAAACAACTCCTGGAACATGGACAGGCTTTCCATTCCACACCCCCAATATGGAAGAGGGAATTCCCAGCAAAGGGGACAGTGTCATCTGCAGTACTGTAATGTCTGCATTGCACTGTTTAGACAAGGAAAACCCTCAGCCATATGGGAATGGAGGCAGCAGAACTGTTGCATCCTAAAGCTGTGTCTTTCCTAGAGAAAGAAGCTGCCTTCTGAACTCAAAAGCAAATAAAATGGTAGTGAGAAAATAGGAAAAAAAAAAGAATAAAAAAGAAAAGAAGGAATGAAAGAGCAGTCTTAAACATCATCTAGTTAACTCAGGTGAAAAAAAAATATGTCCCTCAAACTATCTGCCAGTTCACCCATGAGCATCAGCCACTCTTCAGCCTGACACAATAAGCACTTATTTCTGACATAGAAAACACAGTCTGAAACCACATCAAATCTAATTGTATATTTAAGACTCATGAAAACAAACACATGAGAGGATGAGGTATAATTCAAAAGAACCACAAACAACTTGGATTTCATTGTCGGGCCATGCATTTAAATACAAAGAGCTGCCCTACACAACACACCATTTTGTAAAACTACAAATCCATGACTGATAAAGAAACTGGTTTGTTTGGGTCAAACACTGCTGAAACAGTGTCATCAGCCTGCTACCCAAAGGGAGTCTGGGGCCATTGTGAATGGTAGCCTGTGTCTTTCAAACCATTTTTTTCCCCCTATGGCATAATTTCATTCCTGAAAGCCAGAGAAGTACTAAAACTGAATGAGAGCTATGCTCAGCTGTCAGCACCTGTCCTTCTTCCATCCATTAACACTCCCTAATCTGAAAAATTCACTAGCCCTATAGGTTCCCACACCACACACCAGTTATGCTGATTAGAAAATTCACGCTTCAGTATTAGTGCTGATTAAAAAGGTTTCCCTGTGCTTTATGCAGATGTTGAATATTCATCAACAGTGTCTGGTTTAAGAAATGATAAATAGCGTAGGAAATAATTTTATAACTACATCAAAAACTTATTTGTAGTGTTCAGCAATGTCCCCCTACAGCCTAGTTTATAAACAAATTATCTGAATTATTAATTTATCATGCAGGGACTGAAAAAAGGAAAAAAATCCCAGTGGGTTATTACAGTCCTTCACAGGAAATGAATATCTCCTGGCACTAATGACATCATCAATAACAAGAAGTTTATTTCCAAAGAACTCAACTCAAAATCTAATTAACCGTATATGATACTTTCAAATTAAATATGAGTTAAGAGGTTCAGTACTTGGATTAATGTAACAGTTCTAGAGTAAATTTATTTTTAGTAGATTAAAAACAACAAAAGCTATAATAAAAGCCCTTTTGAACTCCAAAATAAATACACAAATTAAAGGAAATATTAATTTAGTCTGTTGACAATATGGAAATTATTTACTTCTGTTTCGAGTTCCCATTTGTTTAAAGGACTCATCAAGAACACTTGTAGAAAATAAACATAGCAGTGATACCAGTGATGCCAGTGATGGTGGAACTGTGACAGAAAAGCAAATCTTACCAATGAAATTCCCATTTTCCTATACTTTTTTTGGTAGTTTTTATCTTTCTGGATGACAACAGCACAAAGAAGTAAAGAGAGAGTAATCTACAATGCATGATGCCCATTTTGAAGTCATCTTTAAAATAACAAACATCCCAGACACATAACAGAGAGCAAAACTTCTTGAATCTCTACTCAAATTTCCTGTTTGTTACAAAAGACAGTCGGCCAACACAATAAAATGAAAACCTAATCCAAAAAGTTACCTTATAAAGGGAGAAATAATGACGTTCATATTTATGGCAACATAGAAAATATAACTGATGTTGTGCTGGGGAAAAAACAAACAAACAAAAAAAACCCAAAACCGACAATCCAACCAAAACATATAAAAAACCTGCAAGAAAAACTCTAAAGGAATAACAAGATTGTGGGGATTCCTCAAACTTCAAACAAAAATAAAGGATTAGATTCCAGAAACCTGTCTGGTTAAACTATTTTGATATTCACATATATGCACTATTCAAATACAATCAATGTCAAGTCCTTTTTCATTATTTCTTTTGATGGAATTACATTTCTAAAGACAAAGGAAGACTAACCACTGCATTGTTGAGGCGCTGAACAAATATTGAGCAATTTTTTTTGATGCTGAAGCATCATTCATTTGCAAAAAAAAAAGGCAATGAATATGGAGACAGATGCCAATATGAAAGGAGTGAAAAGTTATGCACTGTCTTTCTTTTCAAAGGGAAAGAAAAATGCTTTTCTATTGTGAAAACCGCTTCTCCTTTCAGCTGCCTTTGACTCAATCTTCCAAGGGAGACTTTATTGACAGAAGAAGCAGGAAACAGACACTGGTGTTTTGGAGAGTGAGGAGCAAATTGCTTCTCCACAGACCCTTCTGCAGTTTCTCCTGAAGAGCAAATACCTTAAATCTACAAATCTAAAATTACTAAACTGACCAAAGCATCTTGCTTTTCCATGTCCTTATATCTAGCTTTCTGGTCATAACTTCTATGAAATGGGAAGCTATAAACATAAAATCAATTTTCAAGCACTTTCTTAATAGAGGTGGTGATAAAAACAAGAAGCCAGGAAGCAGTGGTAGAAAAATAGCCAATTTCCTTTTATGACTTGTTGTGAGACCTTGAAAATGGAGTCAGCAAGAAGAACTGAAATTTGACATTCAAGAAATCCACAGGGAGGATGAAAATTTTCCTAGAACTTAGTAAACATCTTTTTCTTTTTTAGGAAACCATCATAACACAGTAACTTTTTATAGAATGTTGAGTATAAGAGAGGTTTTATGAGGCTGTTACAAGAAGTCACCACAATTATGTACTGATGTGTGAAAAAAGGAAATTATATATAATCGTAAGCACAGACCAAATAGCTGATGTGAAGCCAGGTGATAATTGCTAAATTATATAAATGAAAAGTTATTGTTATTATTATTGGTGGTGGTGATGATGATGATTGGTTCTTTGGCACATTCCAGGAGCCACTTTGCTAGGCACATAGTACGAAGTATAAAAAATGTTGTTTGTGCTAAGAATTAAGTGCTTTAGGGTCCCACTCTGTATTTTTCACTTACCCAAGTCAAGAAATTATATTTAAAAAAATCTAGGTAGCATCAGAAATCCATTAAAATCAGCTAACTGCAGAAGCATTTCTTAATTTTCACTGTATATTTTCTATTCCAATAGTCCTTTTAATTTCATTATCTTAGTTGCTTTAGCCATTGTAAACAGAAACTGCCATCAGCCTGAGATGCTGCTGTCCATTTCTACTGCACATTTGAGTGTGGGAACCTGTATTTCACATACTTACAATGCTAGCAAGAAAGAACAGCTGCCCAGAGAGGTTGTAGAATTTCCCTGACTGGAGATAATCCAGAACCATCTGGATTGCCCAGCTTGAGCAGGGAGGGTGGACCAGATAATCCACTGGGGGCCCTTCCAGCCTGACCCGTTTTGGGAATTCTGTGATTCTGTGGAAGGATGTTCCACGTTGCCAAAAGTATTAGGACATCTTTCCAAGTGAACAAAAACACCACTTAGTCTTCAGGAATGACACAAGTTCTAGGATGTTTGGATGTGCTAAATGCTAGATCCTTTCAGAGATTTTATTAATTTCTCTTGAATATTGTACAGGTAGAAATTTAGAAATGCATGAAGTCTACAATAACTAGATACAGGGTAAAGTACTACCTACAGTCAGTGGTAATTTGTGAACAATTTATTATTTGGCAATGCTTGCAGTGAAGACACAACACCAGGAAGAAACATCGGGATGCCCACTGGAATCTAAGCAGGCAGAATCTGATTTTCTTCCCCTGTAGGCTTTGCTGGTGCTGTAAGCAATCTGAGTTGGAACTAATTCTTCCCAGGTGTTTGAACAGAGACCTTCATTAGGGGGCTGATTTCAGGAGAAACCCTAAATGTGCTACTGTAATGAAACCAGTAAAATTAATATGCACTTACTTGTGGCTTTGCCAAGCATGAACACTGTAGCTATGTCCAATTCTTACCATCTGCTTCAGTGGAAATAAAACTAAAACTCTACAGAACACTTTTAAATCCCTTAAAACATATTTAGACAAAAAAATCCAATACATACAAATACAAAACTGATTTAAAGGGCAGAAAAGGACAATATTTCCAGAAGTTTGCTGAGGTTATATTTTTTCAAAGAAAAAATCTAGTACTCTATACCATGTATATTGGCATAATAAGACCTTTTGCAATATGACTATTTCAAATACACAGGGTGCACTAAAAATGTAAACTATCATAAATATACTTCACATAAAATAAATACACTATGGTGTGTAAGATGTTGGCATTGTGCTAAAGCATGCTGCAAATAAAGTGAATGTGTTATTTAGGATATATATAGGTTCATATCAAGTTTCTGTAAAAATAACATAAAGTCTCTCATTCAAAACGTCTTCAGGGAAAAAGCAGAATATTAATTTTCATGGTACTTCATTCCAGTATTTTCATAAGTATTATATGCCTGTGTCTACATAAAAACACTATTACATACTAGGACCAATATAGTTGAAAACCTTCCATGAATTGAACAGAAATCTTTCCATCCCCAAAGTGCCAAATAACAAGTCAGCTCAAATGAATGGTAAAAAGTGTAATTATGAGTGCATTCTAATACCTGCAATGAATTTATCTTTGAAAGCTTTTCATTGTTTGTATGCTATATTCCACTTATAAATAAAATTTTATAGGGTGCTGTATACCTCAAAAAGGGTATTAAAACTACAAAGAAATATATATGTTAATTATGTTACCATGGACACACAATACTGCGGAGGTGTGTACAATTGTGATGGCCAAACCCCTCATATTTATAGAGTGTGAAATTATGAATTATTGTTTTCTTTACTCACAGCATTATTTTAATTGTGCTTTTACATTTTCCAGTAAAATTTTCACAGAGACCTATAGTCTGGCAAACCAAGTTAAAGACAGCCTTCAATACTAGGCCTTTTACATAAGCTTAACAATTACTACTATATTAAAATATGCCCTAAAAGCTTTATCTATCATGTATGGCATGTATTTTGAAGGAACATCATCAGTATTAAAATAAGCAACGACAGTCTCACCTGTGACCCTGAAGTATCAAAGAGGGAAAAAATGGGAAAAAACCCTCTTCAAGGAGAGCTCTGCTGTTTTTTCCTGATCCTGCATTTCAAGCCACTCAAGTGCGTTCCTAGGCTTGTGAAGACTACTTCTGCAACCCAGGCACACCAAGCTTTGCCTTTATAATCCAGACAAAGGGCTGTGGCCTATCTCTAAAGCAATATTACATTTAATTAATTTCTTAATAGTAGTAATAATAATAATAATAATTTATTAAATAATTATATAATAATTATACCTAACAAAGCACATTCATCAGCACAGATCAAATCACCCTTCCTTTTTACAGTGTTTCTTAGATTGACAGGGATGCCAGGAGGTCTTTAGTCTCTCTGCTCAGGGCAGGGTTAACAGACAATTAAGACCTATTTAATAGGTCAGAACTTTGTCCACTCTTAAAAGTCTCCAAGAAGATAGATACTGTAGCTTTGGTGATACTGCACCAGTCTTTAATTATTCCCATAACTTCAGAAACTCTCATGCTTCAATTTATGTGCACTGTTTCTCATTCTCCCGCTGTGCACTTCAGTTAAGAGCCTGCCTCTGTACTCTTAGTAGTCCCTAAAGTCCCCTGGAACAACATGTCTTGAAAAAGCTGAACAAGCTCAGCTCCCTCAGCATTCCCTCACAGGATTTCAGCCACCTTGATGGCTCTTTACTGAATTTGCTCCAGCTGATCAGAAACTCTTTCCTGTATTTAGGGGCCCACAACCAGACACGGTGTTCCAGAAACTCTCAAATGAGCAACACACTGAAGTGATTAAGCCCTTCCCTCGGTCTAGTGGCTACAATTCTATTTCCACAGCCAAGTACACAGTTAGCCCTCATCACAGCCAGGTGGAACTCATATGTAGTTTACTGTCCAGCAGGACCCTCAGGGGCTTTCCAGCTGAGCTGGCACCCAGGCAGTCAGTCAGTGCCCAGCCTGCCCTGGTGAAGGGGGTTATTCTCTTACAAGTGCACTTTGCATTTATCCGTGTTCGGTACTGTGAGGCTCCTGTCAGCACATTTGTGTAGCTTGGCAGGTCCATCTGGACAGCATCCCTGCCGTCATGAGTACCCATGATGTCCCCAGAAGCTGTCATATGCAGGCTTGGCGAGGGTACCTTCTGTCTTCTCCTCTAAGTCATTGGAAAAATATTCAACACAATCAGTCTCAGGGCAGATTCCTTACAAGTTTCACTTGTGACTAGTCACCCAAGGCAGAACATGGATGGTGGACCTCTGCACTTTGACCAGTGGTCCAGCTGATTTTTCCTGCACCTAATAATCTACCCATCAAGATTAATGTCCAGTTGTGATAAAAAGGTGGACCATACCAAAGTCCTGAATTCAAAGTGGATTACATCAATCCACTACAAAAATCTGGTGAATTTCTACAACAGAAATATTTGTATATCATGTTTTCAACCCCAGTTGTGTATTCCTTCCTTTTTTGTGACAGCTGCCCTGCCCTGTATGATAAGGAGCTCCCCTTTTGAGCCACATTCCATCAACCACAGATCTTGTGCAGTCTAAAACTTTGATTAAACTACTTCACCTCCCAGTTTCTGATATAATCAGGGAGAAATCATAAAATACACCTGAATATTCACCTGAATATTCAGAGATTAATTTCACTTGGCTACTCTTCCATCCCTCTGGCGACTCCTTTTCCAAATATGTGGAGGACTGATTTTGCAGAATTGCTTTTAGAAAACTAAGTCTGCTTGCACTTAGTGTATGGATAGCAGGGATGGTATGTTTCATCCCTGCGTGAATGAAGGGACAGAACACAGCTTCAAGTAAGAGGAGACAGAGATTTTTACAAAAGCAGTGGCAGACTCCTGGAAGACAAACTAAGTTGTTAATTCAAGATCCACATTTCCCACACTGAACCATTTGCTCATCTGCCTACAATTCCCCAGAACATTTAATCACATTCATTCTCAAAAACCTACGTACATATTTAATTGCTTGATGGATCAGGGCCTTAACTGAATAGGGCAAAGCTGCAATGCAATGGAATGACTAGGACACCTAAGGCTGTAGGACTCATCCAACATTAGACATCCAACATTTATAACAAAAGCATGTGTCTCAGCTAGTTACTATAGCCCCTGTTCATAATTAATGGAGAGAAATAGACACTTCTAGGGTGCAATTCATCAGTCTTATTTTAAACATCTGCTTTAGGAAGAGATGAATTGCATCCATCAGGTGCATATTTTTCCCTGCTGGTATAAAGAAGACCAAGGTAGCTACCTCACAGGCAGCATCTTTATTTTAATCCTGACCAAAATAAAGCCTCTCAATGGAGAGGGGGGGCTACAGAAAACACTCCCAGCAACTTGTAGTTTGCTTCTGAGTCTTATTCTGATTCTCGATTCCTAACTTTTGTTCCTACCTGCTGCAATCTGATCTTTAGTTCTTAGTACATTTTCCATCTGACTCGCCCAAGTATTTGTCCCCACCTAGCCCACATTGACCATTCCCGTTTCTGTTCCCTCACCTTGTACTTAAAATCCCTGTAACTCTAACCTTTGTCTGAACCTGTGTTAGGCTGAACCTTGCCTCTTAGGCTTAGAATATACAGATGCCTTGTCTTCTGGGCTTTCCTCTCAACTTCCTTGTAAGGTATTTTCTATCTAGACCCTAGCAATAAGATTCCTTCCCACTCCTGACATCGATCTTTCTTAATCACAGGCTCCAGCTTGCATGTCCATCTCATTTCCAGCCCAGTTTAGCAGCTGTATCTAGCCACATTCTATTTAGAGTAATTAAGATGTCAGCCATTGGAGTAGGGGTAGTTTCTACCACATAATTTTATCTGTGCTATAAATTGCAATATGATTCCATGAATATGAGTATTAAACATTCATATAATAGAAATACAAAAGTAATATGGACCGTGAATGGAGCAATGCACTTCATGGGCATTGAGAACAAGGACAAACCTCAGCATCTGGATATCTGACCACAAACAATACATAGCTACAGCTGTTCAGATATTGACCTTCTCCTGAAAACCTTTAGTCATTTTTCCAAAAATAGCCTCATGATTTTCTTCTTGTGTCCCCCATAACAGTGAAGTCTTTACCCATCCAAGTCTCTCTGTAGCCTTTTTTTACCTGGTATTCTCGACCACTTAGTGTCAGTAACAAATATTGTTTGAGCAATTGTGAACCACAATCCCTGAGTTCAGCAAACACTTAACCCCAGACAAAGCCCTCTTTAGGAAGTCCACATGTGCATTATTCTATCAATTTGGACTGCCAGTTGGAGTATCAGCTTTTCCAAAAGCAACTAGCTTCTGATGAAGAGCAAATAAAACTGTGATATTTACAGATGGACTTTAGTTTTAGTGGCTTCTACTTACAGTTAGTAACTAGGTGACTGAAACCCTCCATAATCTCAATAGAGCACCCATTTACTACACTCCCTAAAAATCTGCTTTGCTATAGTATCCAATGAAAAAATCTCAATATTTAATATCTCTTACAGTTAGAAGAGATTTTGCTAAATTATGAAATTCAAAATAAATCCAATTATTTAGTCTATTAGCATGGTATTTTAATGAAAACCCAACAGATTGTTAAATGCAATTGCAACAAGATAAAGGAGAAGGGGCTACAATGAAACATACCTTCTCCATCCTTGCAAGTGATATTACAGCTCTAGTAATCCATTCATCAGTGACCCTCTCTCTACCCTCAAAATTACACATATGTGCTTTTCTGTCTGATCAGTAAACTTCTAAACAAGACTCATAAAAACCCCCGAAATATTAAGCTGTAGCAAATGGAAAATTAATTTTTAGAAACACCTCAACTGCACCAACCCCCATTCCCCTTCAAAAAAATTAACAGAGAAAAACCCCAAGCAAGTTTATCCTTTCTAATTCGCCTTTTGTCATTAGCATCCAGAGCAATAGCACTCTGCTATTGCCCTTTTCAAACACTTGAGTATGTTAATGTCCATAATGGTGACCTAATCAGTTTAGGTGTATCATCCAAACAGTTTCACAGAAGCAGATGAGAGAATGTCATTGAGGACTTGCAAATGTAGTGTGCTTCACCATGTCTGCAGAGCAGGCCAGAGTGTGAGGGATGGCAGCAATGTTGTACTCCTTCTTGAAAGCTACTGATCTTTTGCATAAAATCACATTCTAATACAGGACTTCATTTGGTATTTAAATGGATAAAGCACAGGAGCACTGTTAGATTCAAGTTCTGTTAGGGGCTGGGAGATATTCTTCACATAAAACCCCCAATTCTGAGCTTGGGGTCAAAAGTTATACCCACAAAATATAATTTTATACAGTCTGATGACAGTAAATGTCTTGGATGTGGGAGTGTGAGAAAATGCATCCTAAACTGAAAATGGCTAATTTTTAAAGAATAGAACATAGAAAAATAGCTTACACCACCTTTTCATTATTTCTTTTTATCTTAATTAAAATAAATTATAGTTATTTAAGAAGAACCTGTGGAAGTGGTCTAGGATGATACTCTGATTTTATGCAAAAATGCTTGAAGAATCTGGTATTGAGGAGTAAAGCCATATGCCAAGTACTTTTACCTGTTTTGCCAGCAGTGATTAACAAAATTACTCAAGGTCAAAGTTTTTACTGGGAGGCCTAGTCTTTTATCTTGTGCACATAGTTAAGAAGCACCAGCACTGCACAAAAAAAAAATCTTGATAAGAATTCTCCAGCTTTCAGCACCCCACTAGGTTCTTTAAAACATGTTTTAATGTGAAGAGGCAAAATGAAATTCAGAAACAGATGTTCTTCCTTCCTCATTGATTCAGAAAATATTCCCCTTTAATTCAAGTTCCTCCCACCCTGTATAGAGATTACTTTTCAAACACCACGTCTTTTATTCATTGGTGAGGAAATAAAAACCACATCAGACAAAAATATATTCATACTTGACAACAATAACAATGAAATGAAGACACTGCAATGGAAAATACCTTTCTAGGATAACTATTATGTAAAATACCTAAGGCTTTTTATTTACTATTGACTGAGAAACAAGGTAGTACTTTCCCCCATGCAACACTTCATCTCTTTTCTATACATCACCTTTGTTCAGTGAAAGGATGTCACTCATGCTGTATGGGGCCAAATTTGCATATCCAAAATAAAACAAGAAGCTGTAGCAGGTCTGCCTGTGAGGGGACTACAGGCTGAGAAGCAGCCCAGTGGTAAGGACGTCCAACAACTCAGATATCTTCAGGAGTCCAAGACCTTTCAGATGTACCATCTGATTCCTTTAATGGCAGCATTATTTAGTTAATTGTTAAATTTCAGAAATGCAAGCGAAATTCACCTTTACTTTAAAGATCAAATCTAATTTAAACACAAGCTTGGGACGTCTTTCAACTCCTGAAAGGCATTTTTTCTTTTGTAAATGAGCATCTGAGCTGTTTTCAAATAACTTACATGAACACAGCTCCTAGGCTTTGTATAAAATTACAAACAAACAAGAAGTAACTACCTGATAATTGTATTCTCACCCAATGGTAGTGTTCTACCCACATGCTCTTGTCTCTCACACTCCAGAACAGCACCTTACACTATTAAACATATTTTCTGCAATCTCCACTGCTGAGAAACAGTTGGATGCTTCAGTTCTCTCAGCTCTTCAGTTGCTTTTATTCTTTCAGCTACATGCTATTATCATGAATTATCTGATTTCAAAGACCAGAAAATGTCTCCTTTTGTAATAAAGCTGTTCAAGCTATTTAAAATGTGTTTTCCAGATTATCAAGCATTTTGTCACATTAGAATCTCACTTTAACACAGATAAGCCATAGCTTCATCAAGTTTTATCTTGCCCAAACTGAGCCAAGGGCAGGCTGACTCACTGACTAGAAATAGAAAGCACAGCTTTTCATCTCAATGTCACCAGCTGAAATTCAGCAAAGGTCATCACTGATAACCAACTGAGTTTTTGATGGCCTTATGAAATTAGTCGATGATCTAGGTATAGTGACTAGTGGACAGGTGTTTTTATTATAAAAACCATTATACCAATTGATAACCTCTCTTACTGAAGACTTAACTGAGAAATGAGGAGCCAAATGAGGCACAGGTGCTCAACCACTTTCTCTCATCAAAACTGGCACCTGAAAAAGAAGTTTAAGGGCATATTGCCAGCGATTAAGCATGTCCCACCTATTGTGAAGCAGAAAGACTTCAGATACTTAAGCAATTAGTCCATTACCTTTCTTTAATACCATGCTATTTCAACTTTTGTTTTAGGAGAAAAAAAATAAAGTAAAGATACTAGCTCAATATAAAATTCAAATCAACCTAAACCAGCAGAGCTAATTAAAACATTCCACAGTAAGACTGAAAATAATGGGTGCAATAGTATATAGTTGAACAGTATAATTTTATAAGCCTCTATATCAAATTCTTGCTATTCTGATGCATTTTTCCATGTAAGCTCTTTTCAGTGGAAACCAAAATATCTGTGTCGTGTGAGAGGAGACATGCTATGGAATTGCTTGCTGCAGCTAGACTTTAAATTCTATTTAAAAGAAGATATCTTCATTAAAGGGAATGATAAAAAAAAAAAAGTTGTCTCCCCTTTTTAGAGGAAATTTTCTTCTATTGCTGTCAAATGTAACTTTGCAATAGTTATTTCTACTTGCCATGTATTCAGCATTGCAAGTTATTTTTCAAGTTAATTTTACAAGTTCAGTTAATTATCAGCCCTTTTGGACTAATAAAAATAAAATTCTAAGGAGAGATATTGCCAAGGTTGGCTCTGGATGTCAGAAACTCATTGCTTCTTCCTGAAACAAGCAGAATATATAACACTTTAGCAATTTTTCCTGCACTGTACTTTAACCAGGTTTCCCCGGGGCTTATGAAACTTCTGCATTTAGTGGAGACTTTTAGTTCATTCATCAAACGCATGGTGTAAACCACTCTGTTATGCACCTTCAAATCAAAAGAGATGAAAAGAAAGAAGAAAGAAAGGTGCACTCAAAGGTAAGAGTGCTTACTGAAGGACATGCTTCTTAGTGCTTGGCTGTACAAAAACATGTTCACACAAACAACTGTCGCAGCAATTATTTATGATTAAAAAACATGGGAATGTTGTGGTGACTTTGCATTAGAAGTCTAGTATATGTCAATTGTTTTATTCATGATAAACAGATCATTTAGTTGGAAAAATCCCATCTGCCTAGATATATCTCTTATTATTTATGAGAACCATGTTTAGGAATGCAGGCAGCACATGTGCATAATTAATCCTGAAGAGAATTAGACATTGTTTGATTCACAGCTGAATGCAATTAGCATTAGGAAGTTTACATATGTTGGCAATAACACAGATTAGCAACTAAAGTGCTTGTTAAAAAATTTAACCTGAGGCTGCTGGAGCAGACCTCTCTTAATGATGCTTTAAATGTTGTTGATGAAGTAATAATCAATTTTGTTTTATAAATAGTAAATCAAGAATTTAGGTCTAATTAGCTGTGCTACAGATCACTTCACTTACATATCCAATGTACATGTGATGTGTACTGTGAACTTTCTCTGAGTCTGGTGTGCAAACAGTTGTTAAGGGAAAGATGCGATCCCTTCTGTATAAAAAAGAAAGAGAAAAAAAAGTCACAGATGGGGAAGAATGAGATGTCTGTGATGGGAATGACTCCCTGCTCCTGGCACTCAAGAAAGAAAGAGCTTTTCCTTTGTTATTTCAGGGCTTTTTAACTGAAAGATGAAGAAACAATTCCTTGTCTGCCTTTTTAAAATATAATAATTAGATTATAATTCATAGTCTGTGAAATGAAGCTCTCTAATGGAGAGGGAGGAGGAAGAGAGACTATAAGTGATGAAAGTGAGAAGGCAAAGTAAAATTGAGCTGTAATTGTTTTCACTTCAACTTTAAGAAGTTCAACATTAATTAAAATGTTTCTGCACCACTCACCACCAGATTGGCACAAAAGAGGGCTGGCTGGTATGTGCAGCTGCTGACTGGCAGGGGTGTCAGCAAAGCAAAGCCAGGAAGGTTACAGTTACACACACACACACTCTCCTGACACACAGACACATATTCTAAAGATGACGTTCCAATGAGAGCAAGCAATGAGGTTTTATTCAAGGAGTAGGTCAGAATTCCTCCCAGGTAAGAAATTAATGTTTCCTAAAACACCCAAAACTGTTTGAAAATTGTTCTGAGATATCTTTGTCATTTTTTTAGCTCAGAGTTTGCTTTGGTTTTCTCATTTTCAATTAAGTTTATTTGTACGGGAAATGTTCAGGGAGGTAAACTTCAGGTGACCACCTACAATGACCTAAGACCCAGCAGGAGCTGGGTCCATGAAAAGTTTTCCTTCTCCTTCAGCTTTATTGTCTTCTTACCCCCTAAACATTTCCTCACACAAACAGGTGTTCTTGGGGGGTGTATTGTGCAGTCCCTCTAATCACCCTATATATATCCAAAGAGCAGGAGAGGTACTACTTACTATCAGTGAGTTACAGGAATCTGCTAGAAGGAACTGTGGCTTCAGATACCCTCCTTTAATGTGAGTCCCCACACCAAGTAAAAGGATTAGTATGCCTAAAGCCTCGCCTCTCTGGCAGCCTAGGAAGCTGAAGTCAAGATGGGATGGACAGCCAGGAAAACTTTTAAGTAGCTGAAGGAAGAGGGAGCAAGTAAAGAGCCAAAACTGATGGGACTTTGCTTTCCACAGAGCTAAAAGAAAGTCATTTTGTGTGTGACAACACAAATTGGGCACTTCCTTACTCACTCATCTACACCACTGCCAAGACTAAATAATCTTGAAATTGAGTCAGGGCTAAAGTGGAAAAGGCATTTGGGCTCCCAAAAATGAGAAGCAGGCATTCAAGAATGAATAAGAGCTTTCATCAGAGGAAGAGCATGGAGTGCAGAGCAGCTTTGATTGGCCATGCATTTTTTAGGGAACCATGGAAAAGAGCAGCTGGCTCAGAAGATTTCCCTGGAGAACGGCAAGCTCTACCCACAGGTCCAGAGGGAAGAATTGAAGGATTGAAGAATTGAGCCTGGGGAAAGCCTGCACGTATGCAAAGGCTGAGTGGCTTCTTTTTAAGTGTTGCAAATTTGTAAGTGCTGCTCAACCCCATTATTTAATATCCATTGTATCAGTTCTGTAGGCTGTGTGGGGAGCTCATGGTGCTCCTCTTAGTCATTTTGACTGATCAGACTGTGTCACCTCAGGTTTTGTACAGAAAAAAAGTTGTCTATATTGAAGCTTAATTCTCAGTATTTTGTGTGGTCAAGTACTATAAAAACAGATGGTTCTGAGGAGACATGATAGTAGCCTGGTGCAAATTTAAGAAATTTCCAATACACCCTCTGTGTTTATCTTTGTTTGGCTGTAGAGCCAGATGAAAGGAACAGATGCCCTCTATGTTAGAAGACTGAAGTGAATTAATAGACTGCTGTATCTCACAAAAATGGAAGGAAGGAAAAAATGAACAAATGAACTTTGACTTTTCTTAAGTATACCAGGCAGCTGGGCTCTGACTGATATTTACAAAAGTAGATGTGTTTGAAGCAGCACCACATGGAGAACCGTGAACAGTTTAAGGGTTAAGCAGGAAGAGCCTTAAGAACCTACAAAACTGGAAAAAAATATCATTCCTAAAATGCATTTATCACCTTTTTCTGAAAATAAATTATCATAAGCTAAACAAGGGATAACGTCTGTACAAAGTGCATGAGAAAATTAAGAATTAAATCATAAGGAATATGAACAGGAGTTTCGATGCAAGACAATTTCACTGCATTCAAACATTAATTATGGTCATCTATTGGGAAATGACAGGAACTTTTCTTGTTCTCACGCTGTTCTTGCTTACAGATGAAGGAGCAGGTTTCTGGTCACCAGAATTCCTACAGTGCTGGCCCTTGCTTCTGTTTATGAGTTGAAACAATAAAACCCTTAAGCAGATTCCTGACTTCAGAATCCTGAGTACTGCTATTCGATACTGAAACAGTATCCTTGATGTGTATTAATAAATCCATGAATAAAAAGATTGTTTATAAGCATTTTTCTAATCAAAATAAATCAAGCTTCCAACTGACAGAAATTTATTGAATAATAAAGACTTTGCACTTCTTCGTTCTTCTAATATAACATGCTCTATAAGAAGAATAACATAAAAAAAGGGGGAAATTCCATTCCTTTTCTTCGGGTGGTACACTGATGTTCTTTTGCAGTTCTTTGCTGTATGCACTTTGGTAAGTTAAAAATACCTCCAATGTACACAAAGAGTAGCCAAAGAAGATACTATTATTTGCAGAATAGCAGCATCAACATATTACACTTCCAGGTGATTATAATAATGTGCATATTTTCTGTAAGCAATAGGAAGGGATATCACAGTTTAAATTATTCTGTGTTGGCTTTTGGAGGACAAACACTTGTTGTTGACAACTATTTGTTCTGTCTCATAATTCCGTTATGATGACAAAATAGAACTATACTTTTTTCTCATTTTCTGTGATCTTTCACCTAGATAAGAACCAACACCTGGCATCTTTTCAATTTTTTTTTCTTTACATCAGTAGCAAAAGTTAAAAAGGTAACATGAAAAGAAAGATGAAAAAGGAATGCTGTTCAAATTGAAGGACTGCAGTTTCAAGTTTCAATCCAGTATCAAAACATCTCCGCCTCATCTTCTTTCTCAGTCATCACAAATGAAATAGTACAAAGAAGTACACAAACATCAGTACAATGCTGTGTGTGTACTGCTATCCAAAAATCACAGTTACAAAATTATACCTGACATATCAAAAACTGACAGTCGCATCCTCAAGATTTTCTTCTGTTCATTCCCATGGACCTTCTTTATTAATAAATCTGACACATAAAAAGCATCTGTATGACTAAAGTGTCAGTTACTGGAAAGACCGTTTTGATCTACTTCTTAACTTTTAGAAGAAATATTCTCTTTTTTATGAAGACAGAATCTGTTCACTGACTGCCAGCTTTCAAATGACCACCTCTTGAAGTTTAATTTTAAGTTTTAAATAAATATTGTATGCACGCCGAATAATTACGATGCTCTAGAGAGACTGTGTATAATGACATTGATTCTTTTTTATCTAAAAATGCCAAACCCTTGAGGCAGCAAAGTCTGTATTTGCCACAGATATATGGAGGTTCATTCTACATGTTAAATTATAATAGCTTCTTCATGTTTCTGTCACTAAGTCAGTAGTGAAACTTCCATTGTAAACTTCAATTTCCAATTGCTTGAAACTTACTGGTAAAAATTGTCTTTGGCAAAACATTTGGTATAGAGACTTTTAGCTGTGGAACAACTTCTACTGTAATAAAAGATAATTTTTAAATTCTGATACAATGCTGTGTAACTACTGAAAAGAAAGCATTTTGGGTTTGGATGAATGCTAACAGACGTTACTGAAACAAGCACTGTCTTTCACTGATAAATGTTGTGGACATGTTATTCATAGAAATATACAGCTACTTCAATATTAAGAAAAACTGAAATTGCTTATTTAAGTGTGAAAATTGGCATTTGTGCATTCAAATCGGCTTCTTATTTTATTTCTGTTATATTTAGTATATCCAAATAAATGTTCTGATTTCATAACTAATCAGATCTCTCAAATTACTGCAAAGTCATAGACAAAATTCAATAATGTGCATAAAGATAAAACCAAGCTCATTTTTTAATCTCTTGTTTGGTTCACTGCTTAGGTTAGCTGTCTTTCTTCAGAAAAAGAGATTTCTTTTACTGAATATATATTTGATAATTCATAATTTTTACAGATCTTTTTAGAACAGACCAACGTCTTGAACACCTACATTTGCTTTAAAACTGACAATAATGACGGGCTGACTATATAATATTATTAATTTTTGCTCCTGATATTAAAAAATAACAAAGTTAACAATAATGTTACTATTAAACACTAAAAATTCTTAATAACAAAAAAATTTCAGTAAATACAGAATTAATGGAGTCCTTCATATCACAACACAAAATAAACATTTTGGGAACAATCATCATGCAAGAATTGAGAATCAGAGGGAGAAGGCTCTGAAGACTACAGTAAGTACCCATAAAAAAATTTCCTTTGCAACCTTAGCTTTCATTAAGTCCCTTGAAAGATACATTCTTCTCATTTAATTGCAGCTAGAAATTATTCATCTAATACTGTACTAGATATTGATATGAAACTCCTACAGAATTTTTGTTGGTGAGAGATGGGCACATTAGGAAAGCAAGTCATTACACCTATCTAAATATCCATTTTATGGTAGGGGAGTATGTCTGTTGACATTTAAGCCTAGCAGACTAGATGCCTAACTTTTAGATGGTTATTCTTAAAAGAGGGATTCCTGTCTTAGCGTTTTGGAGTGAATAATGACATAATAACAATAATATCCTAACATTTCAGTAGCTATATCTATGCAAATAATTCAACTATGCTTAGACAAAGTTGAAGTCTAGCAGAAAACACACCAAAACAGGCTGAAATGTGTAGACAAAAATTGCAAATCTTCTCCCATTACATTTCATGTATGGTTGGCCCAAATTTTTTGGTTTCAGGAAAGACAAGAGTCAAGTGCCTCTTACCTCAGAGGGCTCATAAAAATTCCCTCCAGAAGGACATGCTCTCATAAGACAAGAGTCTTCCTCCTGCAATCAGGCTCCTTTCCCATGGCCTTGCCATTCAATCCTCAGCCAAGGAAAGAAAGACTCAGCTCAGAATCAACAAGACTATGCTGAAAGCATCACACATATAAGTAATGCAAATTTTGTTTCATAGAGAGTGGAATTCATCTCATTTACTGTGAGAGTTCTCCACTCGAGTAACTGAAATCCTTGTATGCTCATGGAGAGAAATAGATAGTCTAGAGTGATTCAGTTGTCTTACAACAACAACCCTGCACCCCCAACAACCCCCCACTAATTTCCTTTGTTTATTCATACATTAATTTCTGTTTTTTCATTTCAAAGTTTCGTTAGTAATATCTCTTTTATTTATTGCTAATTTAATGTTTCATGCAGTATGTTTTTTCATCACACATTTTAAATGTTTCTCTGGTCTAGATACAGTCTTTGAGACTACCGTTGTTGGACGCACCAGTAGACAAAACATAACTATCTCCTAGTCATCCCCATGTGCTGATCTTTCAACTTCCTTTCCTCTAAAAAGAAAAGTTTTCATGGTTTTTCATTTTAAGGTGTTTGCATAAGCAATTGAAAGTATCGTGACCCAGCTTTTATAATCATTTTAAAGCAAAATTGCCCACTGATTTTACGAAAAATTGCTCCAGAAATTTTTAATTATTTGGCCCAGTGTAGATTAAGATGAACATCCTTGTTTGCAATTTTGTTTCTAAGATTCACTTCATTATTAATTCACTTAGTATTCATTGCAATTTTACTGAGTATAATTGTTTTGCTATTCATGTGCCTGTCGGAAGGATTTTTATAGGCCATTCATTATAATTAGACATTCACTAATAGACATTTAAAGCATGTTCCTATTTTTAATAAAACTTGAAGATGGGGTCTACTAAAAAGGAAAAGGCCTAATAGTGAAATGTGAACACTTCATTTTAAGATACACAGCTTTTAGCTATGACATTCCTATAATGGGAGGTTTTTGAATATCTTTGTTCACCTGAATCCAGGACACTGACCTGAATTCAGTTAATGATGTACTGCCTAGTTATGTACCTCCAAAACTGATGTACAGTGTCCCCTTGGAAGGTATTTCGTCATCCAGGGATCTCCAAGACATCAATAAGTAGGTCAGGTAATACCCTCATAATTCTAGAAAACTCCAGAAAACCAGTATTTCAAGTCCAAGAGGGGGAAGTTTTTCCCTAGGGGACTTTTATGGCAAGGTTTCCAGGTAAGAGACCATTTGTGGAAAGAATAGACATTATACCCATAAGGACAGGCCTGATGATCATCCATCATCTATTGAATCTTTGGAAGCCTAGAAAGTTCTCAAATATATGCTGTTAGAAATAAAGTGTCTTTCATTAATGGAGTCAGTAAGGCTATCACCTGCATTGCACTTAGTTTTTACTGTGCTATTCTGGTTTATAAAGGAAAAATATTAAACAGGTACATTGTATTCAGTCTCTATTTCAGAGGCACAAAAACAAAGGAAAGGGCACTAAAAGAGCACTACCACAGTCCCTCTTTCTCTAAGCACACTATTTATGAACGTGAGGTAAATGAGTCTTTTCACTCTTCCATATAACGTGAAATATTTATGGAAGAAAGGTGAAGAATAGCCTTTCCAAAGGTATCTTATAGGTTGGTGGTTAGGAGCCCTCGCAGGGGTACAGGAAATGTGTTCCAGCCTGGGAGTAAGGATGGAAGAGATCCTATGTGTTCCTGGACCCAGTCTGAGGCTATCCAGAAAGGTCATTATCTTCTTCCAGTAGTTCTGTGAAGTTAATCCCATAACAGAATCTCCAGCCAACATTTTCAAAATTATATAACTTCACAGCACCAGCCTTATTTTTCTTACGAAGAGAGCATTTGCCAAAAAGAAATGGTGATGTTTTAGCACAAAGATAAAGCAACAGTGTGACACCACTTTCCTCTCTTTGCTTTTCAATTAAGAAACAGACAGTGTTGTCATAAAAATACTCTTAGTACTACCTATTTTAGAAACAATTTATTACTCCTCAAGCCTGAATGCCTTAAGCCAGAACTAAGACTGCACATAGCATTGGAGCTCTATATGACATCTGTGTAATTTTTTTTCTTTCTTGGTGTTATTTTGCAAAATATCTCTATGAAGTAATTTAAAGGGTTTTTGTCTGTGTTTTCCTGAGAGGGAAAGGGAGGAAATTCTGCGATGGGCTTTATCTTGAGACCCTATCAATCAACTTATTCTGGCATCAGGCTCAGTTTCTAAAAATCTTTCCATATTTTAAATATGCTTTAAATGTTTTAAAGATGTTTTAAAATGTGAGACACTTTCGTATCTCGCATCCATACTAGTTATAACTACGAGGAACCTTGTGAAAAAACCCCACAGTATCTTCAAACAAGCACAAAACATTTCAAAATTCCTTGCTGCATTTTAAACAGACTTCAATATGTTAAAATATAGACACAATAGAATATTGTGAGGAATATCTAGCAACATATGTAAATTTTATATCATATCTCAGTGCAGATTTGTATTTTGATCCAAATTTGTATTTAATGGTTTATTCTTAAACAAAGCAGTTTTAATTACTACATAATTTTACCTGCTAGGAAAAAAAAGGTGTTTAGGTACAGAAGAGTTGCACAACTCTTTGGTGTACCTTATTTTATGTACAGATGAAAGCCAAAAGAAAAGACAGCAAGGAAAATATATGTTATAAAATTTAGACTTAGACAACTCTATGTCTTAAATTGTGCTTACCAGGCAGGAAGTTCAAGTATCTCTTAATACAGTGTGAGATGCCTTCAAATGACTTTCCAAGTAAATCTAGTAAATCTAGTAAACCAAGTAAATCTATCTAGTAATTATAATTAAGTTATTAGGTCATTCATGGAATGAAGAGGCATCCGAATACAGTACAGTTCAGAGCCTTAAACAAATTAGCCTCTAAAGACTTATAGTCCAAAGTGAAGACAAAGCTCAATTCAATTCGTCTTTTTAAATTTTTTTCCCTAAAAGCTAGAGATTTCATATACCTATAGAAAGTACATAAATTAATAAAAAAAATCAGTCAATAAACTTTAATTCATAGTAATTAAGCAACTATCTCCTCATACATTTTACTTGCAAATTAAGAAAACATAAAGAAAAATCCCATTCCTACATATTATTGATTGCCAGTTAGAAAATTCATTACTTTCTTTGTGTGCTTCAGCCAAGGAGTTCTGCCTTTTATTATTTTTATACTATTATTATTATTATTATCATTATCATTATCATTAACATTAACCTTCTTTTCCTCTCCTGTTTTTAAGAAGAAGCATTTCCAGAAGAACAACGAGATTGTTTTGAGGCACGGGATTCCTTGGGGATAGCTTTGGAACACTACTGTAAGTAATCCTGTAGGACACAGTTTCAAAGAAACTACACTTCTACAAAGGCACGTGAGGATCTATGTATTTAGGACAAGGAAAGAAAATTAATAAATGGAAGAAAGACAATAAACAAATGTAATGGTCTTTAATGGAACTCTTGTCTAAATGCTCTTCCTTTAAAAGTGATAATATGTAAGTGCAAGGCCTTATCCTAAGGTATGTCTTAGTCTAGACTGAAGCAAGAGACTCCAGGTCAGACACAGGGTTACTGAAAAAGTGCATTTTATTTATTCATATATCTTAATGGGAAATGTGCATTTGAAGAGACTAAAAATCTCTGAAAGAGCCAATTACTCTCAGCTTTTTAATTCTGGCAATACATTTGGAACATTTTCATTGTTCTAAGGGTTAAAAACCTCACCGTGACAATGATGAGCCTTATTACTCAGTCAAAGTAAATGGATCACCATATAACCTTTCAGAAATGTTCTTCCTTAAGCTATTAAAACATTCCATGCCCTTAGATGACAACAATTTCTCTGCCTTTTGAAATTTCTTTTCTATCCTGCAGAGTTCATAGAGATATGCTTGGTTAAAATCAACTTATATAAAACTATGCACTGTAAATTCTGACACTTCTGTTTGAATCTCTTTTCAAACACTTGTCTTTGCTCACCATAATAGATGTCAGTTCTTCTGATGTAGTTCAAGCATGAGCTTCATATGAAGACTCAGCTATGTCTATTGCATTTCTGAAGCTACTACTCACTGAAGTTTTGTGCTGTTTGACATCAAAGATAGGCAAGAATCACCTGCTGAGTTCACATGCATGGAGCAAAACATCTTCAAATCACTTGTGCTAGACAAAAGTTTTTCATATTAAGCTTTCACTATCATGTGGACTTAAAGACAAATGTAGTCCTTGTTAAAGTTGTGGCATAGTGTTATTAAACTATGCATCTGGGCCTCGTGATTTATAGAAGTTTTAAGCAAAAGATAATAACTTGGCTGATTTATTTTTTGGCATCGATTGCTAAGCATTCTGTTGCACAAAAGAAAAAATAGTTTTTCATTCAATACACAGTGATTTAGCTTAAAGGTAAAAACAATTTGAAAGTGTGATATTCTCTAGCTTAGACAAAAGCCACAGTGCTCTACTTTTTCAAACTTTAAGAGCTGACATGTTTTTATCAAGTTGAAAACCAGAAAGTAGCAACAGTTAAAACATATATTGTATATACAGAACATAAATTAAACAAATTCCTATTCTAAAAAGTTTGCAACTCTGTTTTTTGTACAATTTTAATCAAATAACATGCTGAAAAATAAATAGATTGTAGAAGAAAAAATATTTATAAAGGATCAAGAACTACTGTATAATGGATGTGAGTCTAATGGAGGCTAATCAGTGTAATAGCTATGGCATAGTTTTTAATCACAATGACTCCAGTGATGACTCTGTATGTAAACCAGATTCAACATGAATATGCATAGGAATTAGATTTTGGAACAGTTGTGTATGAAAAGTGTTTATAATTAGCCTGCATTTAAATGTCACCAAGTGACTGCATTAAGTGCAAAGCAAAACACAACAGGGCGTGTGGCTATTGTGAGATAATTGAATGCCTTGGGTGTGTCAGCTCAGTCAGCAGATGCTGAGATGTAGTTGCCAATTTTAGCAGACCGATGATTTTAGTATTCTAGGGCCTCCAGTGTTTCTTATTCATTTAAGTGCCTTGAAATGAATTTAAAAGAAAAAGTGTTTTTCCCCTAGTATTGTTTTTCCATTTCTTTAGTATACAGATCCAAGGGAGCCAATGTGCCTAACACTTTCCAATCTCTGCTGTTGTTCCATAACCTCAAGGTTAAAACCCTAGCAGGACAGATCATTAACTCACCCCTGACTATTTAAAATTTTGGTGCCTAAATAAAATGCCCTCTTTGGCATTTTCAATATCAGTATATTTTTTATTTTAAATACATCTCATATTTATTAAGGGCTTAATGTCTTACAAATAGACAGTGTAGTTAGGTTGTACTAGGTGCTTATATGTACATGCAGATAGGTTCAGAGCATGCTTTTTATCCTTTATACATTCATAAGGAACTTTTAAGTCCTTTTATGGACTCTGGTACTTGTTCCTGTGTCACAGGGCTCAGAGGTCTTCCCAAGTATCATCCATTCATCCAGGTTTTGTGCTAATGACATCATACAGTGAGACGCCAGCAGATGAACTTACCTTCCTCTCCATCCGTCCCCTTCTCAAGTCTTGTTTTCCACTTAAAATAAATCCATGCATGTTGGCTGGCAGGGAACCAAGTCTACCCCAGCAGTAACTCTGTAACACCTGAAGTACTTCTAGAATATCCAAGATTTATCAAATACCAAATGACCAAGCTTTAGAAAAGGCTGTTTCATTGTAGGATGGAATACACAAACACATGAGAATCTGACACTAAAAGCCTCCTAGATCTTACAGACCATAATATGACCTTAATATGCACAAATAAGGGTCCAAAGCTAGAACTATAAAATTTCTTGTGAAGAACAATTGTGCTAAGCAACACAGAGTAGGAAATCTGGTGCTAAGGTGGTTGAGACAGGATATGGGCTGCAGATTACATTGGTTTACTTAAAACACAATCAATGTCTTGCCTTTGGAGTTGTGGCTCCTTCAGATCTGTCAACATTAATTTAATATCCTACTCTTAACATGAATTGTGTTCAATATGAGGCATTTCAGGATGTATTTGAGCCTGTGCTCAGATTTAATTAGAAATGAGAAATATAGCAGATGGAGAGAAATCATTGTTGCACAATTGGGCCATAATGCAAAGAAATTTCTCTAACAGTTGACAGCTAAGAACTGCTCGATTAGCAAACCCCAGCAAAAGAAAAATGATCTACAAATAAAATTAGAAAGCAGAATAACAGCTGCTCCAAAGCCTTTACAAAAGTCTCTTATGGAAACAAGGAAAAGACTAACCATGACACCAAATACCACCACAAGAATGCTAGATTGCTGTGGTGGTATTAGAATTTGGCATCTGTGAAGCTGCTACAGAAGTGACCCTTATATTTGGTTTTCCTGTCAGAGGAACTCAAAATAGACATTCTGTTATCAAAGAAAAAAAATTCTAATTGAGTGTTCTGCTATTAGTTTTGCATGGTATAACTCTGATGTCCCCATATTTTACACAATAAAGACAAGTTTCTGTACACAGGAATAGTATGCTGCCCAGATAAAAATATTTTGCCTTTAATGAGCTTTATACACCCAGTCATCCAAACATCTGAGTGCACAATACACAGAAGGAGTAAGCAACACATTAAACTAAACTATCCACAAGAGGAAGCACAAAGCACCACCAGCGAGCGGGTCAGCAATCCCTCATTTGTGAGGTATCAAAGGCTGTTGATAGATCTAATAAAATTACTCTGAACATCTGACCTTTGTCTATGGCCAGAAGGAATGCAGTTATACAATTGGGGAAGGGAAACCACTGGTGACAAAATGCAGTTTCAAATAAACTATGCTTCTACTGGCAATTTTTCTTTATCCGCTATCATGTAATACGCAGAGGGATACACAGTATGTACTTAGAACAGGAAATGAAAGTGAAAAAAATGGAAGCTAAAACTGACACTAACAATACTTAAATTGCTTAATGGAGATGCTGTGTACATACTCCCCCAGGCAACAGATCCTTGTAAGTGTTTAGAGCTCCTAATTGTACCGTATGTCTTAATAAACAGCAGGTTACAGAAACTCCAGGTCAAATGTTAGACAACAGAAAGATTTTGCCTATAATTTATTCAAAAGTTGGATTGTATCATTGTACATTACTAGGAAATCAAACCTCAGAGTTAAGATAATTATACTGCCAAACATCTCTAAGTGTGTGTTCACGTGTATGTGCATCTTACAGAAATATGTGTGTTTTTGCATGAATGTTTATGTTACATTTATATATTATATCTATTATATATATATATATTTATATATATATAAATTTGTAAAAAAATACGTGTAGCTATTTGTTCTGGGGACTAAAAGCATCACCAACAGACAGCAGCAAGCTTCTCTCGTGTCTGTATTCCATTCATTTGACAAGTAGCAAAAGAATTTAGCACCCAAATATTTATTTTTCAAGGAAAAGACTAGGAAATTTTATTAGATTATTTTACATCAGACATAGTTTCTCTGGTCAAGTAGTTCTCTACCTAGCCTACCTCTCTGTTTCACTGGGTTAAATAACAGTCCTATAATCATCTCAAGGATCTATCCTGCAAAGTGACTGTATCAGAGGATCCAACACAAGAATGAGAAGTTGTTTAAAATAACCCAAGCTTCCTTTTGTGCAGACATGCAGGAAGGAAATTACATGGAGCAATACTAAACAAATACCAGAGCTCCCTTGGGTTTTCAGGATGCTCTTCCACAGGTTTGCATATTCCCATGCTGCTCTGCTTGTGCCAGTTGTCTCTGGAAAAGCTGTTCCATCTTGCCAGTGAAGTACTATTTTGATACTCTACTCGGTTTTTCTGATAGAGAACCTTTTCAAAAGCTTCAGAGCTCGCTGGGTACAAGAAACTTCACCACTAACATGATCTAGATGCTCTGAGCACTTTGACAAGTAGATATTGCAGGAACCACTATCATTTCTGGGAATGCTGCCTCCACATTAGATCCAAGGATGCTGAAATGACTTTCATTTAACTCAGTACCTTTCTGGCTTTAATATGAATTTATGACGCCAAACAATTCACAGAAACATGTTAGGCAGATGGCTGAAACACATACATAAAAGTGTATGGGTGATGAAGGTAACTAGGTTTAAGACTGTTTCCAAACCTGCTTTCCATTTCCATCCTATTAGGAAATATGAATAATCTTCATAAACATTTTGTAGTGTAACACAGCTTAAAAAGCCAAAGGACTAAGAGGTGCCCTATGACAGTAATAGAAAAGGAAGTAATGTTAAACCACAGATTCCATCCCTTCCACAATTTAAAAATGAAACAGAAACCTTTGAAGAAAAGATCTTTTTTCAATCCTCCTAAAGTTTTTTGAAGTAAGATTAAGGAGACAGTTTATTAATTGGGGAAAAATACCTTCTTGAAATTGTATAAATTGTATTATACTCTTAAACCAAATTTAGATTATGGTGGACCTATGGAAAGTAATTAGTTATTTAATTGCCATAGGTGATTTCTGCAGGAAATCTCTCTATGTCCAGACTAAAACCCAAAAAGCCGAATAGAACCAGCTAAAATTTGTGAACCCAAGGAAAAACATCCTTTGAAAGAAATCTTCCAACTCTGTCAAGGAATGCTGCAGGAAATCTGTTCCTGTAGTTTTTGGAGCACTCAGATGGCCAACATATCCAACAGAGAGGAGCTGACAACACAATGCACCAGCCAAAAGTCCCTTGTCACAGCCAGACGTTTTCTAACAAAAAAAAACCCAAGTCATTCTGCCCAATGGTCAAAACTCTTAAAGCCAAACAAACAAAAAACCAGAGTTTTAAATCTATAACAACTCAGATTGTACGAGAATCTATAGAATACTCCTCTTTAAGGTTTTGGTCCACCCAAAACAAAATAATTTGTTGAAAAAATTAGCAAGCAATTAACCAGGGACAATATGCATAATGAAAGATACAGATCTTATTTGTTCAAATATATCTGCTAAAATTATAAGAAATCTTGTTATTCTTCTAAGTATACATTTTAATTACGTTCAGAATGGCAAAAGAAACGTAGTAAAATGAAAATTTTAAAAGAAAAAGTACTTTAAAAGTAACTGTGAAAGGGAACTATGCCCCTTTTGAACTATGCCCTTTCCCTGTGGAACATTAAAGTGAAGCAAACTTTTTTATTTAAACACTTTTATTTAAAATTTGTTCACAGAAAAAGAAATTCAGGACAACCTGCACTGTTGTTTGGGAAGGGCGAGGGGGAGGGTGTGAGGAGGTTGATCAAAAATCTTACATGAGGAACAAAATCAAACATTGATGGTTTCTTTGAACAGCCACCATCTTATTAAAGTAATGACTAAAATCTCTGAATACGAAGGAGAAAGAAAGGAAAGAAGACATTTGTAAACAAACATTGAAAAATGGATTTTAAACTTGTTGCTGAGTCAAAAATTTCTCTTCCTGATCTTTTAGTACAATGATATGCAATCTTAAATCTTGTGAACAACGTACTAGTCCTACTTTGGATATTTTGCCTTGGTTTTAATAGCAAACTTTAACTTAAAGTTCATAATCCCAAAAGAATTATTTTCCCCTACTCCAAACAAAATAATTCTGTGTTTATATTTGCTATCGAGCATTATTAAACAATAAATCTTCACATAAAATCTTCCTCCACTACTGCACCACTGATGTTTCTCTTCAAGGGCATTTAGATGTAGAAAGAAACCATGGGGTACATGAGTGGAGAGGTTTGCCATAGTTATCTGTAAAATTCTATCACAATACCCAATATATATTTAGAGTAGTCTTTTAACAAATCACAATATTTGTCAAGAAGCTAAAGCTTTTACAATTAACTCTTGTCAATTTTTCTTGTTACTTATTATGAGAAGGAACCAGAAATTTACTATTAGACGCCACTTATCATAAAATTACATAATATGAATCCTCCTGAGTATACAAGACCCAAAATATCCTAAAAAGGTCTTGGTTTGTTCATTCAAACTCAAACGAAAGAAAAAAATAAAACTGTGGCCTGATTACATTCAATACAAATATTTAAAATGAATGTACAATATAAATAATAAGAACTCAAATAAAAAATTTTGTATTTTCATCATAGATGGATATTAACATATACCATTAGACAAAGTTTATATTATCCCATTCTTTAATAAGACATCATTGTCTATAGCATGAAGTCTATTTCTGTCTTTATCATATGCTGTGTGTTCTGTCGATAAGCAGGAAAAGGAAGTAAACTTCCATCCTGTTCTAGAATAAAAATAAAATTTTATATATAGCTAAGAAGTTACTGGGAAAACTACCACCTAAAATATGTAAAACTACTATGTACTGGAGCAGTGAGTGATCTTCCTATTGAAAATTATCATCCTGCCAAGTGTCACAAGACACCTTTTGCATTCCTTTCTGGAACTTATTTGCAGTAACAGCACTACAAGATCATTTGGAAAGACAATTCTGCTTACAATATATTTTTTCAAGACTCACTTTAAACAAGACAGATAACACCTTGCATAGAGATTGAAAACAGAATCCATCTTATGATTAAATCTGACATTTTCATTCTTTTGCATACCAGCCAGAATACTGAAATCAAATATTGGAGGAGATGTATCCATAGACCCCATCTGAACAACTGCAAAACATCAAATCATATGGCATGCATTACATCCAAAAAAGTACTGGAACTAAGGACAAAATACACAATATACATTCAAAAATGACAGAAAACAAATTTCCTCCTCATCTTTATCTATGCTTTCTATGATCACTTCTTTCATCATCCCATCACAGGGCATAGTAATTACCCTGCTTACCTTAATATTTGTCATTGAAACAGAGACCCAAGTCATCCTGCCAGGGACCTTCTGACTGCCCTGAGATATGTCAAGGCCACAGCTAAACCAGTGGCCTTTTCCCCAGCATTCACTCTTTGGAACAGTGGAATTGAATGCAGTCCATGATTTTGGATCTCTTCTCATAGCATGTTTCACCCATACTCAGCCTGGAAAACTCTTATTTTTCCATAACACAAGGAATGTTCACAACGTGTTGGCTGCTGCACTTAAAATCCAGACATCTCTGTTACAAACATGTGGGAAATTAAGACAGCTGCATGGAAAGCATAACTTTCTTTCTATCAGTTGAAAAGAAAGTTACAGACAGCTGGGGACATGTCCTTCAGGACAGAGTGGTCAGCATGGAGGAACAGCATTTATCACACAGTGAGATGGTCGCCACAAACCTTAGAGTGATGAAATATGAAATACAAATGCTTCTCAAGGATTCCACTCATGGAACACAGACAACAAACCACATTCACACACTTCCTATCTCAAAGACTGGCAAAGCAAAGAGAAACATTTCTGTAAATATGTTGTGTCACACGTGCCATCTGTCAATATCTTCTGGTGGGTCACAAAGCGGTCTAGTGGACTGCAATTTGAAGATTTTTGGGTTTCAACATATTGAACTACTTTCAAAAATAAGTTGGCACCCCTTCTGTGTTGAGATCTGTCTGCAAGGATATTTTCTCACCGTTTTTGAAAAAGTGAGCAAAACAAGAGAGGGAAAAAAGTCTTGAAAGTAGCCACATCAGAATAATCTGATATACTTTAGCCTGACGAGGCCAGTACCTTTCTCATAATGAAAATGAATACAAATTATAATTGACATTAGGCAGACACTTTCTTACAGCAACATACAGACACTGTCGTTACTGTACTCTGCAATCCTTTATAACTTAGGAGTTATTAAAAAATTATGCACCCTATAAGACAGTGTCTGAGCAATTCACAGTTCAGAATGTGTCCTATAACCACTACTCTCTCGTGGGGAAATACACTGATTTCTGCTGGGTTTTTTTTTTAGAAATAGGACATAAAGGAATTAAGTGACATGTTGAAAACCACCTGAGCCATCTGAGGCATAATGCAAAATTGAACTCAAAGACTTTGAACCCCAGGCTCCATAAGATAACCAAAAAAAAAGGTAATTCCTGTTTAATATTAATACTTCCTGTATGCTTGGGGAAGTGTTCACAAGGAAAGAACAATTATGCAAGCATCAGGAATCAAAAACATCCATAGAAATAAATGCAGAAACTTTTATGTCCAGAAGACACTGCTGTTGCTGCTGCAGATAATGATAGCGCAGCTGATCCTGACACTTCTGCGTGGGACGTAATGTCAGTTCTGGATGAGGAGCTGCACTGCAGCAAAAATTCTGATCATGAATCCCATGATACCATATCAGCATTTAACAGGTCTGACTTTCGTGCCTAGGAGACAACTGACTAAAATTCTAAGCAAAGAATCAGAGAAATCATTGCCAAAATATTAAAATGTTTTAAGAAAAAAACACTAATTATTATTAATTACTGATCAACTACAGAAAGACATGGAATGGTGAATCTAATCTTTAGAGGAAGACTAATACTCTGCAGAAATACACGTTCTTTAAATGTAAGCTAGATTTTTGGTGCTGTTTAATAGCATCTCTACTTGGCAAGTTTAATTGCCATATTTTTTGCTATAATACTAAAGCCATGAGTAAAAAGTGAGATTTTAGCAGTGTTGAGAAAAGAGTTAATGTTTCCTTATTGTTTGAATAGAAAAATAGTCACACCACCATTACATCCAAATAATCAAAGACTTATTTACAAGTAATTAAGACTGTCACTCCCCTTGGTATGAGGAGGAGATGCCTCGTAGCCCCTAGATGTCCTTGTAGTCACCTCTGCAACAGTCATAGATATTTCCCTTCTTTCTTGAGCTTTTGCTATTAGCAACTGTTGAATACCTTTTTTTAATTTTGGGTCAGTCTTCCATGTCTAAAAATTAGTCTTATTCTTGAATTTTTTTTCCAATTCTTCTAGATTTTATTATTACTATTGTTATTTAGTTTCATAGTGCTAATGTGTGAGAAGTCTACTCCATGTGCATGACCTTGTACAAATGCACAGCAAACGTAGCCTCTTAACTGATTATTTAGAGACAGTTCACAGTTAATAATGCCCAGATTTCACCAACTTTTGTCTGTCCATAGTATTTGGTAATTTTGGGGGTTGTTCATTTTAACAATGTTTATTTCAATTACTATTTCAATTCTTTTTTTAAAAAACCTCACCTATAATTCTGGGTTGATTAACACCTCTACAATCTCCAAGAGTTCTCAACAAAATTAAAGTAGACCTGAAATTATATCTTTTATGTCTGTAATACAGAAAAAAAAAAAAAAAAAAAAAAAAGAGGTAGTAGAACCATATGAAATACAAGCCATTACACTTGTTTGATACACTAGAATGGAGCAAAAGAAGGCACAAGTCTAATTTTTTTAGCAAATCCTTTGCAGTTCACCTTTAAACTAAAGGTCATCGGGTGAGATTCGGTGTGTTTGAAAGCACTTGAACTGCTTAGGGAGTTCATCTTATCTGTATTATTCATACATATTTGACGATTATAAATCACAATGGACTGAAATATTTCTGGTCTTTCACATCAGCAGGCATCCAGAGAGCACTGTCTTTTATTTACTGACCATGTTAAAAATGGCACACTTTTTTATTATTTTATAATAATATGCTGTCTGACCAGTTCAGAGAGATCTCTAATAATGTCTCAGTCCAACCATGGGTCTCATTATGTTGGTAGGAACTGTCATGCAACTGTGAATGTGCAATAAGTGTAGAGGTACAGTAAATGGCAGAAAAATATGAAAAGCATTCTACTTTCTGATGCTGCACAAAGCTATTTATTCCTACTACACTGAATGAACTAAAAATTGAAGACAGAAAATGAGAACTATACTTCATGGCCTTCTAAATTTAAACAAAGAGGATTTAAGGATATGTCTTACAGCAGAAAATGAGGGACATTATACAGTGCAAGACATGCACTTAGCATTTCTTATATTCCATCCATTTTTTTTAAAGCTCAGCAGCACATTGATTTCAATGGAAGTCCTGTTTAAAAATCAATGTGATACCATGACCTAGGTAACAATGTAGAGAGTACACATAGTATTTGTCAATTATGTGATTCTGCCCCATATCCAACACTCTTCCTGTTCTTCCGACTGTGGTCTCACAGAACATTTTACAACAACAGTACAATTGTATTTCTGGATTTCAGTTTATAGAAACCATAAATATTTGTCTTTTCATTAGATTTCATGCACTTAATTACATAAATCATGCCATATAAGTGATGCCTGGATTTCCAAATAAATTGTTACACAGCATGAGGAACCAGAAAAAAAAGAGACTTGTTTGAGGATTTTGATGCACAGCTAAGAGAATTTATTATATCTCCCTGGCTTCGGGTCTGGCCTCTGTATTTGGAAGTACAAAATTGTCCACAAAATGAAATGAGAGGTGAATCATACATTTGCTCTCTGTGCCACATCTCTGCTGCTTCTGGTATGACATTTCTTGGATGAGACAGAGTGAAGAAGAAAGGGAACTGGTGAAGTGCCTTTCACTTCATTAACATACCTGTCAACAACATCTAGACTTACTTCTATCTACAGTCTTCTATTGCAATTCAGTTTGGTTTACCACATAGGCATAAATTTCATCACTGTGGTGAATACTGCCAAAAAATCAGCACTGTACAAGGAGCAATTATTTAAGAGGTTTGGACTCATTCAAATATTGCCTGCATGCAAACAGCTGCTTTAGAAACTAGCACTATCCAAGTACAAAGCAAAAAACAAATTGTTATGCTAAAAAAAAAAAAAAAAAAAAACCAAAACCAAAAAGAAACCAAAAACCAAAAAAGCAAGAATATTTTTGAAAGCAGAGGGAAAACAGTACAATCTCATTTCAATCAGTGTAAAGCACTCCATTCTAAACCCAGTAGTTTGGGCACACTTTTGATGAAGGCAAAGAAAGGAATAAATTCACAACTATTCAGAGAGCAGGTTCTATAATTAATAGACCAGCTGGTGGGAAATTCATCCAAGATTTGCAAGATCTCTCTTCCAACCAAGACATATGATCCCAAGCTCTCACCTGCCAGGAGACTTTACTGACCAGCCTGCCCCAGTAATGCTAGCCATCCCCCAGGGGCTGATCCACTTTGTATGCAGCTCTGCAGAAGAGGCTGGAGCCCAGCAATTGCTTCTGTAATACACCTCATCTGCAGTGCTAGAAAGCCTTCTTTCGTTTGCTCCATGAATATTTAGGTACCCCAGGCAAGCTGGAACAACTTTCCTCAGAAAGGTGCTGGTTCCAGCATCGTCCTGAATCAGACAGAGTGAGTTTGGACCAGGGTCTTGTGCCACCCTGGAGAGCAGCCTAACCACCATGCTATTAGGTGTTTGAGTGTGGAGCTCCTGAAATCCCTCCTGTGGGAGCAGTGGCACTTGCCATAATGTATTTAAATATTAATTGAGCAAGAGAATCTGAATGACTCTTTAAGCCTGACTAGCAGCTAAGGTGCTCTCCTGGGACATGGGAGCTGCAATTTCAGATACCCTCAGGCAGAGTAAGGAATTGAACCCAAGGCTCCCACTGTTGCATCTCTCTTTTTGCCTACATCTGAAGCCAGCCTGAATCTATCCAAAACCACTGAAGTCCACGGACAGCTAAATAACCTCCCAAATTACATTGCTTACTGAATTTATTGTACACCATGACATCTCTGCCCCACTTACAATCCACCCCACTTTTGTCTGCCTGGAGAGTCAAAGGTCCCAGCATAAGGCACCTCACTGCTCCTATGGGTATGTCTTACTCTTCACTTTTGAGATATTACCACTCTTTTGAAATGCAGTTTCCCTTTACTTTCTCATGGTGAGTGATCAGTGAAGTGGGACTGGTCAAGATGGTTTATTTTAAGAGTGGGAATTTTACATTGCCACACGGATAATGCCACCTGTATAGTATATGATATTGCAAGAGTGTGTCTGAAGGTAAGACAAAAGCCTGAGTGATCTGGGGAATGAACTGGGGATAGTTCCAAAGCCCCTTAATGTCCTTTAAAGGGAAAGCCAATACGAGAATATCTTTACAGTATTACAAGTTATGTGGGCAGACATTGTAAGCCCGTTCATGTCACTGATTGTTCCACATCTGAAGGAGACTGCTGCACATCTGTTGTTCCACCACAAGAGTGGAATATATTATGAATTTGCCTGCACCTACCAAGCTGAGGGAAGGTTTCACTGAGTAAAAAAAAGATTTTTTTTGCCAAACTGTGCATCCTTTTGGAAACTAACTGGGGCCAACACAGATGTGTTGAGCAGCAAAAATCTCTCTTTGGAGCATAGTTGGTTCCAGAAGAAGCATCATTTTTCTACTGCTGGCAAGGAGCCATTAACTCATTTATATTATTTTCTGAGAAGCAAGAGAGGACACTAATGCCAAGTATCTCAGTGTATTTGCTATTTTAATGCGATTAAGTGACTAGGAAAAAAGAGAGATGCCACATGCAACCGCGTTCTCAACCTGTGAGAACTTTGCAATAAAGCATGGTAAAAAATACAGTAGTATGATGGGAAATTGGCAATGAGATCTATGGTCTGGGTTATTCATCCAATAGAAGGTAGCAAGGAGAAGATATTTTGATGGCTTATATAAAATTATGTATTCTCAAAAAAATGCCTAATAGTCCTCACCAGCACACTTTTGGCTCTCTTACTACTCCCAGAGAAATTTAGCAAAGTCAGATGAAGTTAAATACTTTGTGCTTCCTGAGACAGACTTCTGCAGTTAATATCAAAGCAATACAGGCTGCCAGGTTGGGACAGCCTGACATGTCCTCATCTTTTCCCTGTTTGAACTCTGTATTAAGAGACCAGTTTGTTTTCTGCCACTATTAAATGATCAAACATATAACACAGAAAGAGATAAAATGTTAAATGTCTTAGGTGGGTGTTCTGGCTTCTTAGATCTACTAACACGGATCAAAGCATGAATTTTCTCTATAAGTAGAATTGTACAAATAATAAATTGGTTTTCTGCCTTCAAATAAAAAATAAAACAATTAATTTGGGCCTCAAAGCAAAAACAAAACAAAACAAAACAAAACAAAATTTTAACAAAATCGAACAAGCAATGTATGTGTGTGAGTATTTTGATTTCTCGTTAATTTATCCTGCACTGAGAAACACATATCTTTCAGTACTATTTTATTTTGAAGTCCTTATTAAAACGTAAGTATTGTCAACTTTGCAGCAAATTATTTGAAACATATTCGAGCAAAATATTTAAGTATTGTTTAGCTTATATCCCCTCTTTTAAACTCAAACTATTAAGTGAAAATAATATAAATCATGTGTGTTTAGTGCTCTGAAATTTCATTTTGTGCTAAATATGTTATTAATAGACTAATAAAAATTAAGAACGCCTAATATTATTCCTATTAGCATTTTTGTCTTCTTTTGAGGCGATGTTGCTGGGCAGTACTGATCCTCAAAAAAAAAACCACATTGGGAGGTATTTAGAATATTAAATAGTACAGTAAATAGTAACTATAAAAACCCTACACAAGCAACCACAATGTTGCACTCCAGAGTGTGTTTAGAAAACGCAAATTTCTTTACGTTATACACAAAATGTTGTATTAGAGACAAAAAATCATACCATCATATCTTATCATTACATTATGATCTACTCCCATTTAAACCTTTTGTTATCCAAATGTACAGGCTGAAGTGGACTGCCTAATTTTCAAGAGCTGGATGTTAGATCTTATACATGTATTAATTGTCAGGTCTATGCCATTTTTGAAGCACTGTTCAACAGGTATTAATCTACCTGCTGATCACCCAGAAGGAAGCCTCCATTCCACACAGGAAATTATCAGCCAGAAGCACATATTGGAAGGTCATCTCTTGAATTTTACTAAACAGCTCTCCTGACCTAAAGGGTTAACAGACAAAAATCAGTGTGATTCAAAGAGATTTGTCTTCAATAAACGAGCTACATCCTTCTCTTGTGAAAGATTTTTGAAAGATAGCAATCCTATTCAAATACTACTGGTGCTTTTTTGTTAGCCAACAGTCTCTGTAACTAGCACAGTTTACAGAAGTAAAAGGATTTTATTGAACATCATATTTGCAGAGTTATCAATAACTTCATGCACAGCCCAAAAATTGAAACAGTGAAATGGGTGTAAATGGAGGAAGAAAGGAGGGGAAGAAAAAAAAAAGAGGAAAAGTAGAGGGGATGATGGGCTGTTTAAAAGCCAAAAACCACAGTTCCAAGGAAAAGTCTGCAGAGGTCTACATGTACACATAGGCATTGACTGTGCAGCTCTTCAAAAGGCTCTCTAAAAGACATATATTTTGTTAATACTTCTTATATTTGGGTAATATCTTCTTATTTTATCTGAACATCATTTGCACGTGCAATGCATAGAGAATATACACCAGCAACAAGAGAGTTCATATTTAACACAGTTTCAAGATATCTAATATATTGTCAAACATTTTATAGGTTTTAGCTTAGGGATAAATTTGAAGCTGGCTTTTCCCCAGTGAAACCTGCAACAATAGAGAAATATATATTGAAGGAAAAGCGAAAGTAGGATATGGAGAAAGCCTAACAGAAATCTAACATTTCATTTTATACTTAATAATTACTTTCTACAGATCCCTTTGACTGGTAAAGCTTTTATATCTCAAAGTTTCACTGCTCATCTATGACGCTGAAAATCTCCAGATTTTTTCCTTGCTTCAGATTCTAAAGTATACATATGGTCTGTTTTCTGACATGAGACAGTAGTTTCAAGTTCAAATAGCAACAGCTCATCTGCCAATTCTTTACGTAAGATTTAACAGCTAAAAAACATTTTAAGCCAACCTGTAAAATTCACTATTGAGCAGGAAACAGCTAATTTGTCCTTATACAAACAGAAACTCCATGTTTTGTTGAATAACTATGGCAACTTCTACAAATTACTCATCCAGGACTTTTGTTATGCCGTGTTATGACTCAGACTTATTAGTGTTCACCTCCCTCAACTTCCAGTACAGTAACATCTTTCTGAAATGGCTCTGAACTGCATTCATAGGTCTGAATGTCCCTATCCAGCTGCCCTTTAAAAAATTACAAACACAAAAAAAAATTCCTTCTGGATGGGTGTGAGCAGTGCCTATAAACTTGGAGTTTTAGCTCTGTGCACCCAGATTGTTAGGCTGTGGTCTATTACGTCGTGACAAGACCTATTTTATACTCAAAGTAGTGAAATTGCTATAGTATGTGACAAGGAGATAAGTACACCCACCTAGTTTGTTTCGAAGTGGATCAGTTCCTCAGTTTTAAGCCCTTCCAGATTTATTCCCGGCAGCTGGCTCTTTGCCAGGGCTTGGATTCTGTTCTGGTGTGCAGTGTGCTGAGTATTCCCAGGTGCTGGTATATTTTTATGCCTTAGTCCTTATTTACAGTTTTTCTAAGGGTTGCTTTGAAGTCTGAACAATCGTGATGCAGTGCACTACAAAGTTCTTTCCACATCCAGCAATCTTTTCATGTTGCCTTAAGTTAAGCCATTTCTAAATGAGAAAATACAAGGATGAACATTAATAAATTGCAAAAGAAAAGAGCGGTTTCTTGCATAAAATTAATAATTTCAGTGTACCAGAAGCTATGTGAGCAATCACAGAACAAGATTAATAACTTAAAACAATCATTCACTCCATCTTCCTAAAACTCTTTCACAATGGCTCTAACGCAGTACTACTTTCAACTTTATAGCTCCCCTTTTTACCAGCCCTACTATTATAACACTTGACATGCTTGGCTGCCATGGTGCAATAAAGAGGGGTAAAATGCTGCATTAAAGGTCCCTGGTGCAAATCCTATTCAAAATTTTTCAGTCTGGAATAGGCAGCACAAAAAGGCAATACTGGGAATTTAAGGGTCATAAAGTAGTACAGGCACTCAGCTCTCCAAGTTTCAGTTAACTTTATAAGAGCCAAAGCAACAATAGCAAAAGCTCTAACGATACATTCAACTTTCTTTTGGAGAACAGGCACCCAGAGAATTGTAAGGGAGGGCAAGCAGGGAAGCGGGCACATTATGCTGCAGTGTTAGCCAGCATCACTCATATGTGACTCTCGGCAGCTGTCTGATGCAAGTAACTGCTCAGTGCCTGGGCAAACAACATGGTATGGTAGCATGCTTCACACCGTGAGGCAAACAGCACTCTGTGGAACAAGGAAAATCAGAATAAAGCTCTGGAAAATCAATCCAATGTTTTGGGGGTTTAGTGCATTCGCTCCTCAAAATTAAATTCTATTTTTTTACAGATATTCTCTCGGATCCTTTTCCTGTTAAACACACAAGTTTCTCAATTAAGTGTATATTTATTTTTCAAAGCTTTATTTGACAAAAAAACCAAAACAGAAACGAAAACAAAAACAACAACAAAAAAAATCTCTTTAGAAGTATGCATTTGCAGTTCTGAAGTAGTTTAGTTAAGTTTGTAGAAAACATACCTTACTCTATACAAACTCTAGGACTTTGGTCACCAGTTATTAAATGTTTTTATATGTCTGCTAAGTTGTGTTTTTGAAAGGGTGATAAATTTGAGAAGGCAGTTCTGGTTTACTGTCAAAGGACAAACTCAGGGTCTGTGTCCAGGTACAGGGTATCCAGTTATGGACAAACCCGAAGTGCTTAGCAGTCTTTGCCTCAGGGAGAAGACTTTACCAGGTCTTCACCATCTTTACCAGATGGGATATTAAATAACTGAACAGGGCTCATATAAAGACAAATTGTCTGTACAGTGTGAAGTACATTATTATATTTTGGGGGAGAAATGTACTAGTGAGTAAACTGAGGAAGGGAATACGTGTGAGAGTAAAAGCCCATTCAAGTTTCTGAAATGCTTCAGTTAACTTCTACAGTTTTCAAAGGAGACATTACACAATTTCTAACACATAGTAAGGCTGTATAAACTGAACAATACTTTAATCTGCCTCAAGAAGACATGGGGGTTAAACCAGAGGAGAAATAACAGAGAAGAATATGTTCTATTTTACCATCACAGGAATGCATGTATTACAGATAAACATCCTCCCTTACACACTGGATCAAGAGCCAAGGGAGATCCTGCATACTTGAAGCCATCAACCACTTAAAACTGCTATTGTCAAAGCAATTTTTTACAGCAGACTGATTTGTATGCAGACCATTTTTAATAGCACAGAAAGAGTTTGGGACCATGTGTTAGAGTACACAAGTGATTTCCAAAAGACATTTGAAATGTAAAAATTCTGGAGGCTGCCTCCTTCCTTTCTCTCCTTCCCTGCAACATGCATACACATGCACACACGCACCATCAACTTCCACTGACATTTCTTCATTACTATGAAGAAGCTCAGGCTCTCTTGAGGGATTTTGCAAAGCACTGTTCCTCTTTTTAAGTAAGGCTACACTTACGTCTCTCAGAATGATTTCCATAAGTTTATATTCCATCAAAACACATGATTTCAGATCTTAAGGTGTAGAAGTAGTGTTAACAAGGTCCTCCTATGAAGATTTTAAGCTCTTTTGAATGCAATTTCATTCTTTCTGGTGTCTTCTGCTTGTCAAATTTGCACAGGGCATTGGGACATTTTTTGGCATCAGGAGATGCAACTGGGGAATAAAATGTCCTCAAATCCACACTGCTGAACTGAAACCTTTGCTTCTTCGATCTAGGAAAAGGCCTTACCCTGGGTTCAGTGTTACCAAGTCATGATATCTGCAGGAGATGCTAGCTTTATCTAAGAAGAGTAATGTTAAAATGAATAAAATTAAATTTAAAAATAAAGTAAAACAAAAAAAGAAAATACTAAATTGCTCCCCTCTGATATCAATCCCTATCAACTCTTTTAGGGTCTCACTTGGTCACCACAGCATTTAGGGTAGATACAGTGATTTGCCTTTTAAAAACTATTATATTAAGACAGAGCCCCATTTCCCTTTTAGCTGAGCACTGGCAGAGGGTTAACATTCCACTAGGTTAGGATTTTATTTGAGATAAACAAGAAAATTTTTTCCTACTTTAAAGTTACTAGAACCATGCAGTCCATCTGTAAGTACGCTCATCAAAAGAGGGATTCAGGAAACCAGAAACTTTGCAATTCCATTTCGATGTACTTTCAATGTATAGTAGCAAAGGTAACAAAAGGATGTTTATTTCCTTTGTATAACAGACAAAGGAAGCTGCAGTAGCACTTACTATTCAAGTTTCAAGATAAGAACAATACATCCACACCAGTGACAAGAAAAAACAGAGATGCTGTGAATTGTGTAGGGTGGTCTGTGCAAAAAACCCCAATATTATGGTAATGTGTAATAATTCAGCATTTCTGCAACAAACTACTATTTCAACGTGGTATAAATTAATAAAAATCTTAAAAATGTTTTGTGAATCTTACTTTCTCCATCTATAGTCACACTTTAAAAATTCAGTTTATAGAAAAATCATCTTAGTTATTTTTAGGTAGTCCCACTGTAGTGAAAAAGAAATGGAATTTAGTTCATTTTCCCTTTATGTGGTGCTGTAAGACAGCAAAATCTAGTGGGATGAATAGAAGAATGGAAATTGGGACTTAGAAGTGTTATTTCTTGCTCTTAATATGATACATGGTTTGAACCTCAATGAAGCACTAAACTCCCTGCCTCATCTTCACCAACTGTATCAGGAGAATCATGATGGTTTCTAGAAGTTCTACAAAGATTTGGACACCAGATCTGTAGTGGGCAACAAGTCCTGCTCTTGCGCGGCTCCACAGAGCAGAGTCCCAGGCTGAGCATCATCAGGCAGCATTTGCCTGGGCTCTGTCAGTGCTCACATACACTCCTTATGGCCCATATTTGCTGTGCAAAGACATGGTGCCCCAAAGCACCACGTGGCAAACATGAAACTAGAGATACGTGTGTACCCCTGTTGCTTTGCTTCTTTTTGATTCTCTGAACTTATATATTTTTATGCAGAATATTCTTTCAAATTTTCATATTTTCCAGGGATTTTTAAATTCCACTTCTGCCTATGGACAGAGCTTTTATAAGTGTAAAATTTTGCAATAGAAACACACTTCTGTTTGGGAGACTAACTGCATTCCATTTAAACACGTTTTCAATCTCCTCTGAGGAAAAAAATATCCTTTGCAGATAACAAGATAATTTAAGAGAGTTAAATGCAGAAGCACCTTAAATATACAGAGTACTCCCATTATGAAGATTTTAGAAAAGATGTCTTCATGTCCAGAAGATACAGTTTGAGCACTGGAGAGTGTATATGAGCTTCAAGGAATACAGATTGAAGCCACAGAAGTTTCTTGGCATTAGGTCTTATTTCCTAAAATTAAGTTGAAATTTTGAAAGAAAGAGACATGTTTTTGTGGTGGACTTAGCAGTGCTAGGTTAACACTTGGACTTGATGATATTAAAGGTCTTTTCATACTTAAAGAATTGTATGAGTCTGTGAATCTTCCCTCCCTTGGGCTTGACCGTTTTGCAGAAAGAAAAGAGTAGCTGCAGCAGTACCATCCATATGACTACTCCAACATTCATTCACTCAACATGACTCCCTTTTTGATTTTTCTGCTGTCTCCACCACTTAATGAAGGGAGCACAATTCACATTCTTATAAAAGATACTGAAATACTTCTACAAAGGGAACTTCAGTATTTTCTGAGTGCTCTACTGTGGTTCATTAGGAAAAATGTCATGGGATAACCACCCACTTCATGACATGTGCAATCAGTGTCACCCTGAGCCTCCATTCGTGAATATGCCCTAAATAGGTCTATTTACACACAAGGCACAGTAACATTGAGCCCTGAACCAGGAAAAACATACTGCAAAAATTTACCCTGAACTTGCATGTTTTGTCATTCCCAGATTTAATATATTCACACATCATTATCAAACGACTCAGACTTATTTCCAGAGAGTGGCCTAGATGACTAAAATAGGTCTTAACTGCAGTAGAAAACTAGAAAAGCTGCTAATATTTACAGACACACAAAAACCAGGGTGCTGGGCTACTTGTGAAAATTTCCCGAGTTAGGCATGCTGCTCAATCCTGTAAGATCATCTCAGAGAAGTGCCAAGCTGTTACATGTAATTGAAAATAGCAATGCTTCAACATTGTGATGCTGCAAACTGAGGTTTAACCCAAAACCCTGGAGTTGCAGAAGAGGACCTTGCAAAGTGAACTGGATTGCAAGATCAAGAAAAGAGATTTAAATGTCCTGCAATAAGCAAACAAACGTAATTCTTAAATACATCTGCACTCTAAGCAATTTCTATCACATCTGAGGAAAAAGCTTCTTCTCTTCTGTCCTTGTCTCTCTTTGTTACTCATTGTCTTGTCTTAAAAGCATCCCTCTTCCCTCTGAATATTGCTTGACCTATGATTGTCTTCATATGAATAAACTGCTTTACTGATAAGATTTTAGGAATGTAAATTCGTCCTGTAATCAAAAATTCTAATGCATATCACAACAGTAAAATTTGTCCTAAAACTATATATTTAACAAAAAGCTTAACAGAATATTAAAATTTTGTAATATTTTTCCACCTGGTTCTGTGTCAGACTGGTGACTTCTCCAAATTAAATTCAGTTTTGGAATGTTTATGCTAACACTGTGTTATCAGACTTTGCATGTACATTCTACCTTTTCAGATCAAGTTACATTCCCATATTAACTGGAATTGTGAATTACAAAGCTTCTTTCTCTTATAACGTAAACTTCCTGAGCTTTCCCTCACTTACATTCACAGCTACTCTACCACTTTTTGGCTAGGGATAATTTGCATTATTTTACAATTGATGATATTTTAGAACTGCAGACCATTTCTCATTATTAAAGTAATATTTAAATTGACACATAATATTATAACCCAGTCTCCAGTTAACATTGTATAGGCAAAACATCTTTTGGTGCTCTAAGTCAAGTTTAGGCACTCAGCACTCCCTATGAGAAGAAGAAAGATATAAATGCCAGTAAATTCAATTTCTGTGCTCCAGCTGGGCATTCTGACCACATTCCACGATGAAATGCAGATGCTGATGGTTTCCTCTCCCTTCATCCTGACAGTGAATTCCATAATGGAAATCTAAAGCTATGGAGAAGGAGGCTCTGGTTCACCCCAGCTGGCCCCACAGCCCAGACCCTGACCACAGCAGTACTTCTCGGGCTGTCATAGAGCTGACAGCCTGGGGGAGCTCCATCTTTCACTTTGTTCTCCAAATTAATCTCTAAAAAAAAGCAAAACTAAGATAAGTTTCCCTTTTTGCCAGCAGCAAATCTATTTGATAGATTCATTGGCAGGAGGAAGTCAAAAAGCCCTGCTACCATTATTTAAAAATGTACTCTAAAATATTCAAAGCTGTGTTGAACAGATGAAATCTCTCTGGAAACTGGGTTGAAGAAATACTGGTGCTCAGGAGCTCAGCCCATCAGACCACATAGCCATGCACAAATTCAGTTCTTGGGCATGTGCTCCAATGCCATCCTGGATCAAGCCCTTTTATTCTTCATGTGGGACAAAATTTGAAAACGTATGCCACCATGCAGTGTTATAGAATTCAGCCCTATTTGAGAGGGCTAAGGCAAGAGAAAGTCATTGCCAGCAAAAAAAGCAACTAGAAAATAGTTGAACAGCTTTTGTATTATCCTGTCCTGTCCATTTTATATTTTAGACTGAAATACACTTGTTTCTAAGATACTTTCAAACATATTCTTTTGGTTTCCTTTAATATGACTAGTGAAATCCGATGCAGCATTTCATATGGAATACATATGAAAATCACTTGATTGCGTCCTTGGTTTGGGGTTTTTTACTTTCTTTTTAAAAAATTAGGGAAGAAAATATGATAGCCAAACCTGGTAGAAACATATGGACAACCATGTTGTATTTTCACTTGTGGCAGAAAAACAAGCAAACATGAACAAGGCAACATAAAAAATTAACTCATTCACTCAAAAAAAATGAAATAATCTACTCAATTGTGATCAGTTGAAAGCGTGTTTTCGCCTATTCATTTTTTGTGTCTTAATACTTAGAAAAGTTTTCAAATGCCTCCCTGTACTTCTGCTCAAGGTAACATGTTTTACAAATCAACAAAACCTTCCAGCAAGGAATGCAAGTATAAGTTGCTCTATCTGTTCATATGAAACACCAAGATTAATTTAAAGATAATTCATGTAGTCTTTGATCCTGGCTTAACAGAGGAATCATTACCATAAAGCATAAGAAAGAGAAGGAACTCCTGTGCAATTAGCTGTTGGGGTGCTTCTTGGAGTAGCAAACTGAACCCTGCAGAACAAAAATATCAGCAGAAACCTAAGCCGGAACAATTCGACGAGCACCTTGTGGGTACCACAGTGTAAAGATATAAAATTATGTACCATAGGAGCCAGCAGAGGGTGCTTCCATTTTAGGGCTGGAATAGGAGTGGGTCTCTGGCACAGGAGCAAAAAAATCCTTTGCCAATCTTTCATTTGCTAAAATATTTGTCCCTAGTTCAGATACCTTTCATTTATTTGTGAAAACGACGGTTTCAAACATCAGGTGGGTGCAGAGTCAATCATATGCATGTTTTAAAAAAACACCACTTTGCCAAATCAATGTGTATTTGTCATAAGATAAAGTTTGCATAGTTTGCATGTAACTTTTTTGATTTTTAGCGGAAACTGTTTCCCTCACTTGAAACATGGTAAGCTTCATGTAGGCTATGTTTTCACTGCAGCTACTCTGAGAAGCAATATGAAGTGTCACTGACATTCTTTAAACTGCTGTTTGCCTTTGAACAGTTTTTCAGATTTCCTCAGGAATTCTCTGTAATGAATATAACATTTTACTGTCTCTACATCACCACTAGGGATGCTTAGACCAAATGACCAAATATACTCACCAGCAAAAAATCCCCAGAGGTTTCCAAAATAACATATTGTCTAGTTCAAGGTGAGCTGCACAGATAAATACAATGACCTTAGACTCCCCAGTATGTGCCACTACTTCCTCAGATTCCCTTCCCCAGGGAAGATCAATGACTTTAACAAAAAAAAGCAAAAACAACAACAACAAAAAAAACCACACCAACCAAACAAAAAAACCCCAAACTAGTCAAAGGTGTAATTTGTAAAAGCAGCTTTTATTTAACAGCCTAAATGAACATTGACAGGAATCACAGCCCTCAGAAGAACAAACCACGACTAGTAGATAGGATTAGATGTCTGAGCCACGAAGCTAGATTCAAGATTTTTTGTTTCCTTTTATTTTTATGTTTGAGAGCACGTTTAAATTAAATACCTGGAAGATTAAATTTCAATAAATATGTTGTGAAGAAACACACTCTGCAGTCCTGTCGTTCTTTCACCCAGGAATATTTATCTTGAAAAGGTAGCACATTTCCTTGGACAGAAGCCATTCCTGGCAGCAGATCTCAGCACTCAGTAGGAAACCCATGTCTTTGAGTTCTGAACTAGCCCATACTGGAATTAAAACACAACACTAACAGTCAGAATCAGTTGTTCTTGGTGGGTAAGTGTTTTATAACTGCATGGGGATATAAGAGCAGAGCTTCGAGTTTAATTCTTTTTTTACAAAATGCTGTGATTAACTGCATGACTTCACTTATTGTTAAGGTAACAGATGGAAGTGCCACAGTGAAATATTTCCTTTTTATTTACAAACAATAGAAAGTCTTTCTGCTGATAGGAATTAAAACATTACAGGAGCATTTGTTCCACAAGCCTAAATTCTTTCAAGCTACCACATGCATTTTTCATGGAAAGTCAACATCTTTAACATTTTTGCACTGCCTGAATTTATCATCCATAACTTTTTTCTGATTCCTGTTCAAATGAATTTGCTTAAAGAATTATGTACCTACACTATAATGAGCTAATTAACTAAAGAACAAAAGGTGCCTTCTGTTATATATGAGACATAACCAGGTCTCAGACAGAGGCAACACATTCTTTATTTTTCAAGCCAATCTGTATTGCTGATTTTGATGTCAGACACCCTGTATCATTTTGTACAGTGACACAAAAGGACTGATAAAACATTAAAATGAAAATTGGCTTTAAAAAACCCATGCGCCACATCTTACCACCAGTATTATGAATTTTGAGAGGTTTGTAAAAGATGTGCACTTTGATCAATTGCAGGGTTTCTAAGAAAAAAATCACTTTTATGCTCTTTGACTGGCAATAGCACTGAGCAATGGACAAAACTGACAGAGACAGAAGCTGCATAAACAAAATAAGTCAGGGATTTTATTAAATATTAATTCTATTAATTCACAGCAAAAATCTTTGTTTATTATTGTATATTAAAAATATATTTTCTTTATTCTAAATCATTTCTCCACAGACACAGTACAACTTGTCAATGCCTGTAAAGATCTTTTAGCTTGCTAGAAATGCCTCAAGCACAAAGAGCAGTAAAATATTTTTAACACCGCAGACTTAGATCTCACCACATTTAACAAAATATATTAAAATAATGATTTACAATGTGGTTAAAAGAGAATGGTAAAGAACACATTTACTTTTAACCAGCAATAATTGTCATTGTGTCATTGAAAGACATCAAAAGAATTAAAAACATTGTGCAATGAAACTTGGCAGATTCTATGAGCTGTTGTAAGAGAACATTACCTGTGCCCAGTGTTCACAAATCACTACGTGAAGCAGAAGGATGCTGCAAGTACACTTCTGAACGCACACAAAAGAAAAACTCTCTTATTCCGGGGTTCCTATAGGAATTAGAACAATAATTGCATTGTCAGTATACAAGTTGTGTGGATTAGAGCTGCAGACACAACAATGACCACTCTACCATGGCTTTCTGGGTCCCTTATACATCCTCTTTGTGAGGCACAGGGCTTTGGCCCCTTTTCTCTGCTATGGGTCAACTCAGACCAAAGAACTGTGATCAGATGCACTGCAAAATCACAATAAATCTTAGACTGTAACAGTTTGTTTCTTTCTCTTCTAGGTGTCTCCAGAAAGCAATAAAAAAGTAAGCTTTCTACTTTAGGGATGTTCATCTCTAGCCATGTATTTCTATTAAACCTAATCTCTACACCTGCAGCACCAAACATCTAAACGGATCCCATGTATTCAATAGGATACCATCCTCACGGGATACTCTTTGTGCTATCCTTAATAGAAGCTCATATTTATGGTACCTCCTCCTTGAATGCATCTTACATATAATTTCATAGTGATACCCCTTTTTAAGGTTGTCTTGCAAAAGAGATCCAAGCATCATGTAGAGAGGTATTTGATTTTCAGCTATGGCCATACACTATAAGGATTTTTTAAAAAATGCAAAAAAGGCAGCTATCCACAATTTTAATTTCTGATTTTACAGAAACTAAAATGGTGATTAACACATACCATTAGAACTAAGAAAGAGTTTCCTATCATCATTAATAACTGCCTTCCTTCTCTGTGGACACTCATTCACTTGGGGCAATATGGGTACACACACAGAGAACCAGAAACTCCCTTCCCACTGCCATCTAAGTTTCACAAAAGTTCTTATCCAAAGGTCAGCTGCCAATCAGTATATACATATATACACACATGAGTCCTTGGTGGGAATAAATTCCAAATTAGTTGGCTACAAGAGCATATAGGTACTACTACTTGAGGTAAAGAAGAATCAATCTTTTTTTTATTTGTTCTTTTGTCCTTCCTGGATGATGGGATGCTCATATAGACTGAGTGCTTGTGTGTTTCAACAATAAATAATGGCATATAAAAGATAGAGATACATTTTAATTAGAATATCTAAAAAACATTAAAATGCCTCTGCATAACAGTCAGCAACCTCTATTATACCTTGAATATCATGTTTTCTAACAGGTCTTAAAAATAAACTTGAGCAGTAAAGGAGGAGGCTTTGCAGGGTGATTTCAAAGTTACAAATCTGTGTTACTTGGAAATCACCAGAAACCTCTTCACCTTTATGAAATCATCTCTAGAAGGTTGTGCTTAGCTGAGACAACAATTATACGAACTTCGGCTCCTTGTCCCTACAGAAAGAGCATAATACAGTAAATGCTTCATGGCCTTCACTTATTAAGCTGGAGTTGTTTTGAATGGAGAAGCTGTACAATCTTCAGAAGAGTAGGAAGGCTATGAGAGTTACAGCTGTGAACATTCCAAAGTTTGAAGAAACAAGCAAAGTGCATGTACTTGGGATCTGAGGCCATTGTTTACAATGATTTCCCTTAAAAATATTGATCTTCAGTCTTTAGAAGCTAAAAAATTATTGGTAATTTTACAAATAATTTCTAATTAAAAATCAAAAGCTGTTTCCCTTTCTCAGTGAATCTACAAATTGGTGAAGGCTTTTTCTAGCAGTGTTATAATCTACCCATATTTTTCCAGGCAGATGTTCGAAAAAAAGCAAGAGGGTGGGGATTCAGTCCTCTTACAAAATCAGAGAGTACTAGTTTGGGAGCACTTGTAGAGAGTAACAGCTGCTCTTAGGAACAGCAAAGGAGAAGCATTCAAAAAATTTAGAAAAATTAATAGTATGTCAATATCTTGGCTCTTATACCCTTATTACTCTCTCTATTATTTCTGCAGGAGACTGCTTACAATAATGAGGAGATGTATATTCTCTTTAAAAACTGAAAGTACAAGAAATGGTTTGGCATGACCTGGTTTTTGGTAGTGGGGAGCCACAGAGGTGGCTTCTGTGAGAAGCTGTGGGAAGCTTCCACTGTGTCCAGCAGAGCCAATCCCTAATGGCTCTGAAAATGGACATGCCACTGGACAAGGCTGGGACAATTAGAGAGGCTGGTAACACTTCTATGACAACAGATTTAAGAAGAAAATCAAAACAAAGGCACACATTTTTGTTTCTAGCCAGAGAAGAGGAGGAGGTGAAAACATAAGGGAAACAACATGGAGACACCAAAATCAGTGCAGAAGGAGGAGCTGCTCCAGGTGCCAGAGCTGAGCTTCTCTGCAGGCTGTGGTGAGACCACGGTGAGGCAGCTGAAGAAGTGACCCTGCAGCCCTTGGGGATGCATGAGGGATGCAAAAATCCACCCACAGCCCTTGGGGATCCATGGGGAATGCAGAGATCCACCCACAGCCCGTGGGGAAGGTGCCCATGCTGGAGAAGGTGATGCCTGGAGGAGGCTGTGATCCAGTGGGAGACTCAGTGGAGAGAGGAACCCTGCTTCCAGGCTGGAGCAGCCTGTCCTTGGAGGTCTGCATCCTGTGGAAGAGTGACCCACAGCAGAGCAGTTTGAGGAGGACTGCCTGCCCGTGGGAGGAGCTCACATTGCAGCACTTTTGTTAGGACTGCTGTTTGAGAGAGGGGAGCCAGGCTGGAGAAGTTCATGGAGAGCTGTCTCCCGTGGGAGGGACCCCATGGCCTCAGAGGGGAAGGACTCCTCTCCCTGAGCAGCACAAAAAAACCCTCAGGTGATGAATTGACCAAACTGCCAGGACCTGTCTCCCTGCACTGTTGGGGGGAAAAGGTGTTCTTTATGGGCCTCTTTTACTTCTCATTATCCTCCTCTGACTCTGTTAGGAATAAAGTCATTTTATAACTTTAAGCCAAGCCTGTTTTGCCCTTGGAGAGTTTTCTCCTGGTCCTTATCTCAACTCATGAGCCTTTCGTTAATTCTTTTTCCCTCTCCCCTGCCCAGCTGTGGCAGGGCAGGGTGAGCCAGCAACATTCATTGGTGCCTTGTGTTGGGTCAGTGTCAAAACATGACATGGTTTCACTTAGTAAGCTTGCCATTCCTCCTCTAAAGAGCATGTTTTCTGTGGAAACTTTTCCTGCTGCAAAATCAATCTTGAAAAAAAAACCCCAAAATAAACATCATTACAATCTTACAGTTCAAGAGTCATAAATAACCCAATTAATAATCTTCCAGCTGTACTGACATGTCATAAAGAAAGGTGGATGCTTCTCTCACTTGAGTGCATTAGGAACACCTATATCACAGACATGGAACAGGAATATTCTATAAGAATAGAATCAGAATCAGAAACTTTTATAATATGGATTAAAAATCTGTTATTTTTTACATTGCCCCCCACTTCTATTAAGGGCATATGAAAGCATACATTTTTACAAGCAAAACTATCTGAAAAATTCTTCTTTTTTGAGGAAGATAAATAGCTGATAGCTTTTTATACTTATTACCAATTTTAGTATACAGATTTTTTGTTAAATTAACATAACATAAAATTACTTGAATCACAGTATAAGTTAATGAAAAACCTTTTTTATGCAAGATGATGTTAAAAAGCATCTGATTATGTATTGGCAGCAAAATCATATACTTCAGCCACTGATATCATATTACTGATTTTAATAATCAGCAATGCTTCTAACCCATTTAATGAATTGCTTAGTAGTAGATATAACAAAGTTTAATCCATGTTGCAAGTACTTGAAAAATAAACCCCACAGTACTATAATTTGATATGACAGTCAGGACTGCAAGTGTAAGATCATTAACACTTCACAGGTTATACCCTGAAGTAAATCTTACAAGAAGTTCACATAAATAAGGACAGATTTACACAATTATGTAGTTATGAATATCGCTGCATTTCTAACCATAAGTGAGTTCTTCTCAATTTGCTGTTCATTTGACTTTGATATGCATAAAAACCGCAATCCAACAAAAAACAAGTCAACCCATTTTTCCTTTTTTCTCATTTGGTTTCAGGACATTTACATATCAGGTAGAGGTATATGAACCCAGACAGTTTCATCTTAGAGAATTTTTGCTTGTGAAAGAATTCAGAAAAGTTTCATTTGTTCCACTTAGGTTTGCATTTTTGCCTGTTGTTTTACTGGAATTCTACAAAAGACTTACAAGGAGTTAAAGAAAATTAAAATTTGGCAAATATAAGGCCTCTATCTGGAAAAAAAAAAAAAAAGGAAAGAAAGAAACTGCTGATAATCATGATAAAAAAATTTAGATAACCCCTATGGTGGTAACATCAATATTTTGGAATGTTTTTAAAATAGAAAATGCAAAGACGGTGGAAATCTCTACTTTGTCAAGGAGCTTTCCATTGATATTTGAAACTGAACAACTCAAAAATGTTACACTAGCACACCACACGGATCTTTTAATTTACATTATCTTGTAAAATTTCTCACTTCTGTGGAGCCACTGATGACATTGTTTGGTTTTTATCTGATAGGGAGAGAAGGGAATTGGAAAGGTATTATTTCAGGATATTATAAATAACTCTACATTAAACACATAGCCTTGAAAGATGGAGGGGGTGGATGTTAAATTTGCAGTGATACTGACTTTGTCACACTCATACCTTGAGAACTAGTAGATTTATTCTGGTTTTTTTTTCGAAATACACACATACACAAGTATTATTTTATGCAGCTGTTTTAATATTTGTTCTCACCATTCTGAACTATTTGACCTCACCATTTTTTAACATAGCTCTTTCTTATGAAATATAAGAGGAACCAATTTCTCAGAACTGTTGTATGTGAAACTGTGAGAGACAGCATTTTTATTAACCAGAATTGAAAGTTATTTATTTTTTACACTCTGCTTTCTGAGAGCTCACATTTAGAACAGTTTGGTACAGCACACAAAACTATATCAGTATTGCTTTCAGCCTTTTGGAGCCTTTTGTTTTACAGACAAACTTTGTGTTACTTCACTACACAATATACTGAAGGCTAGTAATTATTAGGACATGTGGTAGGCGTTTATCACCACTAACACCATACAACCCACTCTATGATCAAGATAAAATAGGGCAAATGGTTCAATTAAAGGCACATTCTTTGGTGCATAACAATAGAAGGCCTGTGACATGGCAAGATTAAGGAAAGACTCAAACATCTTTAAAACTACTCATTACCACCAGTTAAAATGTGCATGTCTGACCTTTATGGTAATCAGTAATACTCCATTTGCACACTATAGAACTAAATAAGCTTTATTTTAGACACATGCAGTTACTTGTGGTGGCCTGCAGTTAACTTAGCTGATCTCAGAGCTGACGCTTGCGATGAATCAATGGCCATAATGATAGGCCATCATCTTTATCAACCCATTTATGATGACAGGAAGAAAACAGGACTGTAGATTTTCCTGACAAGTGCAGTAGTATTTAAATGTTGACTGCTACATACATCAGATTAACAAGGTTGCAAAGTTACTGAGAATCCCATTCCCTGAGGTACAGATTCACCCTGTGGTGCTATTATACCATAAGGTATATGAAAGATAATTGCTTAGTTTATTATCCTGTTGTCTTTTATGTCAACCCTTAATTGTGAATTCAGAAGCCTCTTGATCTCTCAGTTCCTTATGGACCTGTTATTAACCCCAATCATTTTCATTACGATTTATTACTATTTTTATTATTAAAGTGCAGATTTCTTTAAAATAATGTTTCCGAATAACCCACAACTCCTTCATATTGCTTCAGTAACAGAGAAATTGATGAGGTATTCAGTCAGCATTGTAAGTACAGATCTCTCAAGCTCTTTTCCTTCCTCTGAAAAAATTTTGCATATCAAAGTTCAGATTTTTTTATCCAGTTACTTCAATATTCAGTTAAATATCTTGTAAACATACAAGGATTTCTGTGGTAAAATCAGATTATTATAGTTCTATATGACTTTATAGAATTATCCCAAAAGGAAAGTGCAAAGGTGGCAATGTCATTGCTGCTATCTTTCCCCATGGTCCTAAAGTATGGTGGTCAAGCTTTCATACTCCTTGTGCTATACTTTGAGAGAACAATTTAAGCACATTCCCATAAAATACCACATGAAACCTACAGAAGCTAGAAACAGTTAAAAACTATGGCCTGGCTAGTACAGATAAGTAGTCATTCATAATTCCTCCTAATGTATACAATATTAATCTGTATGTACCTAGAAAATCTGACTACTTCCTATACTTCAAAGTCATTGCCTTTGCTACGAGGCCTAGAAAGTGCTTCAGGATTCATTATGACATGTGGAATATATAAGCAATAAGGCATGACAGGGAGTGTGGTTATCATAAGATAATCACACCCCTGGGTCATTACAAAGCATGAGGTGCAGCCGAGCACCTCTCATTCCCCCTGGGGTGTGATTATATCATGATAAGCACACTTCATGCAGTTACCTTATTGCTTTTATAAAAAGTCTTTGTTGGGAAGAAAAACTGTATTTTTTACTTAAAGATGATAAAGTTGGCAGTTTACAGTGTTGAGCAGTACTTTCTGCTAAGCTCAATGGTTTATATGTATTCATCTACGCCTTTTTAATGTGCATCTGCCAAAGCTGATCCGGACTCATCAATCAAAGGGACTTTCCATAATTTGGTATGTGTTCAACTGATACACCTAGAGAAGAACAACTGCATGTCCCAGACAATCTTGACAATCTCATAGTCATTGACAGTTCACTGGACGCCTATTTCTTTTCTCATAAATAAAATTTTTAAACATTTAAAATAAATAAAGAAAAAGACAACAAAGTTGCTTAACTAACAGTTAAATGATGATTTAAACACATACAAGCAAGAGAGTTCAGCAACTGGAATACTTGAATCTGTAAAAGAAGAAAAAGTTTCTAACTTGTTTTTGCCCCTGGTAGATGTTATCCCACAAATTAAGGGTGACAACTTAATTTAGGGTCCTAGATAAACTACAAAATCCCTCTGCTGTCATTCAGATTGTAGCCTAAGGGGTCTAATGTGATCTTTTGGATTTACAAACACCTGCCTTGGATTATGCCATATGTCTTCTGAGTGGCTCCAGGGGTGTATGCTCTGTCCAGTACGCGGCTCGTTTTGTGGTTTAAGAATGCATAACTGAACACAGAAATATGAAGGTTTGCATCCATTTACAATTTATCAAGTGTGATAGCCATGTTCTGATTTTAGAAGCGTTCAGTGGTCTGGAAAAGGGCATATGTATGGGCTGAATTTGGCCCTGGGCCATTTATGAATATAGGTAACACTTTTCACCTAACATGAACAAGTCACAAATTCAACTGTTTAATTTAAATAGGTCGTTATCACCACATCTTCCAGATTTAAGAGGCAGGGCTAGGAATACTGTCAGTATCCTGGATAAAAAGGAAGGATTCCACTAGACTTCTATCTTCCAATATTTGGTTTGACACAGAGCTCTCACTACACAAAGATGCATACAATTTTTCTTCTTCCAACAACTGTTTGAACTCTATCATTTTGCCTTTACATTTTAATCATATAGTGATACAATATTTTCAATATTTTAATATATTTTTCTCTGAATTGTTGCTAGTTTGTATTTCAACTAGAAATTTGTTTCTAATGCAGAATGATATGTTAAAAGTATTATAAATAAAAATATTATATATAAATATATGTATATACATATATTATATTAAGGTTATTCCTAAAAAAGGGAAATTAAATCAAAATATATATTTACGATCCATTTTCTTAGAGGTCTATAGATTTATAACAAAGAAAGAATCTAATCTTTCAAAAAACAACTATACTAATTACAAGTTAATTTAAAAGACATAACAGAAAGTAGTTAAAAAAATAACAAGTGTGAATGCAACAAGATAATATTAAGTTAGCAATTTTTGGCCTGTTTTACAATTTTAAGAGAATACTTTTTATATAATAAATTTGAAGTAATTTCACAAATAGCTTTGGAGGCAGGATGGGTTAAAAGAGTTGTGGCTACTCACTTCTTTACAATTACATGGACCAAGCAATATGTTAAAACAGTAAAGGAGAAGTAAATTTTAGCTGCTTTGTCATCATAGCTGTTATTTTAAAAACTGCAGGTAATAAAATTACTGTCTGATGGTTCCTAAGAGCAATCCCAGCATTTTCTAACACTAGAAGTACTTACAAATAGATACTGACCTCTGTTAATACATCTGTGTTCAGAAAAGAAAATTTTGCTTCCAAAATCTTAATCCACATTTGAGATTAATTCTTCATTAATTAAATGAGAACCTGAGAGTGTGAGGGATACCAGCCTGAATCAGAGTATTTTGGAGCAATGCTGTTTAGCAGTTTCCAGTTTATTTGAGGCTATAGAAAAGGTTATACAATACTTATGTATGCAGAGTCTATCTTAATTGTGCTAATGTCTAATTTGAGTTTTACTTATGGATTATAAGTATTTTAATATGTTCTATGTGCATGTTCCACAGCTCAGTAAATTATTCATAACAGTATCATGAAGCTTATGTTGATGAATTACAGGATAGAAAGGATGGAATGAAGAAGGAAAATCAGGAGGTGGGAATTTGGGAAGAAGCATGGTTTGTATTAATGAAGTAATACATAAAATAAATGCAGTGCCAGTGAAATTTATTTATTAATGCATTTCTACATATTCAATTTGTTCAAGTCCTTACCCACCACAAGAACATTCTGTAGAGGGATGAAAATACTGAAATTACATAACCTAAGTGGAGGGACATGCAAGTAGCTCTCAATGGATAGGTGACCACCATCTTGGGAAAACTGGCTATTGGAATGCATTAGCCCAAAAGTTTTTTCAGTGTTTTTTGCATAAAAGCATCAGTGGGTATTAGCCTATTTAAAATCTGTTCATTCCCTGGACTGGTAACCATGGCTACATTTGCCCAGATATCCCCTCCTCCTCTGCAATTGGAGCCCAGGACAGCTGGGGGTAGTTAGGCTTGGAAGTGGCTAGTAATGGCTAGCCAGGGCAGCCGTACTCCAAGGAGCCCAGGGAAGGCTTGTCAACTAGAAAGTATTTAGCAGGAGCACAGGAAATCTCTTACTAGAGAATAGTTTGCCAAAAATTCTCGTCATTTATTGTAGCAACTGCCACCCTGACACTTGTCAACACTACACACCACCTCAGAAACTGGGGCAAGAGACTCCACTCTGAGTGAGAAAGCAGACTACCTGTCCCCAGGAAAACAGCCTCTATATTCCTCATGGCTAAAGTTTGGTACAAAATGTGAATCTGAAGAATTTATGTTCTTTCCAAAATTAGATTCTTTTCTGATGAGTGAGGTTCTGTGTTTCAGGGTTTTTTTAATTTGTTCAGGATTATCTGGATACATTTGTTAATTTGATAAATTTCTACCCCCTACTGGATTTACATCAAACTTTTGACCTCCCAAACCAGTTCCTTGGCTTAATCTGTATATGAAGATATATTTCTATTTACAAGATTTGGATTTACTGCCCTTTAATTTTGGCCATCTTTCTGCTTTGCAAGACAAGAACAGATCATTACCATCTCTTTCTTTTATCTGATTCTAAATTGCTCTTTGTTATTCTCTTCTCTAAAGCAAATAGCACTAAATTCTCATTGCACGGTTTTAAGATTCCACTCTTGTCCCTCAGTGCTTTCCCCCACATCTCTCCGAGGGAAACAATGATCCTGCACAGTATCTTGTATGAAATCATACCTTCATTCCATGTCTTGACACTAGAAAGTTTTAAATTCTTTCTCCATCTTGTTACTATATGAATATTTAATTCATTTTATAACAACAATCATACACTGAGCAGATAATTTTCCTGAATTGCCCATAAAGTTTTCAAAGCTTCTGAAATGATAATATTTTTTGAGTTTTGTTTGTCATGGTGTTTCCTATTACCTACTTCAAATAGGTCCCCTTGAAATTCCTCACAAGCTTTACTAATGTTCTGCAAAGTTTGATTACTTGCTTTATTCTACCCCTGAGGCAATCACATCCTCATTCTATAGTAATCTTCTGTTCATTTATAATATATTTTCAAACGTAATTTATTAATAACTATATTACATAATACAGGACCACAGATTAATCCATGAACCATTGCTAGCCTTTCTTATGGAAAAAAAAATTCTTCCTATTCCTTTTCTTTGTCATGAAGGTCTTTTTTCCTAAAATAATTCTTGTCCATTATCCACTAACTACTTAGAGACTATAATAGTTGACTTCAAGGAAGGTTGCAAAGGCCTTTTTAAGTACAGACTTTAGAATATGAAATTTTTTTTCTCCTTTAGAAAAATCTATGAGTTTTGTTTTGCAGAGCTTGCCCTACTAGAACCTGCTTATTATTCTGCAGTGACTTTGCTACTCTTTTCTACATTATGCCAACCAATTAGGTTCACAGAACTTTTGCTGGCTTTTAATTATTTTTCTAAACACAAATATGACTTTTGATTCATTTCAAATTTTAGTCCCATAATTGCTTCCTAACAAGAAATGAAGACAACATGAGTGCTATCTATTTGGCCTGTTCATATTAAAACCCCCTTCCAGCTTTAAAAGATTCCTCCAGGTACATGGCATGGCATTTGCACATATGACAACTTCAGGTCTTCAAGGTATTAACAGATCTTGAACTTTTTGTAAGTAGAGATAACTGGTCCCATATATGGAACAAAGGTATTTGGAGTAAAATGGCTAGAATGAATAAATACTTACCTAGTAAGAATTAAAGATTCATTAACAATTAAACAAACAAATAATAATCATATAAGTAAACTCAGGTTACTGGTTCAAATGAAAAATATATGGCTAGGCCCCACTGTTGCCCACTTGTTCCCAGGGACAAAGTCCTGAGTCATTCTGTCTCACCAGCAATATTTTTGAGAATAAAATATTTTTTTCTTCTCTCAGACACAGGATTGCTGACATATAAAATGTATTCAGATTAGAGCAGAATTGCAATTATGATAAATATTTGATGTCCAAAGTGCTATCATTATAATAAAGGTGGGGAAGACAGAGATTTGTACATAGGTAGTATATTGTTGTGGTCTTACACATTTGCTGGGTTTTTAAAGATTAAACAAATAAGAAAGATGGGCAGAAGCAGGCAATATCAAAACAGCTTTACTTGAGCTGGGTTGTTAAGAGAGTCTTTCAGAAAATGGAAGCAGCAAACCAAATATTTACACCTCGGTAACGATACAGTATTGCATTCTTTTGGTAATGATGGAATTAGGCTCAGCAGAAATAAATTCCTGCTTTTTTACTGAGATCTCATCTATTTGGAACATCTGGGCTGATTATAGGGGGTGATGTAGAAAACATCAAAAGGCCAGATAGGCTCCTGTAATGCTAGAGCTAATTTGATGTATCTTGCTTTAGTTTCAAAACTGGGCACTGCTTCTCTAACTCCGTACTGGATCAGTTTGGCATTCCCTATATACTCAAATTTCCCCCTTAAATTAATAACAACTTCAACTAAATGTAAAGCAAAGGTTTAATAAACAAGTAAAGATTATTTTTTCCTGACTATAGATATATTATCAAAACCAAATATCTGTGCTTAATCATGTCCATAATTATAAATTCTTAATAATGATTATATGTAACACAATTACACGAGTGTTATAAGTGGTAATTTTAAGGGCAAAAACCTAGGAAATAAAAGGGTATAGATTTCTCTTTTCACAGGGATTTACAGTACTCATCAACTTGTATAGTTCACATTAGCATCCAGTGACATTGCTTTGTCTGTATATATTTCTAGCTGTCAACAGAATGTCCTGAGGCAATCGCATCCTGATTCTATAGCTATCTTCTATTCTTTTATAATACACAAGGGTCTAATTTTCCATCAGCAAAGCATGAAATCATGTAAGAATGCCACATAACCAGCATGTGCAAACAAGTAGCACTTTTTCTACACATAAAAATGCTTCATAAAATAACAAATAAATTAAATCTTCTTGTTCAAGTAAAGTGCTTGAAACCTAGACCCTTTTTAGAAATTAGAGTAGTATGTGCATAATTTGCCATGCCACACTGTTTCTTTAAACATGTGCACCACCTTGCAGCATTATTTTCTGTCGTAAAAATCATTTCACTCAGGCTGATGGAGGAGCTTTCTATTTCCTGGGTAAATAATACAGTTGCAAATATCAGTCTTATTAATTAAATTAAGATAAATAATAGTCAGCTAGGAAGTTAACAAAAGTAGTGCATTTCTATTTGGTGATGCCAGCCTATTGTTCCGACAGTAGCAACATTGCCCTATACCTTTGCAGACTTCTACAAAGTGCTTTTAACAGAATTCACGAGAGCAAAATGGGTATGGTGACTCTGTCATTTGCTACTTCCAGCATATTTTTGTGGAGTTGCCAGAGGAGCCACTAAAGCTCAGCAGTTAAATGATTTTAAAATGTACCAGAACATATGTGCATATGCAGTAAGCAGACTCCAGCTCCCTGTCTGGAACTTATGCCTCGTTCTGCAGCACCATATGCCAACAGCAATGACCTCTGTATCAGCTTGTGTTTGCAATATACCCGAACCACATTCAGGACATATGTCTTTCTTCTCAGAAGGAACATGTAAGCAAAGCTCAGTTCAGCATCAATGTATTGACTACAAGTGCCAAAATCATCTTCTTCTTTGCCTCTCATATTTCCACAACTTCAGGGGATTTTTAACACCCTTCTCTACATAATGTACAGTTTATTTAGCACATGGCTTTCAGATGTCTGGCTGCAAAGCAATTTATTGTAATTTAAGTCAAACATGTTTTGAATAAAGCAGCTAGTGTTTTTAATCTCTACTTCATCTAGCACAATAGAAGCTTTCAGAAAAAAATGTATTTTTCAGGAGAAAGAGAACCACATAGTCTCTACTCATGAAAAGAACTGATCTAGAATTTATATGTAAAACTTTCAATAAATTTGCCTTTGTCAACACCTCACCATTATAGCAATACGTTTGAGAAATGAGCCTGCATGTGATAAAAGTCAGACAACATGCACCTGTTTTTCCAATACACTCTTCGTTTATGGAAACATTTCCTCAATATTACAAAATAAAACAGGATTGATTTTATTTGCCTCTTAAGTACAGGAGATAGGAACAAGGATACTGGTTGCCAGAGCATAATGGATGTGACTGAAGGGCTCAGTGATGACTCACTGCAAGCAAACAGCACTAAGCTTGCAGGAAAAGTCCTGACCCCCCTCCACAGCTGGGCAGCCCTACCCACACTGGAACTAATGAGCTTGTGAGGCTGCTGGCCCACACAGGTGCAAGGATTAGCTCTGAAATCAATCCCACAGAGCAGGAGTACAGAGTTGGCATCACCACAACCAAGACTATGTGCTCATTAATCAGGGACAGTTTTCAGCAAGTTTTCGCTGTTGCTGGTCCACAGAGGCCAAGGAAAAAAAGAGACCATCTGCAACACATGAAAATCTGCCCCTCCAATGTTCCTCTCATTAAAAAAGGAATTAAAGGAAATAATTATGTAGCACACAAGTACCCTTCAGGAAGGAGAACTCACCCCACAGAACTGAATTAATCTTGGATTTGAGTATATTGGCTTCAGAACTAGATCTTTTCTAGGCTATATATGACTTTGTAGTCCACACTGAGCATCTGTGTAAGAAGCTGGGCAAATAGTGAAGCTAGCCTGCGTCCCATACATGTGCTGAATCAAGACAATCCCCACTCCGTTCAGCTGTGCCTCCAGAACCAAGGCAGAGGGATGCCTCTGTTTTCACAGTCATGGTAAAAAAAACACAATAGTATCTCCCTTTCTCCCAGTAGTACTACAGGAGTCAAAAAAATGGAAGGCTGAAAGGTTCACTCTGTCAGTGGCTTGCCTGCCTGAGATACAGATGAATTCTTCAAGTGTAGTAAGGCATGGTGTCTCCTCCAAGCAAGCTTTACCTTTCCTGCAAATTATACATATCTTCTCAGCAAAACCAGCAAATGTAACCTTCCTGCACCCATATCAACAGCAAGAAAATCAGAAAATTTCTGGTAGTTGTCGGCTGGAAAAACAAAGGCAATATAATCACCTCTACTACTTTATGGTTTAGCAGCTGCTGAATTATTTTATGTCAGTCTTTAGACTGTGTTGACAGGCATGCATAGTCAGAATATGCTCCTTTTCAGGCGCAAGGTTTTCATCCAACTATCTATCTATCTATCTATCTATCTATCTATCTATCTATCTATCTATCTGCCTGTCTACCTACCTACCTACCTACCTATCTACATATCTACTTACCTACCTACATACCTAGCTACCTATATACCTATCTATCCCATTCTACAACTAAATAAATCATAACAACATAGAATTTTTAGGCTTGGAAAGTACCTATAAGATTACCAAGTTCAACTGTCAAGATAACACTTAAATCTTCACCACTAAACGGTGTCCCACATCTAGATGTTTTTTGAACACTTCCAGGGGCTGTGATTCCACCATTCCCCTGGGGAGCTTGTTCCAAAGCCTGGTCACCCTTTCAGTGAAGAGAATTGTGATCTTAAAAGCACGTCATCAAATTTTAAATTTCTCGTTTAACATACAATACAGATGATGACTCAACTGCATGTAGATTTTCTGATTTACACCACTGCTTGTGCTCTAATGGTGTCAAAGGACCAGCTGAGCTTTAAGACAATAGGCCAAATTTACTTACTTCATATAATCTATAGCCCATATGTTACATTGAAATTCTCCATGTTCTAAACTTTCATATAAAATCTTTTCCATGAAAAGAAAAATATTATTTCTTTCTTTTTATAGTTGTGAAGTAAACCTGCAATTGCTAACACACTGTAAATGGATGCAATGCCTAGGGCTGGAAACAGATGGAAAACTGGGCTTGGGAAGGTGAAAACACTACTTCTCTTATTAAGCTGCCCCAATATTGATATTAAAACCTAATTATGTATCTTTAAATCTTAACACTATGTGTTTAGGTGAACATTCAAATGCACAAGTAAGAAAGTGGAAATTAAGCCCTCTTAAGTCATAGTGGCAAGCAGAAGAGACACAAGAGTGGAAAAAGAAAAAAAATATTGTGGAAATGCTTGTGTTTATGTAATGCATGACGAGGAATTAAGAAATGAATTATACATTTAAAAAAGTTAAAAGAACGACAAGATTAGGAAATAGTAAAATGAGGACGAATGGTAGCCATAAATTTGCATCTCAAAATAAGAAACTTAAAATAATTTAGATAAGCACATTAGTTTAAAACATCTGATTTTAATTGTAGATTCTTTTAAGAACCTTCACTGAGTTTAAACTATTTTTTTTTAAAAGCGGTGATGGTTGAAATTGGCTATTTCTGTCACATTGGCAATAAACAGGCATCTGAAACAGTAGGATGGATAAGCATACCCAAAAGCAAAGATAATTTCAGCTATACCCATAGAAGGAGTGCATAACTTGGCAAGGGTGGATTTGTGGAATGACACCACTGATATGTGGAATCACCATCAAATTCTATGTGGTTTGCTGTAATGGGGTCTGGCTGGCTGTAATGGGGTCCCAGACTCTGGATGCTTATAATCAGGTGAACAGAAGAACATCAGTTCCAGCATTATTTACCTCAAAAGAATAGAGAGCTGTGATCCCTGAGATACTCCACAAAGTGAATGAAAGCTCAGTACAAGAGAGTTATCATGGAATTTGCTCTTGAACTCATGAAACATGAAAGCAGGTGTGTCTTTGATTTGGTTGTGTAATACTGTGCATGTCTGCACCAAAAACTGGGTGGAAAGTAAGGGTTGTTGTATGCATTGTGTATTTGCCTGCTGTATTGCTATCAGCCAGCTCTTCCCATCTGTTCTTTCCTGGCTGGGAAAATACTGGAAGAACCTTAAGAAGGGTGCCTAACCACTTGGCTCACTTAGATCTTCCTGGGGCAAAACTAGAGGGTGAAACTGAATGCAGATGTTTCCTGCCTTGCTGCAACATGACTGGGCATAGCAATGCACCCCTGAAACACTAGGGCATATGATTTTTCTGTGCATGCCCTCTTTGTTCATTTAACATACAATTTACCCCTGCTTTGATATCTTCTTTCACTCATTTCCTGCACTGTGATCTGCTGACACATAACTACACCTATGACAGTCTTTGCACTTCCACAGGAGACATCTGGGAGCAGAAAACTAGGGTTGCTGGACCTTCTCCCATCTCTTTTCTTTTCACAACTTTCTCTCTGTCTTTTTCTTTGGCCGCTTGATGCACTGTCCTGGCAGCAGGTCAGTACAGTGAGTGGCAAGGGAGGGAGATGATGCTTTCTGCTGGATTAGTACTAAAAGTGGTCCCAGGCAGCTAGGGTGAACCATGGTGAAACTTTATTAGATACAGGTCTCCATGTGTTTCTGTATCTGTATTTCAGATAGATACAGCTTGGGAGCAGAGGGGTAAAGAATGAGGAGCAAACACTTGCAAAACGCTCGACAGGAGTTAGTTAGACTGTCTGGTTTAGCTGCCCCTCAGAAGAGCTCCTCAGCAATCTTCTCAGTAAAGGCATATTATCTGCTCACTGAAGACTGCACATGGGCTACAAGAAAGGGAGAGAGAGTACAATTAGATTCCCAGAAGAGCTGAAGGATTATAGACTCACTTCTTCATCTCAGTACAACATGCTCCCATCTCATCCTTTCCAGAGGCCCCACCACATACAGCTTGTGGTTTTGCAGAACTAACCTCTTCTTCTGTACATTTACTCAGACTCTGTCTACTCAAACCATTCACACAAAAAATTCTCGAGGGCAAAACGTGCAGGCAGATGCAATTTTAAGAATTACTTAATTTCAGAATTAGATCTGGCCAGAAAACAGATTACATGTCCCAGGAAAATGATGGCATTTAAGATATTAAAATAGTTTAAAACCCAAAAAAACTCAATGAAAATACAGGCAGAGAAAAAGAACTTTCAAATTCTCTATAAGTATCATTACAATGAATACGTTGTAATATTTTGAAATAATTTGAAATATCTTTTAAAAATTTGTATCTATTTCTGCAGAAAACCAAATTAAATTTCACAACAAAACTTCCTGTAAGTAAATAATTACTTATGTTACAGAGAAAAAGGTAGGTCCACCATTTCAATAAGTTTTCCTTACTCTCCCTGTTAGCCTTATAAGAAAATTACCTAAAATTTGTTATGGCATTAAAACATTTGTCTGTCTGTATACAAGCCAGCTGTCTATGTCTATACATTATGTTTTTATTTGGCTCACAACCTTTCTCAACATTTCTTTTCCTAATAAAAATAAATGTGAACTGAAATCCAAACTGCTTAGTCATTGCACCACCATTTTGGGATAATCTTAAAAGGTTTCATTCAACTTCAGGAACTATCAGGTCTCTTGAATATAACAGTAGCTGAGGACAATTCATAATTTCAAGCTGTTCAGAATTTTGTATCACAAAGGATATTACAATATATTTGTAAACCAACAGCAATAGGTTTCACTTGCTCTGAGTAATAATGTAATTAAGAGTGCTAATAAAGCCTAAGGAGAGCCTTTTCCCTAAAATCATCTCGTTTTCAAACTGTCTTAATGACTTTTTTATATTTGATTCTTATTATTATTATTCCTGAGACAGTCTGAAATGTTATCAATAGCACGGCCTTTTTAAGATATATATAAAAAAATAGCACCACGGCACCTCCAAACAGATTTATTAAATGTGGTGCTAAGCTGACAAGACAATACCAATATAAGCAGATGTTCATTTCTCACCAGGCCTGCCCCATTCAAACCGTTCATCCAGAGCCACAGTAGCCCCAGTTTTTAAAACAGAACCATTTAAAGATACATTATGCACTTTTCCTCAGAATGGGCTAAAACCTCATTGCATGATTTTTTATTATATGCAAATGATCAGTATCTGATTAGGTCCTGAGGCAGCTTCACCTAGGTGTTCATGGGAATAGTAATGGGAGCTGGGGAAGAATATTTCATAACTGAAGTATATTTTCCCTTGGGGGACACCACCATTTGATTTTGACATTTATTTGTCCTGTGCTGTTAAGGACAAAACTACAGTTACACTTTTTTTTCTACTGTGCAGTGGGCACAGTGTCAAAAAAATTAAATCAAAGGTAGTGTGTTCACACACACACACACAAAAAAAACCCAAAAAAAACCAAAAAAACCAAAAAAAACCCAAAAAACCCCAAAAAACCAAGCTTTAAAACCAAATTTAAAGAACACATACAGTTAAGTCACACTACATTATAACAGCTTAAGTGATTGAAAGTACATATCATAAATACATTTTACAAAATGGCAGTAAGCATAAAATTAATATATAGCCCTGCACTTGATTTTTCTTACTTTGTTACTAATATTATTAATATTCACATATTCAACATTTTACTTTATTAATATTTTTCATTGACAGCTTTAAAAACAAGATGCATAAAAAATAAATCAATTGCTTGACTGCATTTCTATTTTAATTGCTACAACCTTCTTCATGTTTAGAGAAAGTTGGTATAAATTAATTGACTACACGATTAAATGAATGATATACATGATGACTCTTGTATCTTGCATTACAGCTGCATACAAAACTATTTTTAGTATGTACATTTTCATGCAACAAATAGGGTTTTTTTCTTGGTTTCCATTGGCAAAATTCACACAACCTCCAAAGAAATTTGTGCACATTTTATACAGAGAATGCCTGGAATTTACCAATATTAGAAACAATTTATAAGCTACCACTATGTGTTTTACTTCAGGGGTTCTGAAATTCATTGCACATAATTTCCACAAATGGACCTAATGATTCCAGAAGAATTCTAGAATAAAAGTCTTAGAGAGCTAGTCAGAAAGTGACACTTCATCCTCAAATTAGTAATATGTTCTTATCTGCAAATCTCATCCAAATCTCAGTCCAAACTGGACCAGTCAAACATGTCATAATTTCTTTCTTCCCACTGAATTTAAAAGCAGTTGAACATGAGGAGTTCCTACCAGATCTCTAGTACATGAAATTAACATGTCTTATGTCTTATTGAATTCCTTTAGTTGGAATAAGTAACAATAAACGGGAAAAAAATAGATACCTCTTGACAAAAATGTGAAAAATAGCACCTTAAGCAAGATTTAAGAAAATTTAAACTTTTTGGAGTAGAGATAGGCTGATCTACAATATAAAGATGTCTGCAAAAAGCAGACATGTTGACTTTGATCTAAATGCAGGTAATATCTGATAGGAAAGTAGGATGAGATGAAAAAAATTACAATGCATAAAAGCTGGGAAGCTTTTTTTTATATGTATTTAATTTAATTTGTTTTTGAATCTCTAATCCATTGCTGATTTAAACAATGGTGTTTGATCAGTAGATTGCAGTGATCTGCTATCTTCTCCACTACAACATTTGCTTTCCTCCTGCATCGGGCTTAGGTCAAATAAGAGTTGCAGACTATCACAAAGTCCTGCTAAAGCAATAATATTATTTGTATGCTTGCATTGCACACTTGCATTGCAGACACATATCTTAAGCAGGTCACCAAAGAGAAAACAATTTATTGGTATGTAAGAATCTACGTAAGATCTGGAATATGTGTTTTTTTCATGAATTACATATACAAGAGGCATTACATTCAAGTCATTTAAAGTGGATGCTCTCTATTTCTAGAAAGGATTTGTAGTGAAAACAGTCACAGAAGTTCTCTGTCGCAGTTGTGTCTTTAGCCCAAAAAGAGGCCACTCCTCAAGAGTGGGAAGGCCAGGTGATCATTATATCCACTTACTTAGCCTCTGACACTGACTGATGACTTTGTTAATAGGAACACTAACAGATTCTAGGGAAAAGTGGGTTTTTTTGAAAAAGTTTTATCAGTGAAGTTCTTTTTGTTTTGGTTGGATGTATGTTTAATTGGTTTGGTAATAAATAAGAAATTTTTGAAAGGGTATACAAAAATTCTGATTAACATTAGCCTTAGTTTTGCTCTCAGCACTGCAATAGTGTGGAAACTTTCCTTACATGGATATCTCTCAGTATGGCATGACATACTATGTGATAGATTGAAGTACAATCAGCTTCAGTTCTGGAATTGAGGAGAGTGAATATTGTTTGCTATACACATTTATTTCTTTAAAATTTTGAAACTGAAAGAAAGTATTATTATAATATGTAATATTTTCCATAACAATCCATGCTTTCTACTGAAGATTTCAAAATTTCACTGAATCTCCTAAAAAACTGAAATGTACATACTGTTATGATTTCATATTGCAAATTTTAATGAAATCCTCACACATATTTGCTCTTTAAAATGTAGTGGTTTATAAGAGTATATTATAACGTTTAGGATTTTAATACCAATGCTTCAGTGTAATAAAACTTTTAGTGATTCCCTGGCATGTCTTGTTCAGACTTAAGTTCCTCATTTACATATCTGATGTCCCCCAAGAGACAGACAAGCTTCAAGTTAATTATCCATGTAGCTGTAAGAACTACTGTTTCCTTGGTAAGAACTCTCTAAAAGAAAACTAACAGTTATTAAATATTACTTCGAGTTTTAAAAAGTAATCAAATTGCATTTAAAGAGACAATAAAAAGATAGTTAAATTTAATACTCGTTGCAGATTAAATAATATATAAACCATGTACAGCCCTTACACAATTCACAAATAAAACAACTGTAAAACTAACAACAAGCCCAAACTTCAAGCACTACAAATACTTGGAAGCAAAAGGTCTCTTCAGCAGATCACTCACTGCTCCATAACACAGTCGTTTTACATGAAGGCAAGACAGCACCTGTTGAAAGCAGTGACACATTCCTGACTGCTTGTAGCAGAGCAAGATTACATACTAATAGTTCAGAAAAATGTGAAGCCAATCATGCTTTTTACAGAAAAGAACGAGTGAGAGAATACATACTTCTGAAATGAAATTACACTGTAAAGACACAAACATATCTCTTTAATCTCACTAAACTACAATTACAGGGAGGAGCAGCGGAGAAATACTGTAGCATATATGTTGTCATTTGTGACCAAATAAATCTTTAAAATAATGGTTTGATGTAGCATGGAAAATAGGAACATGATAACTGGCAAGCATAAAATGGTCTTTAATTCTAACCATTCTACACTGCTTCCACTCATGTAGTATCAAAATGCCTTCAGCAGAGTGGTAGACCATACCTAATATATGTCATCCGTAGCTCATTGTCATCCTCAGCTTCAGCTGGCAGTTTACAAGTACAGATATCAGGTGAAATAATTAATCTGAGTATTTTACAATAAATGAACATGTGCATCTATTTCTCAGAGTCCCATGATGACTTGCATGAGAGGCAAATTCATTGACTATCTCCAAATTATTACATGCATCCTATAATTAAGTTACAATAAATGAATAGAGTGTGGATGCTCTTCTGTACACAGAAGACAACAATCTCATTCCACAAAGACCTTGGAGGTCATTCAAGAAACAATTAAATGTCCTGCTTCATATACTAAAAAGAAAAAAGGTTGAAGGCAGAATAGTCTTTCTTCTGTTTCCTACATATTCAATACTCACACATTCAAATGAAGCAAAAAAAATTAAGACAAACACACATAGACTCCAAATGCCTTGGAAAAAGTTGGTATTCTCAGCAAAATAAGGTGGGAAGAACAATGTCTGACATTTTACAGAAAGGCATTTCTTAACAAATTTCTCTTATTTCAGTCTCTCAGCATTACTGAGCACAAAGGGAAAAACACTAACTATAACTATTGTCATTATTCTATTGGGTTAAGACAGAAGAGGATACATACTGATGTCAGCTATGCAGGCATTCAGCTCTGGGATAAAAGCATTACCATGAGAACAGAAATAGGTAAGACCTAACTTTTACATGTCAACCAGGAGTCTTCTATAGTATGTAGAAAGCATATCTGATATTTTCTGGCACTTTACATTTGATCAGAGGTTTGATCTAATGCAATAAAGACAGTTAAAATTCAGTGATGCTTACAGACTTTGGGAATGCAAAATCTTGCAATCCTTAGGCAGACAGTGCTGCCACTGACTTCAAAGACGACAAAAGAAGAAGACTTCAAATAGGCAAAGTCTATTGTCACTCGGGGATGATGCCTTCTGGCTGAAACACAAAACAGTGTTGACAGACAACTGCAAAATAGCAATTTCCAGGCCTCCTCAGTCAAAAGAATGGTCAATGAGTAGTAGACCTTTAAGGGTGCTTGCAGGACTGTATGGAACTGGTTCCTCCAGAAACCCCTTCTGAACTGGGCAAATCTTAGCCTGTGAAGCTTACTTCTATAAGATTGAAATACAGTGCAAAAATTTACAAAAAATACCTTCTAAGATACAAATGGTTCACAACTCACTACCCTGAAATATTTCAACCTTTCTTTTCTTTCTTTTCAGTTTTTCCCCTTGGCCTTCCTATTTCTAGTGGAACCAAGAAATAATTACAGGGCGAGTGGAGCAAGTATCAGTAATGAGGTAGGCTTTGCAGTTTGATCTGAACAGTTGCCTAGGTGAAGTTCAAAGAACAATGCAGACCACTAGAAGATTTGTCAGTTGAAGATTTGCCACTAGAAGGTTTGTTTCAGAAATAGTGGCTTGTTTAATGTGCATCTTTAGATCAAAGATACACAAAATACTAAGAAGATGGCATAGTCCTGGACTCTCAGTAGAGTGAGATTTTTGGAAAAAAAAAATTAACTCCAACTACAAAAATAAATGAAGTTAATAAAGAAGTTAATAAAGAAAAATGCTTCTAGGTCTTTTATTTTTCAAATGTAAGCATTAGCATTCCTTCTCTTCCGCCAATAAAGAGTAAAACTTTGCAGGACCTGAGTACTGAACCAACTAGGGAAATATAGAGAAATTGAACAATATAGAGCAAATAGAAGAGGAAATTAAATGACTACTCCTGAAAAGAAGATATGAAATTAAGACCCTTTTCTTCCTTGGTCTGGATGAGGACCAAGAGCAATTACACCCAACATTCCCATTATCTAGAATACAGATCCAATGACTAGCAAGAGAGAATCTATTCTAAAGAGTAGATGTGAAATAATCTGTTTTTTAAAGAAGATGAAGCTGCCTACTTGCTATGAAGATTAAAGCTGGATTTTCCCTCATCACAACAGTGTGTAATTGCCTTTGGATTCTTGCCATTGTTTTCAGTCCATGCAGTAGTTATTTCAAATGATGAATCAGAAGCTAAACAGAGCTCTCTATGCTATTGATCCTATTTATGACAGTTTGATCCTGCAGTGAAATTAGTTCAGACCCAGACACTCTTGGATTTGCAACTAAACATGTATTGTGAAAGCTCCTGATTAATAAGTTCTAGGTTCCATATTTGTACCCTTCATCATTCTCAAGACTATATCAAATCACATCATTCACAGCAAAACAAAATTAAGATTTTAATTCATTCCACAGCACTTAGTATTTGCTGCCCATTGAGTTGGTGCGGTACAGAATACTCAAATTCACTTCAGATTTTGTGTCTAACAAGAATTGGAACATTTTGTGCTGTATTGAAATTTGTACCAGTGTTGATGGCATAAATTTCTTCACACTTCATTATAGTACGTGAGATTATCTGGACACCATACTCAAAAGGCAAAGAATACATCCTGTCTCCTCCTTGTGGCACAGAGAGAGGCGATCAATCAAAAAGGTGCTCAGAGTCAGACAAAATGGCCGTATGGTGCTTCAGTGTTCAAATTATGTGTGTTCTTTTAAAAATTGAATGCTGGATAATGATTTTCCACACTGCTATACTACAGGTAAGTTCAAAAGCAGTCATTGTCAGTATGCTGATTGATGTAAAGCTTTCAGTCTCTGGGGGGAAGAGTATAGCACTTCCTACTGCTTGATCCATAAAGCAGCATTTACTGCAGCCCACCTTCCTGGTCTGCGCTGCATAATACATTGCCAGATTATGGGAGTTAGGGAATTAAAAGGCAAAGAAAAGAATGGATGAAAAAGCCCTGACCCCCTCCTCCACAGGTGAAATATTTGAGTCCCTGCCTCAGGGTATTGGAAGTTGACACTAATTGCCATCCGGATACCCACTACTCACATTCACCTAAATATTTCCCACTTCTGGGTGATCAACCAATGTAAAATTTAATTGAAGAAGTTTTCATTTAACGTTTGCATCCTGTGATGACTAGCTGGGACTGGACACATTCACTATCAGAGCTACAGTATAAAAAGGGAGAATAGCACCATGGGAAGGAGCCCAAGTAAAAAGGAAGAAATGAGAAGGGGGGAAAAAGGCTCTTAAGGATACACACTTCAAATTTCTTTTACTAAGAACCAACAACTTACTCTTCAAGTGATACTTCATGTGCCAGGTACTGTGCCAGTTGTTTGATTCTGTATTTGCTACTTTAGTTATAGCTATCTGGATTTTTGTAGGCATTTTCTTATGGCTGTTCAACAGAAACCAGCAATACGATCCACAGATAGGAAGGGGAAAGTATTATTGATCTGTGTCTGCTTTGATGTGCTGCTTTCTGGGAGTGAAAACCAATCTGTTACAATCAGATGCTGCACAGCCTGAATTATATTGAGGTTCCCATCAATATATAGCATATATGGGAGCAAATAAACAGTAGTCACAAAAGAAAGACTTGACCGGGTTATTAACCAACTCTGGGTGTTGAAAAAAGAAATTCATGTGGGATCCAGACAGGTCTCATTCTTAAAGACCTTTTGGGTACAAAAGTACAAGAAAGGAAACGTTTGATATTGGAGACCATGCAGAGAAGTCAAAGAAGAGGATTTGTGCTTTATGAGGCATTAAAGTTACTTCTGTAATGACAGTCTATTTGGAACAGAAATGCCCCATTAAAAAAAAAAGGGGAATGAAAGCAACCGACATTTAGAACTTGCAAACCTTGTTGGCAGCCTTTTAGATATTTTCTATGTTAGAGTTTTACCTAAAAGGGATAAATGGAATATAGAGCACCAAACCTACAATTCCTTGCTCAAAATTATTTACAATCCAAGAACATAAGCACAATCAGCCCTTAGAAATACTCAAAGGCAATTATTAGAAACTAGGGGAACAAGTTCTGAAAAACAAAAGAGTAAAGAGATTGATAGTGTTGAGAAGATAACATTCTCCCTACCCCCTTAGAGCTTACCACCATTTGCATACCAGCCTCCAGGAAGGGCAAGCAGGCAAAAGGAAATATTGGTTACAAACGGGGATGGATGCCAGAATAAGATTGGCCAGAGCAGGAGGAATAAGTGACAGAATGAAATTTATTCAGAAACAAAACATTCCTGATAATGATTAGCAGTTAAGCAACAAAGTTGAAACGCAAGTGTGTGTGTATGCATGTCTTACAGATTTCAAAAATATGTTTGGATATGTTTACACAATATTTTGCATCTTGCTTTCTTTCTTAAAAATCATCTGCAAATCAAAATAATACCAATTTTTGCAGAGATCTACTTACAAAAAGTTTAAGTGTTAGCCTTGTGCAAAAACAACTTTCAGTTGCCTCTCCATATAGAGATTTCTTGTAGGTATCTCACTGTAAATGCAGAGATTCTAATGCTTTACCAAGCCAAAAGTATTCCATAACAGAGATAAACTGTGACATAAAGGCTGAACTCATCAGTAAAACAAGTAAAATGGACAAATATGTGTTAACAATAGCTGAAGAGAAGCAGAATTACATAGGCCTAAGGGAATGATGAAAGTAGTGGAGGATGGAATCCAAGGGAGCTTAAAGAATATCACTTGCATGGCAAGCACATGTACTAGAGCAACAAAGTAATATAAGGGACAACATTTCGTTTTGCTTAGCACATTCGATGCATCTTTTCAGTGTGCAATGGTAGAAAACAAAGATAACTGGAACAAAACAGGAGAGGCAACTTAGGTACTCTAACTACTGCCAATGCATTATAATATCTGGGACAATATATCTTCTTCTTCTGTCAGAAGGTTCCTAATATTGAAGCCAAACAGATTACCTTAGAATTAATCAAATGGCACTTGACATCTACAATGAGGCAGCAGAAATATTCTCAAAGAGCCAAAAAAACTCAAAAATTTCTCCCCGGAAGTACCAGGCAAGCAGTCAAACATTTTCCTAAACACAACCACCAACACAAGATGTCTTTATTCTTTTTATTCCATCTATTTAGCTCTATCGAAATATATTTAAGTGGAGTTGTTAAAAGAAAAGACAAGTTCCAGAGGTTGGGTTAATGCCTCTGTACCCCAGTTATTTCTCCTGCAAATGTATGTGGTCATGACCTAATGAGATGCAGAGCAGTATACTACATAATAAAGACATAGGACTCTGAAACAGGGCCTTAACTTTAATTTTTTTGCGAAGTTTATGACAATCATCTATTCTTGGGACTTCAATTTTTCTTTGAAAGAGTAAAAAAAATTAACTCAATTTCCAGCTGTGGACAGATTGTGAGCAGATAGATAATTACCCTGCCACACCTGTAGATAGCCAACTTCTCCCATTGTTCAGTAGCATTTGAATTGTTTGCCTTATATCTCACCGGTTTTGACTTTGTTGAGAAGAATGAAGGTGATGTTTTCCTCTTAACACAAACACATATTTGCAAGTTGTTTTTAGTGAGGGACCATAAGGCGCACATACGGGCAGACACATTATAACAATTTTAGTTACAACAAAGATCAGAAGAGAATTGCTACACTTGGAGAGAATGTGATTGAAATTTAAAGGATAAATTCAGGTGTGTGTTACTATCGTCTCAATGCTAAAAAAAGTAGGAAAATAATGACCTGTGATTCCAACAGGGAGCAAAAAAGAATCAGACCTTCTACAGCTATTAGGGGTGCTTCACCCCATACTCCTCCTTTGATTTCCACACGAAGCCATACACTGAGTAAATTCCTGGCATAGTTCTGTCAAATTTCCTATCCCTGTAGCTAGTTATTAAATAACTGGGTTCAATAAGAGAAGGGACAAATGAGTATTACGTGAAAAGGAAGTATTTTGGTATTTTGATAGTTTCTTTACACACCTGCTATAGCTCAATAAGAGCTTGATTATTCCAGATGGCAATGACTTGATGTTAAGACACTACATTAGCACTTAAAGAGCTACAAACAGCAGGTAGGCAATTGGCCTCAATCAGGACATCCAGAATGTGTTACTCTGGTACCAAAACGCTTTACAATCAATAGACAGAATGAAACTACTCAGAAGAGAGATCAAAAAAGCCCAGGGTTGGCCAGAGTTGGTCAGCTGTGTGTCTGAACTGTGGCCCCTCACAAAAGTTCAGATGTGGTTCTGCCTTGAGGCTCCAGCCCCAGATCTGATGAATGGCTTTTGGCAAAATATCTTAATGGCCAGAGCACTCAGAGGAGTGATATCTGCATTCCAGCTACTCCTCAGCTTAAGAAGATTTGATTCCCCAAAATGCCATGCCCAATGATCAACTAGAGCTAACTGCAAGAATGAAAGAGGCTAATGAGAAGATTCTCTCTAACCTTTCTTTCCAGGCTGAGCCCTTGTGTAATCAAAAGAGGAAATGTCTTGAAGTCGAAAGACAATACAGAATTGAGAGTCTGTGGATAGGTGCAGTCCACCTGTGGGCAGATAGGTAGAGTCTACTCCTTAAACATTTGTAACATTTAAAAATATTTATTTATGAGACATATGGTGGATAAAATCAGAAAATATAAAGTCCATTCTAGTAGCTTTCGGTATTCTGCAAGATGGAAGATGACAGAAAGAAATGTATATGATTAGAAAGTTAGTCAAACTGACTTTTTTAATATTAAGCCATAAGTCATGATAGAAACCAGCACCTGACATATTAATGCCTAGAGTTAGGGACAAATTATTCTGAAAAATAATTTGATTATTTTATAAATTCATGGTATTTGGTAATTAAAAGGTTTTTAATTGTATCAAAATAGATAAAATTTCAGTATGCTATCTGTACATTATCTTTTTATTATCATTTTCAAATGATAAATAAGAGGAAGGCAAAAAAAGTCTTCACTCTCAACTCTAGACAAGAATATGGAGGTAGATAAGAATGAACAGAACAGAAAAATGCCGTGACATCTGAGAACTGGTTTTGACAGAAATATTTCTAGCATTAATTGGGGCACTGTAAGTAAAATGTAGAAGACTTTGCACAGATTCATAGTCACAACAGCAGTAATAATCCTTGACACACATTATTTTTGAGCCACTGCTGCCCCTATGCAACGTGTTAAAATGAGCTTACAAACCCAATCAGGAGATGTCACAAACATTAGTGCTGCACTCCTCAGCACACGGGAGTGAGTCAGGGCAGACCTCCAGGAGACTCGAAACCAGTGGTGAAGTACAACAGAAAGGCAAGAGAAGCCTCAGAGGTTTAAACCCTCACACTTCTGGAACTGTAAGTTGGTCTGACTCAGAACCAGCAAGCACTGCAGCTGCTGCTCTTCCTCATGCTATCTGTAAACACATGTGCCCTGTGCATTTAGCAGGATTTTGTTTAAAAGAAAGAGAAACACAACTAAACCCCCATGTTTCTCAGATCAGAAAACACTATCTTTCTTGTATTCTTTATTAACCACAGATTTTACTGCATCAGGCTTCTTTTAAAATTGTCTTTACAGTCTTGTACTCCATCTCAGTTTAAAAGAAAATGAATTTATACATATATATATATATATGGACTATATAGACCACAAAATTTCTCTCTGTGTGTTCTCTGCTACTCAGTTGACATAGGCAATAAGGATAATAGAATTTCCACAGTTTTTTCTCCTTTCATACGCATTCCAGATTCTTTAAAGTCCTCTGAGGGACTGCTTTTAAACATACTATTTAATCATCCATAGAAAATACAAATCAACTAATCTGAATTTAAAAATGTCTGTTCACTGTGGTACATAAAGCTACTTGAAAAGTGTTTTTTTTACCAGAACATATATAATACTATTTTGAGTAATTACAGGAATTGTGAGAGCACAAATTCAAAATATCTATTGTATATAAAATTCCTCCATAGATGGAGCTGGATATTTCTACCTGCTCCTTATTTAAAGTTGTCATTAACATAAACAAAAGGTAAATATTTTCCAGTTACTCCATACCCCTTCTATCCTTAGAGGGTCAGAGTGTGCAAGTACCTGATTCAGTTCCAGAGGGATCCATTTTCCACTGACCCACAGCTATAGCATCAAGTGGTAACACTGAAATATGTTGAATGGCTGACATGTCAAGGGGTGAGGTTTAAGCCTGAAGCAAATCTCAATTTGCAGACTGAGTTAATCTCTAATATATGCTCAGGTTCAAATATATGCTCAGGTTCAAATACATGCTTATTTCAAAAATGGTTCTGGAGTAGATACACACTGAAAACATCAAGGATGCATTGGTTTTGCTTTACCTGTGTCCTGAAGAACATAGTATTTCTCTTCAATGGTTGGGCATGTGGAGAGGATCAGTCATCCATCTTATTATAGTTACAAGTCATGGGGCACCATAATCACAGTATATGAAATGCTGGACTGAGGAAAGTCCTGAATATATAACTGCGTATTAGTGGACATTTTAAACACAATAATATTTATCTCTAGTACAGTCTTTCCTGCATTTTAGTAAGAAACACTACAAATATGACAGTCAACAAAATTACATACAAGCCTTACTTTGTTGTTTTCATAAACAAGGAAGTCTTAACAAATTAAACCTTGTATGGTTCATTAGACCTAGACAACCACAAAAAATCTTCAAAGAAGCCTTCTGTGGGCTAAATTCTGAAGTAGTTACAGCCCAATAGTTTTATTAATTGTTGATCCATCTGAGGCTGAAGACATCATGACCAAATGTTTTACTCTTCTATCAGTCTCACCAGAACTCAAAGGACCAGTTTTACATGCTCAAAAACCCCTCCTGCCTTCACAGGTCCAAACCCTTCAAGTCAACTCTTCTGACCTGGTCCTTACTGTTACAGATCAGGGCCAAATTGTGGACTTAAATGCAGGTATTTATAGTTTATGACAAAGCCTTCCTTGCTTCTCAGAGCGAGATTTAGGCAGAAACATTTTTTTTATTCATAACAAATCTGATAAAAAGGAAAATGATGGGAGAGAGACATGGCTCCTCCTTCCACAAAAGGATGCTTCCTCACTAGCAAAATCCTACTCTCCTTTTCCCTCCCTCTGCCTGACAATTGCAGAGTGCCAAGACATGGAAATCATCTTTCCACTGGTGACATCTGTCTCCCCAAAGAGCTCTGGAGGCCGTTACTGTGATAGCTTTGGAGTCTGTCATATGATTAGGTGAATATCGAACAATCTGGGACTTCATTTTCTTAATGCCAGTGGCTCACATTTGACTGTCTGGTGTCCTGGTTTCAGCTGGGATGGATTTAATTTGCTCTCCAGTAGCTGGTACAGTGCTGTGTTTTGGATTTAGAATGAGAATAATATTGGTCACACACTGATTTTAGTTGTTGTTTAAATTGTTGCTAAGCAATATTTACACTAAATTAAGGACTTATCTGCTTCTCACACTACCCCATCAGTAAGGAGGGTGAGAGGCACAAGAAGCTGGGAGGGGACCCAGCTGGGACAGATGACCCAAACTGGCCAAAGGGATATTTCAGACTATGTGACATTGTGCTCAGTGGAGGGCAGGGGGTAGAGAGCATCTATATGGTGTTTAGCTACCACTGGGTTCAAGTTCAGGAGCTGGAATTAATACTATATGTGTTTTTATTTTCATTTTTTGTGCTAAAAACAAGAGAAGGAAAAGTTTTAAATAAATGTATTATTTCCAGAGCTTGTCATTTAGGAATGCCTTCTCTTTCATTTATTGTACGGTATATATCTGTCATAACTCTCAGTCAACATTGTCTATTTATGCATCTACTAAAAATACTGAGTTCTCATTGTGGAAGGCATGATGCTTATGAACATGTTAGAAAGCTTTATCTACCACTTTTTTTGCAAACAGAGACTTCAGAATACTCTCATTAATGAAACATAAGTGAAAAAGATTTTTTAAAGTAATAGCTCTCCTAAGGAATGGCATTTAAAAGGAGTAGTGATAAATATCAGAAACAAGTCAAAAGAGTTGAAGAAGTTTTAAGCATTATCCTTTTCAGCATGTCTATCAGTAGAAAGCTGACAATAGTATTATTGCTATTTACATATTGGTAACACACTGGTATGAATTTGCATAACGTATTGTAGTTCTGTGCTCTAGGGACTTGCATTGTAACATATTGGTGCTTAATGAACTCTGAAAAAATTGATTTTCCACAGAGTAAATTAAGGAATGCATTATAGCTGTTAAAGCAATCTTAAGGGAAATCTGAGGCTTCCACTGCAGCACCGTGCTTAGTAAGTAATAAATTACATGTTATACTTATTTGCCTTAATTCATGCTAATTTTGTCCAATTAATGTATCACAGTAATTCAGAAGCCTGTCACAGGAGAGCTAATTATTTATTGGATTTTTGTGTTCAGCTCCCTAGGAGTCTACTAGCAAACAAACTTGCGACTGTCTTTCTATTAGGTCCACAATGACATACTAATGTCTTACTGGAGAAAGAAAAAGAATGTTATTCTTTTTTTGTTTCAGTTATATAAATGGATCATTACTCATTTAAGTTAGTTTTTGTTTACAAATTGGTGTCACGTCATGACAGACTGACATACTGCTAGGATGAAATCCAATGCTTTTCCTCTTCCTGTAAATGCCTGAACATGACATAATTCTTAAAGACCATGGCAGTACTTTTCACCATCTGAAAGCTTCTTCCTAGTGGTGTGCAAAGTTAAAGAAAAAAACCGTTCTCATTCTTTTCACTGAAACTTGCTTTTCAAAATCCACTGGCTTGAAAAATCACAATGTGTGCATAGCAATTGATACTGTTTCAAAAAAATTAGATTTTTAACTGTGGCAGAATGTTAATTCACAGAAAAAAAATGAATTATTTATGATATTAATTTGTGCAATTCATACCTATAAATAATATGGCAGTTGCTAAATAATTTGCACAGTGTGATAAGATGCAGACATCACAGTTAAACAATAAGAGAGTCACCAGCTGTGAGATACCCACTATCTGCTGGCATTCTGTCATGCACAAGCGTTTACAGAAAATTATTTGTTGGGGGTGGAAAGTATTAGATCTGATACTTGGCTTCTTCTCACGGGTAGCAGGAGAATACTTGTCAGCTGATTACTGTCTTCTACCCTACGTGAAAAGAAGTGGTATTTCTTTAAATGTATAATGCAAAGTGATGTTACCAGCAGGCTACATAAAATCATGTGATGTAACCTGCCATAATATGATGCACATGACCGACTGTGTCACAAATTTAAAGAGATTTATTTTAGAAGAAGTGCTGAGAAAAAAAAATATTACCCCTTCTCCTTTTCAGTCAGTTGCCATTGATCTGTGTTTGCCTATAGCCAAATGAATACCTGGTAGTTCAGTAAACGTCCCTGAGCAATATACAATCTTACATTGTAGCTATTATTATCACTTTAAAAGCATCTGTCAAGTACTTCATAGTTTTCTATCATTGTTCTTCCATTTCTACCTTCCTAGCAAGCACACAATAGCTCATCAAGGAATTACTTATCCAGTCCTTGTTTCTTGGAAAACAGTTGTTTAATTGTTTATGGCATTTAGAATACGAAATTGTTTTCTTCATTTTCTTTCTTGACTTCTCCACTCTGGAAAATATAAAGCCTGCACTTAATGTTAAGCATGTTTTAAATCCCATCAAAGCCAGCAGAGATAATGACTGAGTTTTCCTCTTAACTATGAGCTTTATTTTCAGGCCTGTTTTACCACGACTTTCTGGGCAAGGGAATGTGTGTATGTGCACTCCTTCCAAGGGTGGGAGCACATGTGGCCAACCACACCATGCAAACACGAGGGCTATTTTACAGTGTTTCAGACAAAGCGGTGAGCTATGCAAAAGAGCAGCAATCTATAAAGAAAACTCAAGAATCGGGAAGAAAAAAAATCTTACGACAATGTCATAAAATTCTTCCTGTCAGCAAATATATCAGTTTTGAAAGCCCAATTTCCTGAAAGTATTCATAACTTTTTTTCACCTCTCAATTCTTTCTTTCTACGAATAGTCTGCATCATTGCCTATACGGATAAGTGCAAATAGCCTCTTCTTGCGAGCCAAAATACACACAACCTGACACCCAAAGCCACCTTAAACATTAATGATATGGAGCAGGTGACAGAGGGTTTGCATTGTAAAGATATCACACTGTGGATAGATAGAATAGGAAAAAGTCTAAAATTTAAAACAAGAACTGGAATCCCTAGTTGAGTGTTTAAAGTGGCCATGCTTCCTCTCTCATAAAGCCAGCATGTTTTCTTCTGCCAGATGTAGCAGAAACTTAACATTTGTGTTACTTTAACCAAATATATAAGCTTAAAAGAAAAAAGCACAGAATCAAAATACCCTTGCAGAGGGAAGGCTGGTGATGAGGAAGTAGATATTCATTAGAGACAGTTCTCTGTCTGTAACAGAGACTATGTTCACTCCTTCTTCCTCCAGGCCACCTTCCTGTAGAGCTCAGCTGCACATGGACAGTAGAGAGAAATAGTATTGTACTTTCCTTCTGCTTCTTTCTGGTTCTCCCTTCTAATAAGGACCTCTCTTTAAAATCCTCTTCTTTCCATGAAGGCAGCTGCTTTTCTGCTAGCTGTTTCATTGGGTTCTTCTCTGGTCATTCAGAATATGACAAAAGAAACCGAATTTCAACCACCTTCTTGTACCTCAGAAATGTATAGGAATCTTGAGTCACACAGCAGCAAGTCACACAGCAGTGCTGTTAACTTTAACAGCCCAAGAGTTCATCCACAGCCTCTGGTTAGACCTGTAGATCCTAATTTCTGCATCTGTAATTTTCCCAGCACCAATGGTTTTTTCATTCCTCATGACACAAGACATGTTTGAACACACTGTTTCTTTCCATTGCAAAGACAACACCTTTCTCTACACTCACAATGTCTTTGTCTCTCTGCTTTTTCTCCCATGCCATTCTGCCACCTCTGTGGCAAAGACCCATCAGCAAAGGGTTTCATATCATTCTGTTCAGAATGCCTAGATTTTAGTAGACTTTCATCATGCAACAAATTAAGAAAACTTCTCATGAAAGTAGATGTATTTAAGATGGCATTCACAATGCAGATTGTTTTTGTAATAGTTGTTTCCTGCCACACAAAGTCTGTCCTGTAATGTCCATAGGCTGTCGTTTTCAGAGCATAAAACATACTTAAAAAGAAAAAAAAAGAAAAGAAAAAAAAGGGACGTTTTTACATATTACTAAGATTCCCAAATCAATGCTGGTCTCAATGGTTTCAGAAAACAGTGAAATGCTGTTCAGAATAGCTGCATCCTTCTAAGCCACAGCTGGTTGCAGAGCCTCCAGGATCTTTTTGGCATTTCATGTTATCATGGACAAAATCAGTGCAAGTATCACTACAGAAAGAACAATGTGGATACTCACATAAAACTGCAAACTTATATAAACTGCTTTCATATATTCACTGAATTCAGAAAGATTATTTAAAGACATGGAGGACAATGGCGGCAACACTTTTAAATAACTAAGCAGCACGTAGGCCTCAATTACAATACTAAATTAAAGCAGAAATCTTATAAAGCAAAAGACAACCTAACTCAGCATTAGTTGTAGAATGACAAAACCACATGGGTTAGAAGGAAGCTCCAGAAGTCATCCGGTTTGCCCTTCTGCTCAAAGCAGATCCAGTAAACCAGGCTTCCATCCCAGTGAATGATTATCCAATGGGGCACAATGGAAATCAGAGATAGCAAGTCAAGTAAGGAAGTTAGTGTTTGTTATAGAGTGAATTATAGCAATGGGGAAGACAAGAGAAACGAAACTCAAAAGCGGATGTAAAAAAAATAAGGCAAACCATGGCTACAAAGAGAAGTTACAGGTGACCACACATCCTACATCCTGCTTCCATACTGCCTTCAAACATAGGTGACTGAATGAATTTTGCTAATAGACACCCATTGCAGAGCTTTGCTTTCCTGCCCACCAGCAGTCACTTAAGGTGAAGAATACCCAGATTCCTGCTTAGAGGACTCATTTGCGACCATATTCCTGATCCTGATCACCATAAAGCAGTTCAAGTTCCTGTCACATGTATGAAACTATTGCATTCTTGTTTCATGTCTCTCAAAACACTATCAAAATAAACTATAACTATTTTTCTGTAACTTGAAAAGCGACTTTCCAATTTTACCCAGTTTGAAAACAAGTTTATTTCTTTCTTTTGATGAAATCAAGCTGGTTAGCAGAAATAGCTGGAGTTCTGCTTGGTTATCAGGATCTCATATTATTGTGGATTCCCTATTTTTCCATCTTGGCATTCTGGTATATATTTAAGTGCTTCCTCAAGAGATGGGAGAGAACACGGGTATTGATTCTATACTGCTTGCTGCTACAACTGCAATTGACAACTTTCTACAAAACTGTTTCTTGCAAATGATGGTTCCATATGTAAATACAGAATGTGCAATAATCATCTTCAAGACTACAGTTCAATAAATCACATATGAAGAGACCCATTATGCAAGTGATGCCCCCTGATGTGCAATTGACCCTGTAGTCTGTTGGAGGGTTGCACCTCACCTGCTGCTCATACAAAACTCCCTTTTCCAGCATGCTGCTGCAGTTCACTGCTGTATTTTTCAAGTATTTTATATTGTTCTGCTGGAATTAACACAGGGACTGGCTTGAGATCTTCAGGTGAAATGTGTGATAGAAATGCAAATAAACTACTAGCTTACTATTTGATGCAGAGACAGCTATATAGCTCTACCTAGACATTACATTTACTTTCCATGCCTATCAGTATGCACTCAGAGATTGATAGATGATGGTTTCATAATTCTTAAATACTTTTTTGATATCCTAAACCTATAGAGCCTTCAGACATTTTCTTCAGGAGATCTGGAATACTTTGCTACTTGAAATAAAAAGAGCTTCAATTGGCAGGGTTTTAAATCCAAACATTTAAGGCATTGATTTTACTTAGTTTTTCTAAAGTAACTCCTTTAGGAAATTGAGTGCTACATTGCTAATTTTAACTTTATTCATTTTAAAGTGCTCCAGGATACTAGCACAAAGGGCACTGTAAAAATTGCATTGTGCTGTATTAGGTTTGAATAGGATGAGTTATAGAACTGTTTGAGAATTTGAATTTCCAGAATGTAGTTATTACAATGCTTATAATACTAAAGGCTTCTTATGTGTGCATTTTATATTTGGGGTTCTTTTTAATAATCATTACTTCTAAGAAATATAAACTATACATAGTCTGTAACTAACACTTTAGATTTTTTTTTCTATTGCAATACATCTGTACAAGAGGATTTTATAGAACATTTATTCACATCTACATAAATATAATATAAAATGTAAATGTTCATAGTTAAATTACAGTGGAAATTCACTTTTAAAAATGCAATGAATATTTACAATATTTCCAGTATTGATTACCTGCAATGGGATTTTTCTTGTGCAATACAATAAATATGTTCACCTTGTATAAATATGAGTACAGCATGCAAAAATCTATCTGAATATCACATAGTAAGTGGTTGTGTGTTCTGAATAAACAATGCAAATGAAGCAATTTGTAATGAATTTTGAATTTTTGAACACTTTTCCAAAAGAAATTTGGAGGTTTATGACTTACAGTAGCTCAATTAAATGTATAATAAAAATGCAACAAAGATTGTACTCCTTTTCGTTTGGAGATTATACAAATTTAACCTGAACTCTTTCACTGATTTCAGTAAAAACTGGTTCAGAATACTTTATTTTTAGAAGAATAATTTAATTTCATAGGTGCATCTTTCCCATAAGAATTCACTGATAAAATAGATCACAGTGTGAAAATGTAAATGATGATGATAAAAAGAGATTCTCTTTTTTCCCAGTTATTCATCCCAATATCATGTATAATCTAGCATTCACTAGAAGAGACAAATATCTAACACAAAAAAGCATAGAATTACTTTAAAGGCAATGAGCAAAATTTGAAAAATATTATGAGCAGAGAGAGGAAAATTTAAAAAAAAATCCAAACAGATAAATATTGGCTTTGGAAGAATAAATAGAACATTCCTTCATGTTCTTTCTCACTGCTCTTTCAAGACCAGTGGAAAATATTGCTCACAGACACAGGATTTTTTTTTCCTGCTCCTTCTCAACACTGGATAATTTGTGAAGGAATAACTTAGTGTAGAAAAAAACAAGAAAGATGAACTTAAGCAATGTTTTAATAGATATACCACCAAACTTCAGCAGGTCATTGGGGAGATAGATCGATGGAATGGATGTTATCACTAACATCAAAAAGAATAGATCTATCACAGAAAAAACACCCCAAACTATTTAAAAATTTAAAGCATTATCTATAGAATTTTTAGTCAAAGGGTTTTTTGAACAATTGTGTTTGCTTGCACACTTCTTTGGCAATAGAAAGTTCCCACAAACCCTATAGTCATGGTCAAAATACTACACAAAGTTTTTAGATTTCATGTGTAATTTGATTTGATATGTACTTCAGTTCTGTTTAAAAATATATATGCATTAGTGATTATAAGTTGTCTTTAAAGAAAAAGAGCAATATTGCTGCCATCCAACAGGAAAAAACCCAAAAACTAAACCCATGTCAGAAAATTATACACATTTTTATGCTCTCTATATTAAAATACATGTTTATCACAATAAATCATGTACTACACGGCATATCTTGTCTTATCTGCCTGACTCGTACCCAAAAGAGATTAAAATCCACGATTACTTTCTCACTGGTGTTCATATTTCTTGGAGCAGGTCTTCTGTGTATTTCCAGTGCATCCTTCATTCTGATGCTGTGGATCTGCCTTTTTCCTTCCTCCCCAGGGCCAATGGAATGTGTGAGTTTATCACTGCCCACTTGTTCAGTGCTGCAGTACACTAGCCCCTTTAGTGGTGAACTGAAAGTGCAGAGTTTGTGCTAAAAAGACACATTGACTTGAGATATGGGGAAGCACAGCCTGACGGGCCAAGGAGCCTGGGAAGAAGAGCAGTCAGTGGCTGCACAAACCACAGGTGACACCTGAAGCCATGAGCACGTGTGCAACATCCACATCCTGCTGGTAAGCTGGGGAGACCAGAGAATTCTTTTCCTGAAAGAAATAATAGCCACAAATTTGGTACACTTTCGTGAAAACCAGAAGGTGTAATATAAGATGTGTTCTACAGATTTTACTGTAAAATACTCTGATTAATCTGAATTAACCTAATGTAATAAACTATTTACTTTTCCAGTGGTGAAATCTGAAGTGGTTTAGAGAAGAAAATTGTTTCACACTTCTTTTACAAGCTGTATAATGGCTGCTATCTTATTTAGAAAATAGAATTTTACACACAAGTGGGAAATGTTGCTCATCCCCATAGAGAAAAATTTTCATTAAAATATTCTGGTTACTCAATGAAATTCAAAACTTTGTCTATAAAGCAGAAAATAAAGTTATTTTTAAAATGTCTTGCTTTTTCCAACAAATGAGTTTTGAGTAAGCATATTCAGTCTTATTTCTATGCGTTGATTTGCTTAATAATATATTTGTACAAAACAATCAATGTTTAAAATAAAATCATTTTTGTTGGCTGAATTCAGCCTTTTTTTCATGTCCTAATTGGGCCTAAAGTTTCATTCATTGTGGTTATTTTGGATAACTCTAACCATTTTTCCCTTTGGGACTGGGAAAAAAAAAGTAGAATACTGGAATAAGTTCATTGAAATGTATTTGAAGTCAGAATTAGTCAGAAAATGTATCTCATGGAAAATTTCAAATAGGAAAGAAAATGTAAGAAGTAGTAATATTTTCATATGGAAATCCTGCCATAATGTCTGCCAAGAGTTGTCCCCCAAGTCTCCTTTGCCAGAGGAGTGTTGCACGATCAAGACATTATACACACAGCAGTAGCCTTTCCTAGTAATCTGACTAGAGAAAATCCCCAGAAGATGTAATGTAGCTCAGCAATCCAGCTATCCATTTATTAGTAGAGAGACAGGGAAGATGACCTACCACCCTTCTAATCTCTGTACTAAAAGCACTAGAGTAGCAGCCTTCCAGCCTTCTGACACGTGGTTCTTATACTCTCTTTTAATACAAAAGCCAGATATCTTCCATGAAAAAAGAAATGGGTTTAGGTCACAAACCCAGGTGGCCATCAGAAAAAAAAAAGTGAAATATAACTCCTCACGCTCCTTTGACCCAAGACTCTCTTCATAGTTAGTGAGAGCAGCAGTCACCTCTGAGCCACAATTCCTCTAAAACAGGTCAGATAAATTTTACCCAAAAGTGCCTATTTCTCTTCATGGACTCCCAAAATTGTTGGGGTAACTCATTCATATACAGATTTACAATACTGGGTGAGATTAATCCTGGTCTTCAGTCACATACTGTTCTAGTGGAAGGAGAGAAAAGAAAGGGGAAAAAGGCTTCACTTGAATTAGGAAGTTACTTTTACTATCTCTTCTAAGATCTTTTTGTCAAGGATTTGATGTTATTTCACAGATCTCTTTCAGAAGACTTTTATACCATTTCCTGAAGTGTGGTCAAACAGAAATTTTCAGTCCCAACTCTTTGTACTTCCACGTGGCTCCCACAAAATTTCAGCAATCAAAGCTACTAATATTTTGTAAAAGACAACAAAATATCTTTAATCTGAGTAGTGTTTTTGGTTCAACTTCCATATTCAGCTCAGTGAAGTAAACAATAAAATTATGCATGTACATTTTGATATATTTCTGCAATTCTAATTAATTTAACTGTATTAATATTTTTTAATTAATAGTTTCAAGAAATACTAGTTTTGTCGTCAGTATTCACATCTCAAATGTAACATTTTAAATTTATATGGACTTGTTTGAGGTCAGTGGACTCAGTCCAGTGTAAGTGACAAAAAAGTTTGCTTTGTGACCGTAACTTCCTCCTAGGAGTAGGAATCTGTAGTTGTACTTTGTGGCATATGACGCTGGAGGATAAAAATTTGCTGCAGAAATCCAGTTTTGAACTTTGATTTTTTTCACTTAAACTGCTAGCTTAATGAAATAATTTAAGGATATTTTGCCAGCAAAGTATGGAAAAAAGAGATAAATGAATAAAGAATAAACAGCATAATTAGTGCATTTATTTTAAATCCTTTCTACACCTCTAAACAGCTATTCTTACATGTATACAATTACAATAGAAAACAGCTATGATGATCTGGAGAGATCACTCAACTCATCCTCTACCCCAAAAGATGGGTCAGCATTTGGGATGTTAACCAGGATATACAATATAGCTTTCCTTTTGCCTATCACAACATGAAGGTATCAAGAAAGTAATATTTTCAATATTGTTCAGGACTCCAGTCCAGGAGCCTACATATATAAAGGCAAATGAAATACTAGTACCTCAATGTTTGTATATTCCAGTTCCAGATGGCAATTGTCTACATCTGTGCATAAGGCCTGACCTAATGTCCATTGAAATTGATGTGGATTACTTTATCATTAAATTTTATAAACTTAGGAGTAAGCCCCTATCTAGGCCCCCACGTGGAAAAACTACACACACAACTGTAAACATGTAATGTTTAAAAAAAATTTGAATACTTCAAACTTTTCTCTGGAAGTTTGATCCACAAACACAAATCACATTGTTAGAATACAATCTCTCCTGCTAAATTGAAGCATCATTTTAAAAATCAGAATGTATTAATAAAATCACTAATGAAGGGCATTTTCGTCTCTTCTCACATATTTTTGCAGCAGATGATTTCATACACCTGAATAACTTGGAGTTTCTTCAAGCAGCTCTAATAACAGCTCTTAACAACGTAACAAAGACACATATGAAAAATTTAGATATCTACAGAGAACCTTTAAAAAACGCTAAAGCTCAGTTTTACTTCTTATTTCTTGAACAGCAACCTTTTACCATTCTGAGTATTTGCTGTACAATGGAGATGTTAATAGTTACCCTCAGACTGTACCTTATCTTTTAATGTAAACCTCTTAGGCAGTGCATTCACGTTTCATGTCCTTTCACAGTGCAGCTCACTTAGAGACAAAAGCAAGAGGAATTTGTTTCAGTTGAACTATTCCTTTTTAATAGACACTTTCCACCTCCCTTGCAGAAACTGCCAAAAGGAAAATCAAGGGTTGATATTACCTTTTTTTTCCACAAGATCTGAAAAACCTGTAAGGTCATGGGGATTTTTAAAACTTATTTGTTATTGACCAGAGTGTCACTAAAGCATTTGCTAGTTGATGGGCTGTCAGCTATTGGACAGTCCTACACCTCTAAGCCTCTAATTGTACAGTCTTTTAAGATGTTATCATCAAATCTTAAATTTGTCCAGTTGGAAACTGCTTCCGAGTTTTACACTTTTCCAACCACTGCTAATGAATTTGTTTTGCTCCAAGAACAATAAAAGATTAATTATGTTGATCATGTATTAGTCTCAGGCTGGGCATTCTAGACAAAGTGATGAACTTTCATTTGTTTACATGTTCAAATCTAATGTTATTATACATGCGTATGACTAGGAAGTGTTCTGTCCAGATATTTTAAATATCCTACTAAAAATTACAATAGTAAATTTTTATAAGCTTTTCTAGTTTCATATGTATGTTGCTTATACATAATAAAAAATGAAGCCCATCGAATCAGAATTTAACCAACTTAGAAATGTACACTTTGCTATTTATGTTACACAGAACATAACAGAAAAATATGTATTACCTAGGGAATTTTAAAATTATTATCACCTTCTAATACAAAGTATTATTCTAAGCAGAGTGTACCCAGTTACTACTTCAAAGCCTCATTATGAGGGAACTTATTTCATCAAGAATTCGTGATGAACCTTTTGTCTATCACTTCCCACTGCAGAAACGCTGGAAATAATCTAATAATGCTCATATCCATCTTTCTACTGTATTTGCAGACCCTGCACAAAATCTCCACACTAAGGGACTGCTGGTGTTCGTAGAGCCTGAAGTTCAATAATTTTTCTTGTCTCTAAATGGAGAAGTGAAGTAAAGGTTATCTCCAACATACATCTGAGCACTAGGTAAGCACAGAGTAGAAAAACCTCTGTATCAACACCCAGAATGGTGCTACAGCTGTTTTCAAGCTATATTCTCTAAAGCTCCAACAGAGTGACCTGTCTCCAGCCCCTTTTGATAACAAGATCTGGTTCCCTGGCTAAAAACTGCAACAAGGTCATAACTAAGAAGAAGAATTCAGTATTTTTTGTATTAAAACGTACCACATAAATGTACAAAATTTTCAAAATTATTAAGCAACAGGAGGAGTAGAAATAGAATATATTGTAAGTAATACACTATGTTTCAATAATTTCTTTTAACATTTGCAACCAGATCATGCAAGATGTATTTAATCAGTGTAAATATTATCATTTGGTATTTTCTATATATCTTCTGGACTGGGGTGTTGTTTTTTTCTCCATCAGAGGTCTGTACTGAGCACTACTGTCAACATTCCCACCAAGAAAAATATGACCAAAACTTGGTTCATAATATCTAAGACCTACACATGGGACACGGCTGCTTTTGGGAGACTTTACCTTAATACTGGCATTGGACATAAGCCTTGATTTAAGTTCCCAGGCAACGGATCTATTAAAGCTATATTACTAAGGTTCACACTGCCCCTGAAAGCTTTATTAAATGATTATTTCATAGCATGGAGGGAAATGTATTGAAAATTAATATGCAGCATCAGCCAGTCATGGCTCATAGCTGAGATATCCTCTTTGTATCCAAAAGTAGAAATTCCCAAATAAGACAGGGTAAGTGAAATTCCTCTCATTAACTTTACTTTTCTAATCTGACTTCTAGGGCTACAACGAGTGGGAGAAATGGACATTTCTGGACCTGATTCCATTTCTCTCCTGTCTTCAGAGTCCAGTTGCATATAGCATGCATTGCCCTCTGGGAGTGCCCCTCTGCTTCTGCAGACCATAGAAGGAGCCCAGCTGCCTCACTTTAATGGCAGAAAGGAAACAACATGAACCCCAGCTTATATGAAATGAGCAAGATTTGATATATCCATCCAACCCATGGGATTCTGACAGACTCAAAGAAGCATCTTGAATATTTACAGAATTCAATGCATTAGGCCATTCTTTTTGTAGAAAACAATCTGAGACAACTAATGCCAAGTTAAATCATGCCCACATGTATTTCTTCAAAAGGATTTTTCAGAAACAGCTAATTAGCTAAACTTCTACAGAGTTGCCACACTCAGAATATACGTAATTTCTTCTATAAAAACACAATTACATGTTTTATGAAAGTGATTTTTTAATGAATAGTTAAGACCTCTAAATAATTTAAAGATACAATTTAAACCTAACAAAGTTTGTCATTTTACATTATTAAACCGCTAAGAAATATATTAATTTGAATCATGCAGTTCTGAAGTTATGAACAATTAAGAAAACGGGCAGGTTCTCTTGTTGAGTTCAATTAATTTGGAAGGTGAGGGCTAGGAAAAGCCCAGGCAGGCAGCTCCTGCCCTACGAGCACCAGGTGGCAGTCCAATGTTGACTGACAGGTCTTCATGTTCTCCTGCACTCCCCAGGCCAAAAGCTTTTCTTGTTACTGTACTTGTCTGCCAAACCCTGTTCTGAAAGTCTTCCATGCTTTTCTGTATGCTAAATAACATACATTCACCCTGGGATTTAAGGGCAGAGAATAAAATTAATGATTTTCATAAACTTGCCCACACTGCCTTACTGATGCTGAAATGACAGGGAATTACTTAAAGTGTATTTCCACAAACTGACCTCTGAATTTTGCTGGTCAGACAGACCACACTAGTGCACCCCAAAAGTTTAAACAGCCTATAAAATCGTGTACAGGAAATGCGAGGCATATAAGTCTTTTTATCTACTAGAGCATGATGTTTTTCACAGAACATATAGGAAAGATAATTTCAAATCTCTCTTACTCAAAATTAAAAAAAAAAATCTTCTCCAAAATTAACACTGAAAAATCATGCAAAATTGGAATCACATATACAGATAGCTGTAATTTCTAAGAAGGAGCAATTATAATAATTTAAGCAATTTCAATTTTTGTTGGGTTGGTTATCCTCCTAAAATGCTGCAAAAACTGTCCTATGAGGACATGAACTTTGAGATAAACACAAATAGACCTTTAACAGAGCTGTGAAATTGATCTCTTTACACATTTTTCTATCATATTTCACCTATCTGTTTTCAGGGATCTACTGGTTTTTACTAGTTTAATTAGAGTTTATCATTTGGTACCAACATGCCCAAGTACTATTCAATGAAGTTCAAATATTTTTTTTAAAGGAAATATCTGCACAAAGAAAAGAAATTCAAGTCATATATTCTAGAAAATATCACTAGTGATGACCAAGGGAATCGGAATTTGACAAACTGCAGTAGCTAACATCAATGAGCCACAGGTAAAATGGAGCAGTCCTGCCCTTCTCAAGTCTTTTTTTACTCTTCTATCCTGAAGTGGTACAATTTCTGAGTAATAATAGCATGGTTTTATTCCACAGAGCCAGTCTTTTTGAGCATTCTGAGTGGGATCTGCTGACTTCAGTAAGGAAGAAAAAGGAAGTTTTAAGGCTTTTTAATGCAGCTAGACCTGCAAAACCATCACAGCTGAGAAAGATAGATTCTCTTCCTTCCTGTTCATCTTCAATAGAATTCTTTAAAATGACGATGAAAAAATGCCTAGCTGACATAGGTCATTAAATGTGGAAGTTCCCAGGCATGAACTGGGCAAAAAAAGCAGGATTCTGTGCCTGCAAATAGGCTTGCAGGACAGGCGCCTCATAGGTGACTTGGAAGCAATATATATTTTCTCTGAATCAAACATAGAAGGGGACACACACCATGCACCGAAAACCAGCTCACATTCCCAAAGTCACTTAAGGGTGATCACAGGACATTTCCAACCAGAATCCCCCTGGCTCTGAAGGAGCTGAGGTAACCCCTTATCAAGTCTTGTATGTACAGCTCTAGACCAGGCTTGGTGTCCAGGCTGTTCCCCAGCATCTCCATACCATCCTGCTTCCATGTAATCCAGAATTCTGACTCCCCTTAGTATCAAAGGGAGAGAACTGCAGGCAGAATGCTTTTCCCAAAGGAATGTTGATATGAGAACTGACTTTTTCTGTCAATCTGTCCCAGCCTTGAGTTCCTAGTCATCAAAACGCCTTCTTTTCTCTTGGATTGTCTTTAGCACAACTCTGAGCTTCATTTAGAGGGATGGATTTTTGTTATGAACTATTTTCTATTATAGTTGCCTTCAAGTTTTATCCATAGTACAAATTGAGACAGTGACTGTTAATATTAACATGGCAAGTAGTGCATAATCTAGGCACCTATTGAGACTGCTTCATCAATCAGAAATAAACATTTTTCTAACCATACATGAAGCACTTGATTTTCTGTCTTTTATAATATGAACTATTTGCCTGTCAATTTAAAAAGCAGCTTTAATTGATTTTCAGATTTCAAGCACCATTAAAAAGAACTATTTTTATTTTAAAATACTTCCTACTGCACTGCCTCCTACTTTATTGTTTCCTTTTACGTTATTCTGTTGAGGTTTATTTATATCAGGTATTTTCTTCTTAACCATATTATATTGAAATACTAACTAGTACGAGGGAGCTTTCCATAGTTCTTTTGAAATGTAGAAATAGCGTGGCTCTTACATGATACTTTCATAATGTTGCCATTCCTCTGATAAGTTGTTCACATCAGATATTTAGCCCCAATACCTAATGCTTGAGAATCTACACTGATTCTCTTCACGTTTTGCCTCTGCATTTCAAGATTTATGAATATTAAGTTGTGCTTGCCCCAAAGCAAAAGTATACTCACTAAGATATTTGCTGAGATCAGGAGTCTCTCTGCCCCATTTTTAAAACAAAGGCATTAATAAGGAAGCACTATAAAATGTATGACATTGAAAAAAATAAGGAAAAATCAGTATTTTTAATAAACTGAGAAAAAAAATCTTCTGGTTCAAAGCACTCTGTCTGAGCTACCCTAAATAATGCAAAATAGTAACAATTTACAGCACTTGTACAGAATTATTTCTGCTAAGTGTAAATATACTCTCATTTCTAAAACTGTGGCCGTTATTTTCACAAACAATGGTCACCTAGGGTAAAAAATATAATTATCTGTAATTTTAACCCATAGAAACACATAGGCAGATACTATATATGGCGTCTATGTAGGTCAATTAGACCCAGTGGCAATGGCTGCATCATTACCCAGCACACACATAATTACTTTGTGTACTAAGCACAAAAGTTGTGGACATATTCAGAGGGTACCCACGTACATATTCCAATAGTGAAACATCTTTCACAAGGATGAACACAACTTCAGGATTTAAAATGCATCCATAAACATTTGAACTTAAAAAATCTCAAGAATATCTTTTTAAATTATATTTCTTAAATTCTATTCCAAATGCTCTCAGCTGCCTTTGGGATTTGGTCTATTTTTACGTGTACATGAAAATAACGAACTTATTTAAAGCAAGCTGAAACTGGTCCATGTTAAAATGAAAAAAATCACAGAAGGAATATGAAGAGGTTTATAGGTCTAAAAAGAGGTGGAATAAACGTGCTGTGGTGAAAACATCCTATTGAGATAAATGCTGAAACAAACTAATGGAGACTTGGTTTCTAAATTGTGACTACACAATATTACTTCTGCCCCTCTGTTTGTAATTACATTGCTTTCATTTTTATACATTAAACAGTTCCCCAGCTGCTCTTTAGAAAATAATAAATTGGTTAATTCTAAGAGCAACCACATATGGTTAAGATAATTCAAGAGAGACAACTGAGTAACGCAATTCATCTCCTTTTACTTTTTTTCTTACACAGATCTTTTCATTAAACTGAAAATAGAGCTCTATTGTGTTTATTACAGTAGATGTTCTTACTGAAGTCAACAGCATATGGGTATTCACAGCAGGTTCTCTATAAGTCATTATTGAAATATCTTATTGCAATTATTTTTCAGCAATTTCCTCCCACTGTTATTTTACATATTACAATATGTCAAGCACAAAATAAGAAGTGGGTATCTGTCAGTATAGCTTCTATTGGATTATAAATGAAGATGAGTATAAGTTGTATTGTCAATTAAGAAACTCAAAAAGACAAGGCACCCCTTGGATTTAGAATGCTCACTCTGCAACAGAACCCTCACTTCCCCACCAGCATCAGGGCTGGAACTCGAGCCACTTCAGGATAATTCTCTCACTCAGCATACTGGAAGAAAGAAGAAATTTCCCTGCCTTCAAGAAGTAGTGTTAGAGAATTTTTTTTTTCCTTTACTGGCAATTGCTATGTAGGACATTATATGGATTCCCAGATAGCATTAATGGTTCTGTTTCCTGCATGCCTCAGGCCACGGGGCTGTGATTACTTTTAATCAGTTTCAAGACTCCCCACCCTCAGCTGCGCTTTGGTTATCTTCAGACTGGATCAGTACTTTGTAGCCTACCTACCATAACACTTGGAAGTTTCCCTGAGGCTTTCAGGCTATGCAGAATGCAGCCAAAATGAAAGTTTAGGTCCCTTTCCTTCCCCTTCCTCTCCCTACAGGAACTTTTCTGGCTGCTCCCTGTTTCCCATCACTAGTCCCAAGTACTACACAGCAAGCAGAAATCTCACCTTTTTTCCTGTAAGGTTCTATGCAATACCATGAAACAAAACCAAAACCAAAACCAAACCAAACCAAAGTAAAAAAAAAAAAAAAAAAGGAAAATAAAAATATAATAAGTAAAATAAAATTTGCCTGGAAGCTTATTTATATCACTCTTAAATCCCTTCTGATTCCATATGCAAATACACATAAAATTCACTTCACGCATATTCCTCATAAAAAATAGTCACAAAATCATCACTCTGTGTTATCAGAAATACACTTTACAAGTCAACAACCTCCAAAAATCAGTCTAATGAGTGTAATGGGGAGACGGTGTGTGATACTTGCCCATAAACACAATGAAAAAGATTCAGTCACTCACACACTCACTTTGTTCCTCACTCATCAGCCTTCTTCATTTCAGTCAAACTTATAATTTAAGTGTAATTGATCTCTACCAATGTAATAAGCATGCTTTCTGTTTCTCATGATCTCTAAGACAACAGTCCTTGTACAGGGATGCCAAAACTTAACACAAGTGTTAAAGAGGATGAATATTGAAAACAGTAAAGTAATTTTATCATATGGTAACTATCAGCAGTTTAACAAATACTAATTTTTCTATCATTGTAGTAAAATCATGTCAGTGTAGGGGGTGGGGAAAAATGGGAAGACAGTACTCTGTGAATACCCAATTCTTATTCTTCAGAAAAAGCAGGGAAGTGTTGAGGAAATTTATTTATAAAAATCCCCGGTAAATAATACATTAATTATCAAAAGGGGCTCAGCCAAACACTCCGAGAATTTATATAGGACATCGCACAAAATAGAGCAGCCATTCAGAAAACCGAGGCAGATGAAATTAGGTTTGTGCAGGTTGTGTCACTGACATGCAGCCTTCTAGACAGCCAAGTGAACATGCTACTAGACAAGCAAGTGAACATATTACACAAGGACCTACGCAAACTACAAAACGATCAAAGACTGCTTCAATATCATAATGTAAAATTGTAATGGGAATGCAGACAGGATGATAAAAAGAAGCAAATCTCTTTGAAATGTGAATCAAGAGGAAAGAAGTGACAGGCTCATAACATTTTCAGATGAGTGTTTAAGACTATGGCACTTTCTGCAACAGCAACACAGAAAGTGAACACTAACACATACAGCTGTTAAAACAACAAGATTAGCATATTTTTTACAAGCTGTATAACTCCACTATTAGAGAACTCTGCTAATTTCAGAAAGGAAGACAACCCAGGGCAGGGAGATGGAAGGTCTAGTTAAATGGAGGGCAGTGCTGCTAAATAAAGTTTTCAACCTTCAGTATAGAAACTGTTATCTCCTATAAAATAACCAGACCAGCCTTCACTGATTTCCCAGCAGTAATTCCAAAAGGAAATGCAGCAAAATAGCATTCTCTTTTAGTCTTTTTGTGATGACAGCTATAAACTCAAATTTAGCCAGAAGGAGAATTTTGCAATTTGCAAAACCATGGGCTGCAGTACTACCAGTATTTAAAGGCTGCCACTTGCAGCTCTGACTGTGGGAAACCTAATGCAAGACTAAGACTCCAGCTACAGGAAACCATGTGTTTTTATTTACTGTTGACTACAATACTTCACTTTACTCATTGTTGAAATATGGGTTGCCAAAAGAACAGGTTTGTCCTTCAACTGGAAAAGTACCCAAGTTCCAGTTAACTTCACTCTGAAAGACTGGTTGCCTGGCCATGCCGTGATGAAAAGAGTAAAGGCAGAAAGTCTGTACAAAGAAAAGAGACTGTCATGAACAACCATGAAAAAGACAGGCTTAAACACAGTGTAATAAAGGTGAAAGAACAAAAAAGAAATAAAGACAATTAAGATAAAAGACACAGCAAAGTTACACTTGAAAAAGCAAACCCCAAATCACTTTTGTACCATCTGTGGGAAAACGTGCTTTTCAAATTATGGAGAAAGGTGTACTTGGCTGCCCCAATTAAAAGTGTTGTGACTGTCTGGCTTCAAAATAGTACAAATATTTCCATTAAAATCACCAGTAAAATAAAAGGAGAACTGGGACAATTTGACAGTTTTTGATGGATTCTTAGTTTGGCTGCCTCTTATAGTTATTCCACAACATAAATCTCTATCTTGAGGCATAACAAAACAGCAGGCAGCAGGATAAAAACGCTTCTTGAAGTGACACGGCTCTGGCCCTGAGATGTTACACTCCTCAGGTTTCGGGCTAGCTCAGCAGAGCCGCACAAGGAGTGGCCTCGCCACAATGCCTTTCCAGGGTATGTGGTCGAGGTGTGGTTCAAGACCACAACGAGGGCCGACGGTCGAGGTGAGATAAAGAGTGCAGGAGAGACCCTTTACGGTTCCGAGCGAGGTTTTATTAGGTAGACGGGAACGGGATCCGAGGTCGGGAGGAGGGAACCGCAAAAGGCGGTTTTACAGCCTGTGCGAGGTATTAAGTACAGGGGAGGGACGGAGGGGAGGTACAATTTCTGGCCAATTGCGGAGTTCTGGGGGTCGGACAAGGGGCGGAGGAGAAACCATCACAAACCAATAGGAAAGGGTAGGGCGGAGCTCAGGGACCAACAACCAATTACGGGACGGAACTGTAAGAACTTTCCAGAGAAGGGGCACAGTCTTAGGGACGATTGACAGGGGTAGGGGCTGGGTTTCAGGTGACAAGCAGGGAAGGTGCTGGAAAGGAGGAGGAGCTTGGGAGTGACGGACATGGGGCGAGACGGGGAAGGGACAAACCATTATGGAATACGCGGGGGGAATAACAGAATATAAACTTTTAACAATTCGACAATACAACAACAACACAACGGAATACAACATTGAAGTACAGCCTATTTGGTCCTACCAAATTGAGACAGTCTAATATATAAACACGACACTATAGAAAAAGAAACAGTAAAATAAAGTTCCAGGTTCAGCTTAAAGTTCTAAAAATTTCACGATAATTAAGAAACACTTGCTATTAACCAGAAAACAAAGATTGATTTATGATCAAGCTTATAGGGACAGACAGACCTGCACACAGATGTAGGAGCATAAGCTGCTTCTGCAAGGTCTTTTGTGGCCTCAAGCACAGGATTCAAATACTTTAGGTTGAGCACAGGTTACTTTTCAAGATGAAATATTGTGATAATCTCTTTGAATATCTTTCTTTCATTGCTAGTGAACACTGGCTCAAGCCCAAAGTAGCTACAACAAGAAATCAAAGCAAAATAAAAAATAAATATTAGCAAGCTTGCATACTGGGGAAGCCAAAATGGGAAGAAGATAAGCAGCAGTAGATTTTCTCTTAGTGCCAGCTGGTAGGATGCATGCTGCAAGCCCCCTGAGGAGGCAGGTTGTCTGGCCCACAGGAGCTTCAGGAGCCACAATTGTAATTTGGGCAGGGAATAAACTCTAAAAAAACTGAAATCAAGAAGAAAAATTCAATGATTCATAGTACCAATGACTGAAAAACAGATTAAACTTCCCACAACTGGATACTTATTAAAAAGTTAAATATCTTTTCTTTTTGCAGAGAGAAGAGAAATTTACTCCTGCTATGCATTGCTTTCTACTAAAGGTGGTGATTTGCCATCTTTAGTAGAGGAGGGGGAGGAAAGAAAGGTGTTCCAGTTTTTAAAATACATGTTTATGGACATGCATGTGGCTTTGGTTTTCAAGTCTTTTTGTTTATTCATTCTGACCTTAATACAATCCTAAGCAAAGTGGTTTATACAGAGCTAGGAGAATGCTGCATTTAGAAAGGTACAAGTTTTGTTGCCTTGACAGTCAAGGTGGAGGGCTTTTTTGATTCTTGTGGGACCTTCACTTTTCTTCATTTTGAGCTTAAAAGAAAGATAAATGTTAATAATTTTTCATTTCCCTTGAATCCTTAGGAATTTTTCACTTTAGGATAGCTACTATTGTGAACAATTCCTTTACATAGCTCCACAAGCTACCCTCATACAAGGAACAGAAGAGCAAGTTAAGAAAATGATAAGAGAACTGCCTAGGGAAGACAGCACTGCACTGTACGTTACAAAGATCAGAGGCAGCCCAGAAGCAGAATTAGAAAAAAACCCCTCTGTTCACAACTTTCATCACAATGCAGGAATTCTCAGAAATCTCAAATACCATAATTGTCATTTCTGAAATCAAGAAAGCTGGAGGAAAAAAAATGCAGGAGGGACCTGATAAAAGCGCAAGTTAACGAGTCACTTTTGTGGAAGGTTTTACTGAGACATTTGACCTTAAATAACAGATATTGCAGATTTTTAAGTCAAGTCAAAAGACTATCTGTCCGTGAATCCAAACCACTCTCATATCTGGTGAAGAAAGCTACTACAAAATAAAGTTTTCTTTGCTTCTTTGGAAGGAATTCACTGAAACAACAAACTAATCAAAAACGTTTTCAGCCCAAGCAAACAAACAGAAATTGTGTTAGGAAGAGTTCTGAGCAGCATATTCTTCCTAATATGTTGTTCAAGAAAGAGTAGCATGCATTGAGTGAAAGAACTACAAGATCTGTTCAAAACATAGAACGTGACAAGAAATAACCCTGAAGTTTGCACATACACAACAATATTAATCCCATTTCATTTGCTGTTACCTCTCATTGACTGGCAACCTCAATTCATAGACATAGTTAGAGAACATATTTTTGGCTTATGTTTACAAATAATATCTATGTCTATGACTGTAAGAAAGAACACCAAGAATAGAAACAAGTGAATGGTTTCTTAGAAATAGAAACAAAATTTTAGAGAACTAGTGATAGTGCTTTTAATAGCTAACTGTAGGAAAACTGGAACAAATAAGAAATTTTCACAGCAACAGACAGAAATTAGAAATCCTCATGATCATTTAGTGGACTAAATGACTCAGAAGTTCTTTCAGAAAAGCTGAGACACAGAGATCCATTCTGAGCTTTATCCTACTCTACGTGAATTTTAGATCAATAAAGTAAGATACACAGAGGCTTATTATTTTGTAATATTTGCAGCACTTCTCTGAGAAATATGTTGTGAGTTTATCATGTTCAAGAGGCATCTGGATGGTGCTGGTCAGTGGTTTAGGGGTGGACAGTTAGACTGGATGATCCTAGAGGTCTCTTCCAGCCTTGATGATTCCATGAGTTTGTGCAAAGCTTGCTTCTCAGCATAGGAAGGAGAAAGAAGAGGCCCCAGCTAGTGTAAACTTTGCTAATGAAATTAACATGTCTTTGTGCTTATGCCTGATATATCATTGCAATTTGTATAGTATCTTGTATTGTCTTTTAAATGTCAGTTATTGCAATAAGCAGTTCACAGAATCACAGACTTTTTAGATTGAAAAATATTTTGAGATCATCAGGCCCAACCTATATGACTGAACATGACATCAAGTAGACCATGGCACTGAATGCTATATCTAACCTTTCCCTAAACACTTCTAGTGATGGTGAGCAGCTCATTCCAATGGTCAGTCATCATTTCTGTGAAGGATTTCTTCCTAACATCCAGCCTAAAACTCCCTTGGTGCAGCTTAAGACCAGGTCTTCTTGTCTCATCACTTGTTGTCTGGCAGAAAAGGCCAATCCCCACATGGAGACAGCCTTCTTTCATATGAGAATCTTTGTTTTCTTGGCTTTTTCTTTAAAAATATTTTTCTACAGCTTTTTAAGGAAGTATTAATGTCTGAGTTCCAAAGATTGAAAATAAAACTTGTGTTCTCAGGCATTCAGCTGCTTGTCTGTCACCCCAAATCTGGATAGTTGTAGATCATACAGTCAAAGATTAGTGATCTCTGTTAAAGATATTCTGATATAGAGTAGTTCATAAACATTAATACATTTGGATTTGTTTTTCTACATAAAATAATCTAGGCATAATTCTAATTGTGATATTCTGACATTTTGTTTATTTGATGAAGGAAAAATAACCCCAAACCAAACATGAATTACAGTGTGGCTAAGTTGGGAATTAGAAGTTCTACAGGAAGGATGATGTAGTCTACATCTGTGTCAACCGGGAAACACACATTAACATAAATTTTTCTCTTTCCTGGATGGCTAGACTTGCAATGCTAGTACCAACCAGAGAAGTCCAACTCGCACATGCTTACGTGTAATATTCCCTTGATGCAGTCTCCACTAATCTTCTAAGTGTTGTGTGTGATTCCTTCTGTGTGCAAAAGCTACAGGGCAAACAGCAATCAATGTGTAATTTGACTTGATGCCCTTTGAGTTTTCCAGTACTCTGAAACAGGCAAAATCACTTAGAGCAGATGATTCAATTTGTCAGGCAGCACTGTGGGTAATGTGCATCGGCCTTAATTCAGCTGTTTCAGAAGAGGGTGTCTTGTCAGTCCGTCAGCATATTGGGCTGGTAATTCACAGGAGCAAGGCAGAGCAGGATGTGAACCATAAGCAATCCAAGCAAGAATATTTGGTTAGAGAGGAACTCATGTGCATGAACAATTAGCATTTATAGTCACACAGCAATATATTTTATAGACATAAATACAGTGATTGTAGCTGTTGAAAGGAAAGTTCACAGACAGGTGCTTTCCCACACACCAAAGCTCATCGAAGGAAGAAACAAATCTCCCTTTGGCTGTTTTTGAACATGCTTTCCAGTTTTTCAGGCCATCACCTCTCAGGAGGTTTCAATTTTGGTTTCACATTGGTTGTGGACATTTTTGCTCTCAAACTGCTTGGATCCATCTGTCCCAGAACTCTAAAGCACAATTCTGAGAAGGGAAAAGTAAGTGGTGAATGCAGGTTCCTCCATTTAAAATGGGTTTCAGTGGTGAAGTTTTTTCCATATATATCAGCAACGACAGAAGGATCCCTTGCTACACTTCCGCCAGACCTTTATACACAGTGTTTGAAAACATGTAACAACAGAAAATGGTGACAGAGCAAACAGTGCATGTCTGTTTTTTAGTATATTAATCTCAGGAAATAATAATTTACACTAGTTGTATCTACATATGAACAATCAGTTCAGTTGTCTAGGGTTTAAAAGCCCATTAAAGAAGACTATGTAATGATATGATACCCTTGATTCCAGGATTTAGGTGAAGGTTGTAGTAATATATATACAGGTAGGCAGGCAGTAGGCCTATGCAGATGCAAATTTATAATTCCCTTTCATTAATAATAGTTTTATAAAATATACAAATATGGTGTTTGAGAATATTCCAGGATCATATCTTAGTTTCTATTGGAAATATGCTAGAATATCTTTGGCCTTTATTGAAAATACAAAAAGATCTAATCTGAGAAAAAAGTAAGATATCCTACAATTATTTAAACCACATAAGACACTGAAGAATCTTTTACCAAAGATGCAGAAGTACTTACCTTTCCTAATAGACTATTTCTTTAAATGTCAGGATCCTAGAGAATTACCATTAAGCATCCAGAGAGTATGTACTTTTCCTTATTGCCTCTTCTATTGTTTATCTGACTTCAAATTTGGCCCAAATCATTCAGACACAAGATTTCAACAACTATATTAACCCAAGAAGAGCTGGATAGAATGTTTCATACATAATTAGAAAAAATCAAGCATCTGAAATACAACCACCACAGAGAATATTGCAAACAAGTGTGCCCTTCCCATTTTAATTTTAACAGAAGGCCTCGAAAAGCCTTTTCACTTTTGTGCAAATTGCCTGCCCTTCTTGCAGCAGTGTCCTCGCTGGGATGCTGATAACCTACACAGGGCACCTACAGTCAGCACGGCTTTGCCTTTCACTCCCCTGATTAAGTAAGTAATGTTCACTTCCCAGGAATCCCCCATGGAGCAGCAGCATTCCTATGTGCCCAGCTGCAACAGCAGTAATGACTGGATTCTGAGAGAATTTGAAAATCTTCCTCAACACGCTTATTTCTGTTTTTCAACCTATATTCAAAGCGATACTTTGGCACTGCTATGTAATTTTTGACAGGGTTACAGTAAATTCATCATGCTAAACTGAAATGTTTCTGGCAGATGTCTACTCTGCAACAATCAACCTATGTGTACAGTAAAATATGACAACCACAGAAATGCTTCTAGTTCTAACAATTACATGTATAATACTTTATTAATGCTAACTTGGAGTCTAATTATACACTATATTATTTATTGTTTTAATTAGGAAATATTTATTTCAAAAACTTGCTTTGCATATAAGATAGCTTGTTATATGGATAATTTTTTTTAAATTTAGTCTTGAGTCAAAAAGTATTATTGGTAAAAAGGAAATAAACGAGCAAATATGTTAATAACAACAGAGTTTCTTTTTTTCAATCCTTCAGTCTTTTCTTTCTTGACTACTAGCAAATTATTTTTTCAGTCATTTCTAATTTTCTTCCTCAAGACTTTCTTAGAACAATAGATTTAGAAAGCTGTTTGGGAGGAGAGGGAAACCTTGAATCATTAAAGGGGAATACCATAACTTTTCCAAAAGTAAATATTACAAAACAGGAGACAAAGAAGTAAGATTTATTTTGAAAGTAATTTAAACTATTCATATGTGTGAGAGTCAAGCTGAAACCACACAGAAGAGCTATTTCCATGAGTAGACGAACTAATTTCCATTTGTATGATTTCAGTTTCTCAGCTTAATTTCTAAGCATTTAATAAAATGTGAACTTCAACTGCAGCTTTTTCCACTATTAAACATTTTTAGCAAGTCTTCCTTCTGTGGATTCCCTGACAGCTTACAGGAGCTGACCAAATTCTGCCAGTGTCCTCTCACTGGGGTAAGAATAAGATCAGTCTCCTTTGATTTTCTTTGGCTTTTTAAAATTGCTCTCACTTTTCATTTCATTTAAACAGGACCACAAGGCTTTAAAGTGCCTAGTAGGGAGTAAGAAAATGGATAAACACACATGCAAGCATATACATCACAGTAGATTATTAAATCTTTTTCTCTCTGGAAACCTGGAAACCATTTGGACATTGGAGAAATCCCCGTGTCACATAATACAGCCTTACAAACTACTAATGATTTCCATAGGGGTCAATTTTCATTTTATCATTTGACTCCCTTAAGAATAACACAGGACCAAGGAAGCCTAAGGGAAATAAATAAATAAATAAAGCTAATGGTACAGTTTGCAAGCTAAATTTCTCCTGGAGTAGGGGAATGCAAAATTATAGCTGAATCAATGTAACACAGCATTTTGTTAACCTCTAACTAAGGAGCAGGGAAGTAAAATATGCAGTAAAGTCTCCACACACGTCTGACCTCTCCACCTGCTCTATAATTTCCTGCATTGCAAGGTGTGGAAGGATAGTGTACAAAGAACAGTCTGTACCCACTTCCTTTTCTCAGCCCAGAGGAATTAGACCTTCTAGCTCTGTATTTTTGCTTTTTTAACATTTCAGAATAGATTTGTAATGGTTATGATGAGCCTACTGGCAGCTCACAACACACGAATCCCATTGGTCCTTTGTTTAATACACTGGAATGCATTTTGTCTTGTGAATTTTCCATAAACTTCTATATCACATATGAACTTCCACGCTTTATTTCACTAAGAGCGAAATATTTATCTTAACATTCCTGCTTATCTTCCTTTCCCAGCCCATTTTATTAACTTTTTTATATTAAGCAAATTCACTTTTTATCTATGATGTTTGTTTTACAGGTAATTCATCCAATTTAAGGTATTTTCTTAGGGACTTCAATTTCATTTTGCCCTTGAAATTAACATCTAATGTGTTTTACATTTTTGAAATAGAAATTAATCTTTATTTGAATTATTAGTCCAGAACTGTAACCTACATTCACTATATCTGAATGGTGGTATGGGAATCATCTGTGACCACATATTATCCTGGACAACTACTGTGATAGAGGACATACATATTTATGTTGTGGAGATCATGCAGTGGTAAAAAAAAGTATTTGTTTTATTTTAATGTTTGACAAAAAGAAAGAATTCTACAAACCCCATTCACACAGAGTAATCTATTCCTGCCACTAGACAAGTCCGTGAGGTAGTACTGTGCCATTTCATCTGACTTCTCTAAGATGAAAGAAAATAAAATTCTGTCCAGTTCAGCACTTTTGACTACATTTTTTCCCTCTGTATATGGTATGCATATATATGTATTCATATACACATACAGCCTTTTAATGGTGAGTGTAACTCTTCTGAGATGATGAGAAAAGCATCAGTCGTGGGCCAAGACTACCAGATGAGTAATCAAATGCTGGGTTTGATGGTTTGTTTAACTCATTACTATCTTCACAACTACATTTGGGTAAGAAATTGGACATCCATTTTTGTTTGGCTTTAGTTTAGTTCTTTCTGTATCTCTCTGACAGAATAGGAAAACCTTAAAAGCACTGTAATTTGTACCTGTGAAGATGCCAGCACAGTGTGATGAAGTCACAGCTCCTCAGTCTTCTCCTGGATAAACTTGAGTAGAATAAGCTCTGAAATTCTCTCTTTTAAAAGTGATTTTAAGTAATTTCTGATGTTCTGTATTGAACTGCTTTGCAAAACATGAAGGACTGAAAGCGTGTTCTGAAACTGATTTCCTTAGCACACTCCCTCTTCCTAGCTCCCACTCACTGCACTATCCATTGAAATATGGAAAGGTCACCATGAAAGACTGCAGGATTTCAGCTGAAACTCATTGTTCAGTACCTTCTTCACCAGGATCCTCAAGTCCTTTCAAAGTGTTTGAAATTATTCTTTTTCATATGAAGAAAATTCTGAACATTTCCTTTCCCTTTCATAGCATGGAAAAACATTTTCTGAGAAGAGATCCATACTACCAGGTTCAGATTGCTCTAAATAAGCACCTCATAATGATCTGTATTTAATTTACTTTCCAGCTATTGATTTATCTACAAATTCTGCTAGAAATGTTTCCAGATCACTGATTAAAATTTTGAAGAGTTGCAGAAACAGTACCAATTTCCTCAGAATCTCTCTAAAATCACCCTTTTAACATGTTTTCATTTGACAGTTACGGTTTTGAGACCTATCAGTTACCTGGTTTGAGTCTACACCAACTGTACATATTAATGAATAATATTCCAAATCAGGATGGCATATAATTCCTAAATCAAAAGTGTTAAGAACTCAGGTCTACATAATTATTTTTATAAAAATTTATTCTCATTAGTGAATAATAATTGAGAAGTATTTTCCATAAAACTATACTGACATACATTATATTTTCTCTGTGAATAAAATTATTCTAATTACCATTTTTGAAGATGAAGAGTAGTAAGGAAGCACTAACCTTCTGAAACACAGTTTGTTTATGTTAAAATTTACTCTCACTTATGATCTTAAAACCATATTGCAAAGCTACTACAAAGTTACAGGTAAGTTCAGTAAGGAAAAACATCACTCTTCAGTAGCTTTTTTTTCCTTCATAAATATGTATTAAGCATCAAAGGCCCAACAGAACTGCACATGAAGTTTCAGTGAAAACACAGAGGATGCTGAATTAGTAAACCAAGTGCCTAAAAGAATAGCAAGAAGCTGAAAGCTGAGATGGAGTGAAAATACAGAAGTAACAAATGTAGATAAACTTTAATGACATGGTCGATTCATCTTCTCAGTTTGTTTGCTAACACGATACCTGCAGGTCTCCATCCTGGAAATTTTTAAAAGTCTTCTGCAAATCCCATGGAAATGTTTCAAGGGATTATGTAGATAATCATAATGCTGATTCCTTGGACTGTTTCTTTTACAGAAGTTAAGGTGCAAGTGAAATACTGTCAACTTTCATGCCGCAGAAATCCATGCACATTATAGACATGAATGTATCTCTTATCTCAATACACTATCCAACATCTGTGTTTCTTATTAGCAGAAAAAAAGTTCCTTTATGAGTTGCTCCCTCAGTCTTATCATAGTTTGAAATGAGAAGCACAGGTCATAGAGTTTATAATGCCTGAAATGAATGTGGCACTGAAAAGATTGGGACTAGATTTCTTTAGATTAGGCAAGAGAAACCAGGCAGGAGTACACAAACTATATGAAAGGTTAATATATGAAAAGTTATGACTAGAGAATGGTGATTGTTCTACACATCCACTGGGAATAGAACATGGATACATCCGTTTTATTTGCAGAAATGAAAATAAGATTAGATGGGATGTAAGGAAAAAGGCTATTTGTTAAGACTCTACTGTAGCACAAGTGAGAACTGTCTCCAGTGTCCAATCTCCCTTCATCAGAGGCTTCCAAGAACATGTTTTTAGACACTGTTACAGCTTAGACTGCTGAACGGGAAGTTCTCTAGAAGTTTCATCCAATCATGTAATTCTGTGTTTCCACAAGACTTGTACGTACATTTTGGGATTAATATCTTTCAGTATTAGCCTTATTTATGCAAGTGATTATGCAAAATAATGTCCAGAAAAGTTGGAAGCTAGTATTACTCAGAAACACAAAAAATTTTTGTCCTTTCCGAACAATACGTAAGGTAGGAGTTCAGTATGAAATAACTTTTTTTCATTTACATGTACATGTACTACAAAAATATGGTTCTGCTTTCAGACATTATACAAATTAATATCAGCTTTAAAAGCATGTGATACATGTAAAAATACCATTTTAACACCAAAAAAAATTTTCACCACAGATTTTGTAACACGACTTGCATATGCAATACATGGAACAATTTAAAAATCATTTTGATGCATTATGAATCACCTGTAAAAGAATAAGTAAGTGAGGACATTCTCAATTTCGGTAAATATTTATAGAGCCAAACAATATGAAGTATATGTAACAATCAAATTTCTAGTGAAAATGTGTGCAAGAAGGTTTATTTTGAAAGGAAAATTCCTACTCCCAGTGTCATACCCAATTAAATTCTCCAGGTAATGACCCCATTTGCATAGAGAGCTGAACCCACAAGTGGGAATTTTAATGGGCACAGCACCTGAGTACATTAATTGAGAGTGACACTACTTGAACTAGTTTTGTGCTTACCCCACTGAAAATTCTACTCATATTATTTTTAATGTCAAGCTACAAGTCAAATTTCAAGATGATGGATTTGTTCTTTTTTAAGCATTGAATTTGAATAAAAGGCGGCTTTAATTCTGTTATGCATTGCATAGCTTTAACTAATATGTAGTTCTGATTCTCACCATTGCTTCAATTTTTCAGTGATTGGAATTTAATTTTATTCATTAATTGGCAAATAATTAGATAGAAAGTAATACCTTCTGCAGCTAAATTACTTCTGGATTGCTGTTTAATGTACTTTAACCAGAATATGTGTTACAGTTAAGCTGACATAATAGTTTACTAAAATGTAATTGTGTAAATATGTCTAATTACTCTTTCTGAAGAAACAAGATTGAATATAAAATTTTAGTCACGGATACCTAAATTTTCTTAAACTTAACCCCATGAAAGCTTGGTAGTTGCAAAACAGATTACTGAGGCAGAGACAGCAGTTGTCAAGAGTAGTGGGATCCTTGTAACACATTTCCCTTTATCCTTCACACACTACTTCTAATGACCTTGAAATTATTGTGGATTCTAAACCACTGCTGTTAGTCTACATTAAATATGTAATCAAGGTGCCTCCTCCTCACATGAAGAAACAGACAAATGGAGTTGCATTTCCTAGGGAGGAAAGAAATACCATGTTGTTTAATATATTTATTCTTCCCAGCTTGTTCTTAATTAGTCCTCACTAACTGAAGGTAGCTCAGAATCAAAAAAATAGCATATATGTGTATACATGTGTATATACATACATATATATATATATATTCTACTCTAAAATGCACTGATTTGAAATTTACATACTAGTCTTATTCTTGTAAGCAGAACTATTTTGAAGATTGTCAGCTTGCAAAATTCTGCAGAATCCAGCTTGATGAACTTCTGGTGTTTTATTTGAGCAAGAGAAATAATCAATACATCTTCATTTTCAAATATTTCAACACTATTGAGCTTCAGTTATTTAGATGCTAAGTCCAAAGTTCCAAAGACATCACTTTTACAAGTCTCTTTGACTAGAAGTTGCATATAGCAGAGAACATAGAAATGATCAAGAAACAACTTACAACGCAACATGTATCTTGGTATTGTGCCAGACTTCCATAATGAAGACCCTTTGAATTCGCTTTGAACCAAAATTTAAAAGTAAACAAAACCAAACATACTGCCTTGCAAAAAAAGCTAAGGAAACAAAGGTAGGCACTGTGACTCTAGTGCCTAAAAACTGAGGATTGTAACATCAAACATATTGGAGTACAGCATATTCACAGTGTGGTCACTTTGTGCAACTTGGAGATGAGACAAATTTCTGAATCCTGCATCACTGATTGAAGAGGAATTCTGTAGTGCTTGGACACCAATTACATACCCTACTGAGATGATATAAAGAGCCCCAATTAGAGTGGAGTATTTTGTCAGTTAAAATAGCATACGCATACCAGAATAAAAATCAGTAAGGCACTATTAAATATATTAAAGGTATTATATAGTCTTTCATCTTACATTCCATTTTTATGAGAACTGAATGGTAATGTACTAACAATTGCTATAATATGTGTACATAAAATAAGAAAACAGGAATGTACACAGTGTTTTATTAAGTATGCTGAACTGATAGTAGAATTGGAATTGTTCAGCCTGGAAAAAAAGAGCTTTTGGGTGGCCTAACTGCAGCCTTCCAGTTACCTGAAGGGAGCCTAAAAGGAAAATGAAGAGAGACCATTTACAAGGTCGTGTCAATGATAGCAAGAGGAAGAATGGTCTTTAAGCAGAAAGAGGGGAGGTTTAGATTAGATATTGGGAAGCAATTCCCAATGTGAGGGTGATGTGGCACTAGAACAGGTTGTCCAGAGAAGTTGTAGATGCCCCACCACTGGAAGTGTTCAAAGCCAGGTTGGATGTGGTGCCTGGAAAGGCTGACCTGGAACAGAGACTAGACAGGGCAAAAGGAATAAAATAGGTATTTATTGAAAGGATACACTTTGGGCAGTGCAAGAGCCTGGCTGGGGCTACACCCAAGTCAAATCCAAGATGGATCACAGTCATGAATTTTTACACTTTTATAAGTTTTGGTTCATCTACATATTGGGGTCAATTATCCAACCGCAGCCCCAGGTTATGAAGTTTCAGCCCCTGGCTTGCCCCCTACCCTTTGCTGTTGTTTATGCTTTTTGAGTACCAGTTGTCCTTGATTCTCTTGCTGGGAAGAGATTGTTTTGTCTCTGTGAAAAGAACTTATTAACACCTAATATGAAATTTCAGAGTTACACTTTAAGCAGCAGAGAATCTAAAAACTATAAAAGCTCAAACCCAAGGCATCAGATGGGGCTCTGAGCAATCTGATCTAGTTGAAGTTGCCCCTGCCCACGGCAAGCGGGTTGGAATCATATGATGCTTAAGATCCTTCCCAACCCAAGGCATTCTATGAACCTATAATTAAAAACCATAAAGACATTAAGAACATCTAATCACATTAAACATCTACCTGTTTTGCAGAATGATAATTCCGAGAACATTCTCTTTCCAAGTATAGTAGAAATAGCCCATCATATTAAAGATTTCTAAAGGAGCGAAAACCCATCCTTTTATGACACTAACACCAAATCACTGTTAAATAGCAAAAGCAAGTGTTTAAGAGTAGGCTAAACTTTGTACAAGCAATCAACTTCACATTCAAGTGCACTGAGCACAGTCAACAAGTGCATCTTGGAAGTGAGTGCCGTGCATTATTTTTACTGAACTTCTTTCAATGTTAAAGTTGAGTTAAGGTCTCCCTGCTCTCTTTGGAAGTGCTAAGGGCTGGCAAAAGGTTTGGAAGGTAAGGGAAAATAAAGATTAATGTCTGTAGGATTCTAGAGCTACTACTGTCACCATCAACACAATGTGGAGTTTTCCAGTACATGGTGTATGCACTCACAGACTAAGACAAGACACTAGGGAGATATTTCTCTAATATTTAACTTAATTTTGGGGCCAAGAGTAAGATTTCAGATACATCATTCATTCTATGATCTCTTACCTTTCAGAAAGTTACAAGACTGGAGACAATAAAAGCTTTATAATGGAAATTCATCAATACAATTGGCACTGCTTTCCAAGAACATACATCAAATATTGCAACCATTGTTGCATAATGTGAAAAAAAAGCCTAAGTGTGTGATGAGTTCAGAAGCTTCTCATTTAGAATATTACAAAATCAGTGATTCATCTAAGTCAACACACAGTTCTTTACATGAGAACTACGACTAAAATAAAGCCATTATTCAATCCAAAAGCTCCTGAATGTTCCTGATCCTTCTTCACAGGAGCCATTTTTCTCTAGAAATCTTATGTATTATGGATACTGGTAAACCAACTAAAATAGATGCCAAATGATGTTATTTATCTGTGTTTATCATTTCTTTTACTAAAGCAATTATTTTGGTGCACAGTCTCAATGCAAGACTTCATGACACACACTCAAACACAATTTCTGCCAGTTTTATCATCCCTCCTCTGTAATGGCCAGAGAAGCAATTTTTTTTAACCTTCTACAGGGGTATAGATGAAAAAAAAATCATATGAATACTAAGAGCCAATTGCCCTCTTGGTTCAGCTTGTTTTTAGTAAACTGAAGACTTGCTGTGGATGTATTAAAATAACTTTCATTTTGATAAAATTTAATCATTACTGGAATTTCATCTAATTAATCCAATTTCATCAAGGAATGAATTTTCCCTCTTAATTACAAACTTTTTTACTGCTGGAGGTTCATGCTAGCACAGCTTCTAGTGCCTGAGTTGGCTAAGTTCCACCTGTAAGACTTCACTCTCTGTGCAGGTCACCCAAAGGCTAACACCTTTAAGACGGGTTAAAGCAGAAGAAAAAACACAAAAAGAGATGAAATTATTCTTCAGAGGAGTAACAAGGCAAGACTAGAAGAAGGTGACATCCAAACGTTTCAAAATAAAGATCTTTATTTCAAAATAGTGTTTGCAAATAGCACTTCCAATTGATACAAAATACAAACAGCATGTTTTTCAAATGGGCCAGTTTGCAGAACTATAAACTGAAACACTGTACAAGTTCACAAGAACTATTATAAAATAGACAATTCAGTTCTAAGGTTTTCATTTTATTTAAATTCTATTTTCACATTTGACTTCTAATTTTGCTTTTTTTTTTATTACACAAGGTGCTTATAAGATTATAGAGTGAAAATTACAAAACAGAATTTAAGGATATAAATATAGAAAGGAATTCCTTAAACTACATGCTAATATTCTCTGCTACAAAGATACATTTTTCAAAAGTGCTAATATCTCTATGACAAACAGTAGCAGATTACATTTAAATGTCAAACAAAATACACAACTTTTAATTTTTTCAATTGTCTGTAATACTATGATACTTCTAATCATTATGAAGTTAGTAACACTATTTTCACTTCCTAGTATTTCACAAATACAGTGGGAAAAGACATGTCCATGTGTGTGAGAAAAAGTATATACACATATGCATGAACAAAATTCTTGTAATTATTGTTTTCATAATTTCAATAAATCAAAAACCCACTAAGTTCCAGTAAGTAGAAATAAGGTTTGTGCAGGGCAAATTCTATAGATAACTTTTACAGAAAAGAGCTCTCCAGATAGGTAATTTTTTTTTTTTGTAAACCGTATCAACCTGTAAAAATAATTTTTAGTAAGATCTAGCATTCACTAAAAGCATGATACACAAATGTGCATTTTCCAAGCACAGAACTGGAACTGCTCCAGCAGGGCATGGATATCGGGGCAGGACAAGAGACTGGAAGTCCCCTTCCCTGTCCCAAAAGCACAATCAGACAAGAAACAGCCATAATTCACCTCTCTGTGACCAGAAGGACATGAGGAAAGATAGTTCATGGTGCTGTCTAGCCCCAGAGAACATGTTACCACGACCACGGTGTCAACCACAGACCTACAATGGACAAAGTACTGTCTAGACTTTTTCCAAGGTGCATTGAGTCCCAATGCTCGCTGTGATGCCCCCAATTTCCCCAGAGGCATTATGCCTTACAAAGACAAAATGCCTCCAGGCAATGCCACTCAACCAAGGCACCTCTTCCCCCCTTCCCAATGTGGTTCAGCCTTTTAGGAGTCATAATTGAGCCCCATGAGCCTGATTCTGAGCACTGGGGATTTATCAGTTTAACTATATTATTCCTTATTAGCCTGCCTATTACCATAATATTTTTGTGCTCTCTAACTGGAATTTAACCAATAGAAAATTCTGACATGAAATGGAAATGCACTTCGTTTACGCAATAAAGATCAGAATCTGGCCCAGTACACAGGGAAAAAAAAAAAAACCAAAATAAGAATAATACTTGTAGCAACTATCAAAAACAGATTAGGAAACCCTCTGAGGGTGAATCTGCATTACATGAGAATACACCACACTATTGCATACGCTAAAGCAAAATGTAACACTTCCCAGCTCCCTAGTATAGTTAAGGATTCGGCTTCAGTGATAACTTGCAGTAGTAGGCACTACTAGTCAGTGTTCACAAGAAGAAGCTTTGGTTAATATCAGACCATTTGTCGACTTAGCTTCACACTCCTATGATCTTTAGCTTGTCACATTTGTATAAAATGAATTCACTATAGTAGAAATAGACATTTATGGCCAATTCACTCAACACGCGTGCTGTTGGCTATTGATGATTCTTGTAACAAGGACTGAATTTAGGAAATCTACACTCTACAAATGGAATATCTGGAGTGTAAACAGGAAAGTTTGTGAGATCAAGATGTACGGGTGGTTTACACAGGAAAGTTCATGAGCTACAGACATGGAGGGGAGAAATTACCAGATGATAAAGAAAATGGGTACTTTGATACCCTAAATCTGGGAATGCCATAAACCTCTTTATGTGTTCCACAGTCACAATTACAAAAGACATATTTCTTGGAAAGCCTTAATGGCGTAATAGGGAATATACAGTTAGGTCCAACAGATCCTAACTGTATTTTTCAAACATTTTAAATACCAATCTTTTTTTATTGTTAAAGCATATATTTTTAAAATTATCTTTTCTGACACAGTTATTTAAAAATAACATTTAAAATGTATCAGAAAATAAACATTTTTCACTTGCTTTTGCATTTAATGACAGAATTCCTTGATCAAGTCAGTTTTAATTTATTTTTGTACCCTATTTAAATTCTGCTACCCTCTGTAGTTCTTTCTTACACTGTAAAGAAATAAATACGCAGTTATATGACACTGGCTCCAATGCCACAAACACTGACCACGCCACTTCATGTACTGGTTTAGATTCTTGAGTTAATTTTTAATAATTTTCCTCTTATAGCCAATTTTTAAAGTATTGTTAGTCTATTAGTTTGTTACTCTAAGGATATATTTCATGTCTACACAAATTTCCAGAGTCTTTTTCTAAGACAAACCATTTCAAGTAATAATTGTACTGAACTAAAATTATAAGGTCTCTATTCTTTTTTCATTCATGACAAAGAGATCCTGGTACTCTTCTAGTCCAGGGCAAAACTTATATTTGACTGCAGATTGTCAGATAAGCTCAGCAATGGAATTTCTCTCTAATCAATGATATATTCAAAACAAAAGACATATTGCCAACATGATCACTGTAGCAAAACCAAGGGTAGATTTCTGATGCTGGCTTGTGAATTAAGTTTAAAACAACAGAGCAAGGTTGCTTTCAACCCAAAGAGAGAGAAATAAAAATATTTTGATTTTCAGTATGCCTGTAAAGGCATGTTATGCATGGAAGCATTTGAGTGTTTAAACATTAAAGTAGGTAAAGGCAAATACTTAAGGCTTTGCCTTGCAGTCTGTTCTCTGACCAAAACCTATCACTCAATTCAAATGGCAATTTTGCCTTCATATGGCCTGCAGTATCAGGCCTATAATTCACTTTCAATAAACTCTTCCATTTGCAAAGCCAAAAGGAAGCTGGAATGTAGCTCTAGTTTCACATACAAAACTATACAGTTTGTGTTAGAGTACAGATTTGAGGATTACTATTTAAAAAAATATTTATATAAAGGGAATTAACAGTGCAAGTGTGAAAATCTTACCTTGTCTTTCTTCAAACGTATTTAAAGAAAAGCTCTCCAGTTTTATAGAGAATAAAATAGAAAGGGTTAAATATTTCACGAAGGGAAGCAGATCCCACAGCATTCCATGCAGATCTCCAAGCAATCTGAGGATTCACAACACGCGTCCATTATGCCACAGTCCATATCACACGGGCAGTTACAGTCATCCCCCATCTCATCCCCGCAGCAGCAGCAGCAGGCTTCCGACGTGCAGATGCCACAGGATGCTTGTCCCAGAACAATGTTACAGAGGGTGAGAAATTCACAGAACAAGCAAGCTAGGATACAGTGAACGCAGCAATCTTCATATGTAATAGTTCAGTAGCATGTCAGGAACAAACAAAACAAACAAACAAAACAGTAAAAAAAAAAAAAAGGCAAAGAAGAAAAGAGAAAACCATTAATATGTCATTCTAAATCCAGATATATTACAATGTCAAATAAGTAGCTGAATGAAAATGGTTCAGAGTAGACATAATCTACCACAAAAAAAGTGCTTCCCATCCTCATGGTCACTTCTGTGGCTCAACTCATCTCCCACTCTGTGCAAGTTTCCTGTCCCCACTTCACTTCATACAAATCCCAAGTACTAAACTGCTTAGAGCTGCTTAGATCAATCTCCTTAGTAATTTATTATGTAAAATATCCATATCTATTATCTTCAGTTATACATTCTTACACAAATTCTTACATACTGATAAAAAAATAATAAAGAAACAACTAATGAAGGAAACTACCTAAAATTATTTCCAGCCCTTCCCAGTTCATCTCACCCTTCTGAAACTGTTTTGTTTGCTTGATGTATGTGAAGAAAAATAAAGAAGTTGCCTAAACATTGTTGTTTTCTTTATAGTTTTTTGCACATGTTAAAATCAGTTTAACAGCATGTTATATGCATTTCTCATTTTCAACAATATGTAAAATATTCAGTCAAAATACAGATTTTTCCATTGCTTTTCAACACAAATCAACTGGCAATTATTTTAATGTACTGCTTCAATCTTCAAAAGTTCTTAACTACACCTGAACATAAATATCCAGCTTTTAGAATACTACTAAATTATGTAGATGATTAAGGTGTCCCACAAACTGCCTGCAAAAAATAGGGCACCTGTAAAGTAAACATATGGAATAACTTCAAACAATAATACATCCATGAGACATAACATGAAAACAAGGATTGGAACTAAACATGTGCTAGTGAAAAGGAGACTATGGGAATGACGGATATACTTAATTTTACATAATATGTATAGATTTATACATATAAACATATTTAATTTGTAAGAGGCAGTGAATGGTCATTCAGAAACAAAACAAAAACTTAAAAATACAAGATTTGTTCAGGATGGAGAAATACCTTTCTTTCCTGGGCTCAGCTTTCGTTCTTTTTACTGCGCAAACTTTGAACTCTTTAGCCACAGACAGGTGGAGATTGGAAAAATGTTCTGGGGAAAGTATCCTGCACAGCCAGCCTCACCCTATCTCTTGCCCCTACAGTCTATATCCTCTACGAGAGAGACTGTTAGGAATGACAGGACATTGAGCTATATGGACGACTGCTCTGAGCACCTACAGACATTATGTTCTATAGACATTATGTTCTTACAGTTCACAGGCTGAAGACTGCTGTCATAGGGGAAAATTTGCAATTACTTGCAACAGTAATACCATTATCAGGCCTTCTAACCAAATTTATAAATGTAAAAAATTGTGCAGTAGCCATGACAAGTATGTTGATTGATTCCAAATACCTTTAACATTGCAGAAACTCTGATTGCATGTTAGTGTGGCAGTGACTTACAAGCAAGCAAGAATACTTACCACAATGCAACAACAGACACAGACCAGCCAAATCTATCCCAAGAAGCAAAGGAACTACTTGAACCCTTGGCCCACTCCTACTTCCTACACTACTTAAATGCAAACTTAGCTTGGACATTTCTGTACTGCAGTGTGGTCATGGTCATAATGTACTATTGAACCCTTATGCCCAAAAGGAAAAAATGGAAATTTCAGAAAAAGCAAGAAGAGGGAAAAATCCTCAAAACCCTATCCTTAAAATCTCCCTACTACTGCGCAGGAAGAAAAACAGAGGAAATCACAGGTACATTTAACGTGCTCTAAAGAAAATTGTTTCTTGTAGTAAAAGGCTTCTATTCCCAAAGACATAATGTCACTAAATAAATGACCTTCATAGAAAACACAGAAGATATGTGAAAAAAAGCTGGAGAGTATCAGTTCACTGAAGAAGACCAAAGCCAGACTGATAGCGATTAATTAGCTGGTTGTCATGGAGATGGTGTTAAATATGCTCAGGTAAAATCTCCTTTCAGATTTTCTTTTAATATGAAGGAAAAAGATAAAGAAGCCAAGAGGTCTATCTAAGAAACCTTCATATTTGAGGAACTAAGGTTTCAGCATATTGCATCTTTAAAATACAGCCTGAATAAGCTAATACATCAAATGAACAAATGTTGTTCTGCTGTTGTTCTGTTGTTGGATTTTTTTAGTACACCATAATGAAACTTTGTGTGTATATATATTGTAAACAACATGTTCAAAGAATCTTGCCTGCTTCAAGCAGGGATATGTACAATTGCAGGGAGAGAAATACACATTCACAGACATTATGTTTCTATTGATGGGCAAGGAACAGAGTTCAAAGGTTAAAAAACAGAGACTATACTCAGAAAGCATTTAAGCATTTTCTGGACCCACAAAAGAACTTTTCTCTCCTAATCTAAAAAACTCACCAAATAAAGACTTACAAGAAGATGCCATGTTGATTTAAATAAACATATTTCAAAGGTAAAAACGTATGAAAAATTGTCCAAGACACAATAAGAAAATTTGGCCACTAGTATTATTATGGAAACTCTGTAGAGGGTCTTTTTTTCCATCTCTTCTTCATGGACTGAAACACTAAAAGGATTTATTTACCTACTCTTTATTTCCTTCTCCCCAGCTGACAAACCTAATATTCGATTCAAAAAATCTTTATATAGCAATTTTACTTAACCTCCACAAACAATTAACAGAAAGTAGAAATACCCTTTAGTCCTCTCTTCATTCTTGCAATGACTCATTTATACAATGAACATAAACTTTGATCCACATTTCAAGGACAAACCTGAAATAATCATGCTTTTATGTTCTTCATGTTATTGACTTTTAATAGCTATCCAGGTAGCAATTATTTAACACATGACAAAGCATGCTGTTACCTAGTCCTATCTAACTTGCTGAATTCAGAATCATGACTCTAAGGGGCTGTAATACAGTTGGATAAAATGGGTAGAAGAATAAATTCCATGTATGACCCCTATTTCTTGGCTTCTTATCTACAGACACAATTATAAGAAAAAGATACAGTTATACTGTGTTTTGTAGTAAGAACAAATCTACATGGCACACAAAACTCATCCTGCTCTAGTGTCTACATTCCTACAGCAACCTTGTTCCACAGACAACATTATACAGCTAAAACCGACTGCCGTTATGATCAGTGGAATGCAGCCATGAAGGTGCTATACAAAGCTTGCTTCAAAAGAGATGACCACAGGTTTTTCCTTACCATGTTGCAGACCACTACAATATATTTCATTGCTTGCACAAGGCACTCCAGTAATTTTTTCCTGCTTATAAGACCAAGGAGACTATTTAAAATTACATATTATTCTAAATTTCAAAACTTTTTAGTACATTAAGAATAAAGACTTTATTTAACTTCCCTTCTTTAACCTTACCCCATCAAAATCCGATTTCATTTTTTCCAGGTGACTGGGGAGTGGAACACTTTAGTCCAACTAGAACTAAACATATTTTATGTATTTGTAAACTTGATGATTTTAAGGTCTGACAATATGTTTTCTGGAAACTTTGAGTATATTCTAATATTTTCTAATAAGGAAATTATAGAGTAGTACCAGTTATGACACTGGTGCCAGCTTAAAATTATCTATTTCTTTAAGCTTTTTTGTTTGTTTGAGAATTAGAGGGTCTCATTCTTCTTCTCCCATTAGCTATAGTAACACAATCCAGAATTAGGGTCACGTCTTTATTATGGACAGAACTCCATTGGCCTTGGCATTCATGATGCACTGCTGTTGATAGTAAGTTAACTCTGAAACTTCTTGAGGTTTAAGTTTTCATTAAACCAATTTCCCTCTCTGTGGAAGTATTTAAGTTTCGTCACAAATCAGGCAAATCATTAACAAAAATAAACTTTTTCTTAGGACTTCTACACTACACCACACCAGTGCCAAATTTCCATTGTTTTTCAATTCTTATATGACACTTTTCTTTAACTGAGAAATTCTGCACTAGCGACTGTCACTACATAAAAGTGAGGATGTGAGGTGTGAGCATGGTCTAGAGGCATACTTAAAAAAAAATCCAAACTAGTACATTTACCTTAGTTCTTTTACCAAATGCTTCTCATTTCATCAAAACACTATATCACATTTGTTGACTAGATCCAAACTCCCATAAGCCATGCTAAATGGTATAAATTACAACAGTCTTGATCTGCAGGCAGTGCTAGTACATTTTATTAGACCAATTAATGTTTGGGGGAAAAAGGTGAGCTTTCAGATAATCAAGCTTACCTTTAATTATTTTTTCATTTTGACTGGGATGAAAGTTAGACCTGAAGTTAAAAGGGTCATCCCATCTGACATTTTTTAAAACCAATGTAAGTGAAGGTATTTCCTTAATCCTTTGGCACACCCCCAAAAGGCACAGATTTGTTAGGGAACTTCATCAAAACTGTTAAACCATGCCAAGGCAAATAGAGCTCCACCAAACATGTTCAAGTTTTTACTGCTTTATATCATACACACACACCCAACCACGTGCTGATTTAACCAAAGAGCGGATACAGTACATGTAACATCTACTTTAAATGAGTTTTAAATGTTACCAGAGACAATATCCAGACAAGAAATGGGCCTAAGATCCCTTCAAAATGTTTACATACTGTTATAAAAGCCCAGAAGGCTCCACTTCTAACTTACTGCAGTTATAACAGCCATGCTCATTTAAGGAAAAGAAACAATATCGACAATAAAACTATTTTAATATTTGTCCATGTCTTTAAACATTTGCAGGTGCACACCACTTTTTACTTCTAAAACTTCTGCATGCAGATATTACCATGGTACCCAATTTCTTTCAAATACGAAATATATATTTATTTTATTTCCATTTCCCTTGCATCATCTCCTCTTTTTATGAAAAGGTGCAGCTCTCTTTAAAAAACAGATTTTTAAGAGAACTATCAACCATCAAAACTACAAGAAATGAAGAAGGTGAATGGAAAAATGCACAGAGAAATGCATGTGCAGGCTGCTATGTGCTGCTTTTGTAATGTTTGACACTGACCTGTCACAAACTGACTCAAAAAGCTTTCATACCAAGCAGGCAGGTCGCATATGATAAAAGTTTTTCAAGTCTACAGCGGTAAATAAGCTCACTTACAGGATGGTGACCTTGGTCAGCTTCTTACTAACTATATTCACCAAGTTCAGACAACTCAAAACAAATCTCCAGGCACTCTGCTGTCTCACAGAGAGAATCAAAAAGGGCAAACCCACAATCAAAGTGACAGCTGAGGTCTTCAGCAGGGGTTTACTGCGGGTCCCCGCAGAGCCCTGAACAGAAGCCCCAGCAGGTGCTGCAGGCGTCCCGCAGTCCGGCAGCGCGGGCTGGCAGCGGCTGGAATGAGAGCACAGCGCCAGCGACTGAGAGCCCACAGCCAGAGCACCAGCAGCAGCCAGGAACCAGCCCAGCACAAGGCTCCTAAAGGGCTCCAGAGGCCAGGAGCAAAAGTCCCGAGCAGCGGCACACACGCTGTCACACCTCCCATCGCTCCTGCTGCGGCGCTCACCGGCAGCCTCTGCCACTCAACGCCTTTCTCGGGAGAAAAATCACTGCACCCAGGAAAATGTTCACAGGAAAATAAGAAAAGGCAGAAAGAATGAATGGACGTGTTGTATGGAGTATGGTTATTGCTGGATAAAACTGACATTTATTTAGACAGGGGAAAACATAGTTACAAAGCCTAGCATATGTGGTATTTCACCGTTTAAAGTAAAAAACTATTATCTCTATTGAACAAGAAAATTAAAATGTTGCCTGAACAGGCAAATCACACTGAGCACATGGAAACTTTCATCAAAGCTTATATTCTAAGCTCTCAACACAGATATAACCTCAGGAGTAAAATGATCCATTTCAAACATACAGATATACTAAGAAATCTGCTAATTTCCAATACCTAAGACTTCCTTAGAATATGAAGCCTCCATTGCCACTGCTCACCACTGCAAATACTGAGACAAGCTAGGTGCTAGGTAGACTATGTTCTTATAAAAAAGACCCTTTTTCTGTTACCGGCCCCATTATCCACTTACTCTTGTCAAAAAACATGTAAATTACCTTTCAAGATTTCTGTGCAAAAAGAAAAAATGTAAACCATAGTGAAAACACATCACTCTTCAAAATGCATTCTTAAAATACACACATTTGGCCATATGATAATGTTATTTGCCCACTGCCTGATTGACAACTGTGTTCTGATACAACTTTGTCTAACAAAAACACCTGTTAAGTACTTCATGCTCAGACACAAAACATACCAAATAAAATTTCGGCTAAAGTAAAGACATTGCAGGATACTAAGAAGTAGCTGCCTAAATAATGTTTAATGCTACGGGATGGATTTCAGAAGTGTGTGTATGTTCAAAAAAATCATCGAGAGATGGTTAACAGATATTTCTGCAATGTTAGGCTATTGATGCACACTTACTGAATTTCAGTAAATAATACCAATCAAATGACTGAAACGTTTATAGGAGAAAAATTACTGCTGCTCTGGTGTCCCTCAAGAGGAAAAAAACCCAACACAATCCTATTGCAAATCATGCACACTAAAGGAAAGTTTCCTGGGAACCATTTTTCCTATATAAAGTTATAAAAAACAAAGTAAAACACTCCTACTTCAAATAGAAGTCTGCTAGCATGCTAAGACAACTACTCATTACTTTCCATGTATATGCACCTAGTGGGTCTTAAGACGCTGGCTTAACACAAAGGCTATTTGTTGGACTTGCTTTGTCTTCAGTTAAGCCATCAGTATCACTTGGGATATTCTAATAAACTAATGTAGTCAGCAGCATGACTTAAATAGGGTCCACCATGCTTTGATTCAAAATCTAGAACAGATGAAGTTTCATTATACTAAAAAGAAGGGGGAGGGGGAAAGGGATGTCTTATTCAAATGCACCCTGAAATGTTGAATTTTAAACACTTTATTTAAAAAAACACCCACATATTGGGTGAAATAGCTCATTGCATCTCTAAGCTCAGACCACAAGAAACATGGTCTAGAAAGCTGAGGAGGGTTCAGGCTTTGCTTCTGGGAAAGCATGAATGGTAACTTGAATGTGGTGGCAAGTCTGCACTGACTGTCCTTCCCCAGAGTCTCACCCCATGGTGCAGGCTTTCCTTCTCTAGCTCACTGCTGCATCTAGCCTTATCACACTTCTTAAAGACCTCTCCTGAAAGAGAGGCTTTCTACTCATTGCAAACAAGATGCCTTCTCATGCGTTTCTGGTTTAGTGAGCATGGGAAGGAAGGAACAGAGTAGATCTCACTGCCCATACAGGAGGCAGGCTCGTGAACTGCTCAGCATAGTTTAACAATCTACTGTTTCCAAATGAATACAGCAATTGTGTATGCTTAAAGCCTTTTGAGTGAAGTACCACATTAAACTCAAATAATCGAATCACTGGAGTTGTGGGAACTTCCCTGCCAAACACACTAACTTCTGAGATGACAACAACTTGACCAGAAGTGAGAGCTTCATGTTAAGAATGAATTAAAACCTGTATTCCCTCTCTCCATCCTTAATTTTTCAAAAATGATTGCTTTGATTCAAAAAATGTATAACACCAAGTTTCATAAGGATTTGGTAGGAAAACTTGGTTTGGTTTCTAGAAAATAATAAGCACCTACCTTAGCTCTTCACTCCTTTAATTAAATTCCTCTTCCATCCCCCCCAAATTCTTTCCTTTTCTCCTCCAACTCTGCATGTCATTATTACTTACCTTCCACCACTCTGTTACACATATGCATGTATTCAGCTACTCATCTGTCTTCATTTCCTGACATCTAGATCTACTGTTCTGCTGCCTCATTGCTGACTCCTTTTAAGTTTCTCTGGACAGGTCTGGATCTGGATCTGCACCAGACCTATGGATGCTCTGCCTTCCTTTTTACTCATTTACAATTGCTTTTGCATGTTTCCAAGGTGATTTTCTCCACTGTTCATAACAAACAGGCACAAAACAGTGACAATTCTCTGCTAGTGGCTTACCAACCAGAATTTTGGAAGTTCTGTGACACCTCTGGCATCAATAATTCAAAATATTATTAAAATTTCTTTGAGATAAATTTTTTTTATTCCCAATATTCACTGAAACCTATCCAGTCCCTTTGAAAAATCTTTAGAACTGAAACTGTTTAAAAACTGCTTTTCAAGAGTGACTCTCCAACTATTTCATAATACCTTTGTTTTTTTATAGTGTAAGTTATGGAGCTGAGTAAGATTTCTTCAGGGACAATTGTGGAGAGCCTGGTACAGGACTGCCTTATAGAGAAAGGCCACAGTCAGACTAACCTAATAATGCTGAGGGAGAAGTAGGACAAAGGTAGCTACAAGGACGGAGTGCCCTTGCAGAAGGGAAGAACCGCTGGAATGTGATAAACAGGACGCAGAAGAGAAACAAAAGTTAGCTACAAAATCACAAGATTACAATGGCGCTTAGCCAAGCTTTGCTGTAATGCGAATAGTTTAATAGCCAATGATGAGCTAGGATTTTGCACTATGCATGAGCTAATTAAGCGTTGTATTTAACCAAGTGCTTGCTTGCTAATAAACGAGACTTTGCTGATGGCCATCTGGTGTCCGCGTCTCCCTTCTCCGACAGACAATATGGATTAATAATAGATGTAGAGGAAAAGCAGAACTGGTGAGTGCACTCACACCCTCCTAAGTCTCACTGGATGTGAAATTGTTTCTAACCAGCATATTCTGGAATGCTGACATGACCACATATACTACAGACTCATTTAAAAAAGGAGTCTTTAAAGCTTTTATACTACTGCTTACAAAATGTCTGTTACATTTTGAAGCATTTCCCACACAAATTCAGCTCCAAAAGCTCACAATATGTGAACCACAGTACAACTGGAGTTTCTAGCTGGAACAATTAATAAAAGAGTTCTCAACTATGGTGGGTGAATTTTTGAGGGGTGGCAGACTGGGAGGTTTCATAGCTTGTGTTAGGACTGCCTAGTACTTTGGAGACCAACAGGAACAGTACCAATTTTCACAGGAAGATGTACTACCCAGGCCAAAGTAATACTGAACTTCATTTAGCTTTCTAGTATATATACTGAAATCTGCAGTATATGAAGCAGCATGCTACATTTTAAATAAGCATGAGCCAGAATGTGTTCCTGTGCAGAAGGGGAGGCAAGTCTGTCATGTTTCTTGAGTCTATCCTCCTTCAAGCCCCTCCAGGCTTTCTGTTCTGTCAACAGATACAATATTCTAGAGCAAAGTACCAGACCTGGACAAACTGCATTACAACCAAGTGTGGTGCTCCAGAAACATTCATATTTTTCTTTTAAAATGAATCAAGAAGAATGTGGCTTTTAGGAAGGAATAAGAAAAAAATGAAAAATATTTTGTCTTTCCCATAGTTTAAACTCAGCTTGACAGCCAGAGTTTTCACTTGTCTTCCTTATAATCTATTTCTTTTCTCTGGCCACTTTCCTTCACTTAATTCAGTTAGTCTCCTGACTGACAACAAACCAAAACACTCAAGGAGGAAGACATGGCAGATGAAGCAAAAATACAGTGTGTGTTTTCAGATTTTAAAAACAAACAAGACTAGCAATTAGACTATTAAATCCAAAGTACTACATAAGGAATAGCAAAATTAAAGTTAATTGAAATATCTGGAAGTGTAAAAGTTTACCTTATTTCTTTCTACTAAAACTTTTTGGGTGCTATAAACTAAGCAGGTGAGTAAATTCAGGTGATTCATTACTCACAGAACAAAATAAATACAGTTTGTTTCTTTCTGTACAAGACCATTTTAAAAACTAACTAGAAGTTATATTATTACACTATATATATACATATATGCCTGAATACAAATATACACCTTCAAGTGAATTCAAACCCAGCAACTCTTCAGCAGTAACCACTGGTTTACGAGGTTAACATGGTACAAGTTAAAGCAAAGCCAAGTAGTTAAGCAATGTCACAAATAATTTTCAATAGCTTTGTATCTTTTCCATCTTCCTGTAAGCTGTGTCAATAGCCTCTACAGAAATGTCATTGAATCAGAAGAGGCAACTGCTCAGAAAAATGCCTCTTTGCACAAAAATGTTCATTATACAAAAAAGAATAGCTGCAGAAATTAAGTTCAAATTAAATTGTGTACACCATTTTGAAAGAATGTCTATGCCATCATCAGTCACTGAATACTGATACTGAATACTCTGGCTTAGTATAATTAGATGTATTTATCAAGAGTATATATGCATATATATACATATATTCCTGATTTAAATGCAATTACAATCCTTTAAACAAGTAAATGGGCTAATTATATCAGGTTTTTGTAATGCAATCTTCCAGAAGTAGTCATAGAGGGTTAACATGACTTGTAGTAATAACACAATTATTTTTATCTATCAATAAGTAATTTTCCCCTTAAATAGTGAGTTCTTCTTTGTTTTAATTTAGATATTTTAAGTTACTGTTGCCAGACTTTCTGATTGTGCATCTTCTAAAGAATTGGGATGATAGAACAAATAAAGTATATAATGATACTTCTTGAAAGGCAACAGCTTGATAAGAATACTACTTATAGTTTATAGTTCTGTCATGTAGCCCCGTAGGACACCTTACTGAAAAGCTGAAGAAGCTGTCAGAAGGCTTGTACATGTGTGCAAGCAGATGTGTTTACACAAATATAAAAGATGTCTGTCAGAGAACTGTAAAGCAAAATAAATTTCAAAACCAGAAAATCACTTTTAAAAACAAATATTCCCTTATGGACATATTCCAATACACCAGACATACTTTAATCATTGCACAATAAAACCTGTGCTTCGCTTGGATTGAGTAACAGAAAATTTAGAGCTGCAGACATTTGCAGAATGGGAGAAGCTACTCAAAGCGTATATCCAAGTTCTCAATTCAGAAGGAGAACACTACAATGCCAGATGTACAATGTTGACTATATTTAACCTTAGCTATTTGGTAACTTGTGAAACTGTTAGTGACAATAGGACTATCCTGCATTTCTGTACTTTGAAAGAATGCAAGTTATACAATGCGACAACACTATTTATCTATATTCTAATCAGACATGTCTTTAAGGATAATGGTATTTCTTCTGTATATAAAATTATTTTATGATGGCAGTTTCAGGCAACTAACACAATTGTGTTGGATATTAAAATCAGACATTAGAATTTAAAGCTAAATCTGAAGATATCATTAATTTTCTCCTGAATCACTTAGTAATTTGGCATATTCACTTATTAAACAAACAAACAAATAAAAAAAACAAACCAAAAAACCAACAACTGTTTTTATTACAGGGCAATTTTAGAAGAAAAAAGGAAATGTTTTCCATAATTAATTGCATATGGGATTGAACAGGGCAGGCACTGCCTCTGAAACAACAGCTTTGGGTTTTTTTCAGAGGTTGAATTTCTTAAAATTCAGAGGCCTGCACTTTGTTTCAGTCACATGAACAGATCTAGGATTCTTAAGATATAATCTTTTCAAAGTGCACTAAGGAGAACCATATAAGGATATTTCACGTAACAGAAAAGGGAATACAGGAAGTATGAAGTTGTGGTTTTGGAAAGAAATGTTAGAGGACTAAAAGTGCAACAGAAAAGTAACAGTTGATTCTTGAAGATAAACATGAAAATAAACAACAGCAAGGGGGATCAGCCCATGGAAGGGTCTGACTGAAGCTGTTCTTGATGTCACACAGATTCACTGAGTAAGTTTGGCTAAAGTAGTTGAAGCCAAAAGGAGTCACTCCACATCAGTGACATCAGTAGGCTTCCTCCAGGCTGCTACGCGTGGTCCTTCTCATCACCTCATCCTTTCATCTAGGCTGGGAATCTTCACCATTTCACTGAACACTACTGTCTCCCATTTCTCTAAGAATTGCGTCTGTCCACTCCCTCTAGAGGTGTTTTTTTAACCAGTCACATCTGTGCCTGCCTCAAACCAATACAATTTCTAGCATCTCTACACTCTTCTTGTTAAAGGCAGAAGAAAAATCCATTGAGTATGTTAGTGCTAATGGGAAGACAGTGGATTGAGAAGCTCAGGAACTCTGGAAACCATGAGTGTAAATGCAAGCAGTGAGAGCACAGAGACACAGCTAAAACATAAAAGAAATTATTTACTTTTGCTTATTTAAGCTATTCAGGAGTATGAAGATTTTTTGTGCACATTTTCTATATCCCAAATATAGCATAAGGCACACTGAACACTGAAGCACAGGTCATTGTTTTATTATCTAGTCTTCAGACCTCACAGCTAGTCAGGATATCAGCTAACAGAACATTTCAAAAGCAAAGTCTACCCTCACGGAGCTTGCCATTACTGGATTTAAATATTTACTATGCTTTGAACTAGTACTACTTTAATGTTTTTCTTTCTGTTGCATGTGTGACAATGTTGACAGGAGTTTCTCTCAGTTCAGGATACTAAGTACAGAGACTAAAACATTATCAGATCATGTTGACCAAACATTTGAAAGCAAGAACTCTCCCATTCCTTCCCTTTACTTCAAATACTTAATATTTTCCTTTGGGAAAGAAGCTTGTCTTTTATCTTAATAACTTCTATTTGCTTCTGGAGTATGACTCACATTATTCAATTATTTTCAGTTGATTGTATAATTTTTACTGAGGTTTGCTTTGTCTTTATTCAGTTTGCTTTTTTCTAAAAAGAGTATCAGCTTACCTTCTGGTGAAGTACCTGGCTTTTGAGAAAACACAGAGCTTATTTTACTCTTCTTGCTGCTGTTGCTGTTGACAGACAAGGTGGACTGAATTTTTCTGTGCATTTTTTCTGAAACAGGAGACGAAAGCTTTCTGTTGTCTGCAGGCATATGCTTGACCCCGCTGTGAATTCCACTTCCATTACTCAGACCCACATGGCCATTTTGGATTTTGCCACTTTCTTCCTCACTTCTTTCCAGTGCTGAAGGATTTGGCTGAGGCAAACGTTGAGGTTGTGCTTAAAAGTAGAAGAAAGAAAGGGTTAATTTAAATTGTAAATTGATAATTGAACACTTTAGGCTAGACTGGGAATGCAACTTTCCTTGCTCTTATTAAGACTATTAATCTTATTAATCTAAAAAAAAGACAAGTTAACATTCCCCCATCAAGACAATAACGTGCAAAATATCTCTAGATTAAAAATAATTATTAGGTATTCAAAAAGCACCTCACATCTGCATGAGGCCTAGACTCCCCACTTGGCAATGCAAGGAAAGGCTTGCAAGGCTCTGGGAACTACACAGAAAGAATAATGCAAGCAATTCGAAGAAAGGGAAAAAGTCAAGACTGGGAACAAATGTAGCAAAACTAAGATAAACTTGTATTGAGAGAATGAAATGAATAATGTGTGAAATACACCCAAATGAGAGAAAAAGTGTAGGAGTAAACATACAGACAGACCACATCATTGGGTTAAGATGCAGGCTAGCCAACATGCCAGCCTTCAGAAAATAACCTGGGTGACATGGTAGGGATCTCCTGACACTCAGCCATCACAGAGCAGTATATTACAGAAAAGCACAAATACCCAGGTAAGTAACAAGTTTGAGCTTAAATTCATGAAGATCGTGGATTAATGAGAAGTATAAAACCAATCAAAACCCAATTTTGTGGAAGAGCTAACCAGAAGGAATTTGCATTCAAACACCACAGAGCTGTGACAAGCCAGAGTCCCCACCTCCATATTCTTCAATTCAGAATCACAATTTTAGAAATGGCTGTAATGGCCCAGTTAGGGATTTAATGGAAATACTAAAATGGTCAAAGGGGAAAAAAACAACCCTGGTCAAGGTAAGAATCTTCAGTGACTTGGCTAAGTCTGAGAGTAAATGTTATAAACTCATTCTAATGAATAAGCATGAAACTTGTCCATTCTGTGTTGAGCTTCTGTATCATAAAGGAACATATTTGCAACAACATGGAAAAGGGATTTCCTATGTATTCTTTAGTCTGTAACTAAAGAAAATATGCATGGTTTTTTAATGTAAAGCTTTGTAATTAAAAAAAATGGTTTCAATTTAACAATTATTATTTAGAAAAAAAAAATGCAGATTTCGTGGGGGAGAGCTAATTAAACTGTAAACACAGTAACACAACACGATTTCACAATCAAAAAGCATCAGCCCAATCACCTCTCCTAATCAAAACACTACTGCATCATGCTTGGACATAAAGAGGTTTTCAGACAGTCCAATCTTCAGCTATTTAAAAATGCTATATCAAAGAAAAAATCCAGATTCTACTAGATACCCAAAGGGCAAGAAATTTGTGCCAGCAGTAAGGAAAAACAGTGCTGCAGTTCATTCTCTTTTCAGATGGTTCATATCCATTTTCTGATGATTTCACAGTATCAAGGTAAAAAATACATATAGATAATTATAGGTTGCTTGTTCTGAAAGAAACAACTCCACTGATCACTTCAGGTACAAGTTAACAAATTTTCCAACAAATACTACTAGGACAAACAGACCAACATGGTCTCTAAAAGGACTCAGTTCTAAATTTGCCTAATAAACCCCCAATGCTTTCCTTTTATCTAGTACACTAACACCATTCTCAGCTTTGTCCACTATCATAAACTTTTCAAGATTAAACTTCATGTGAATCTTAAACTTTATGTTCTGGTCATGCTCACAGACAACAAAGGATTCTTTTTCAAAATAGTTTAAATATGAACTGGTTCATGCTTTTCTTGCCACTTGATATTTTAGTCACTGCCACTAATGTTTTCAGAAGATAGCCTTGACTGCTTGACTGCTCACATTTATCTAGGTCAGAGTAACCCTGCCTAAACCTACTTGACCAAAGTGATAATTTTCTGTTGCAGGAAAGAAAAGGAGGGCTGGGAGAAACATTCATGTTTCAGACTCCCTGAAGATGTTACAGGGAATACAAAGATCAAAGATCATTCCCTTCCATTACCACTAGTAACTGCTCAGAAACCTCCAAGCCAATAAAACAGGAGCACACTATCTGAGACCTGAAGAACTAACTGCTGCCCAAAGGCTGTTTTATTGACAATGCTGAAACTGCTTCTCCTCCAATTTTGCATTAGTGTTTGTAAAATCTATGAACAGAAGCATAAGCAAGGCACTTTCCTCACTTTGGAATTTAATTTGTGCTATTGATGCCTTGAGAGGCTACCTAGAACAGAAGCTAGACAGTGTTAAAGGAATAAAATAGGTATTTATTAAAAGGCCTTCAAAGGATACACCTTGGGCACTACAAGGGCCTGGCCCAGACAACACCCAAGATGGACAATCAGTCACGAGTTTTGTAAGTTTTGGTCCATTTACAAAATTGGGTTAATTGCCCAATTACAGGTTATGAAGTCCCAGCCTCTCAGATTGCTCTTCTCAATTCGCTGTTTTTTATACTTTTTGGGCCTGAGGCTGTAACAGTGTCCTTGGTTCTTGGTCTGGAAAAGGATTATTTTGTCTAACTAGACTGTGAATAGAACTTGCTAAAACTTTATTATGAAGCTCAGAGTTATATACTGATGCACTACGGAATCTGGAAAATATGAAAGCTAAAACTTATGGCTATATATTTGGTTAACGTATCCAAGCTCTCATAAAGGTCCCAAAGCAAATTTTTAGGGAATTTTCTCCTATTTGGATAAGTATTATTAAAAGTATACTACCAGGAACCCTTCATTTAGTTTCTCCTTCCAAGTATGTGCAAAATTAATTTTGTTAAAAATCAAATGTTATTCCTGCCATTTTAAAAATAGTCAATGTAGACCTAATCACAGTCAAAAATCTTTGCCAATATCAGAAATTAAAATTTACTCATTAAAATTAAGTGTCTATGTTCACAGCACCCCATAGTTTTATCTTCATTATCCCACTTAAATGCAAATTTTGTAATTAAAGAATGGTGTTTTTTATGTTTCATGTAATGTCTCCTCACCCTGCATTGCCTATGATTCCCTGCTGTGGAGTAGTGCAGTTATACCAATGAACCAGAATTGCTGGGGACAGTTCACCTTCCTCAATAAACACAAGCAGTAGACTTTTCTAAAAATCCTCTAAGTCTGGATGTCAGTTTATAAAACTGACATCTGTGACCTTTTCTAAGCCAGTTAAATTTGAGGTGGCAATTTAAATTGTTTGTATATTTTTGGGGCTTTGCTACAATACAGTAACTTGACAAAATATCCAAAATTCTATCTTCAAAATTAGGTGTGTTTCTGTCAAACTAATGAATAAAGTAGGTAAATGGAAAGTCTTGGAAATCTAAATAGTTATAGGTTTTTGCTTTTATTATTATTTTTACTAAGGGTTTAGGGGCTTTACTATGGTTTTTGAATTTTAATTTTTATTAAGTAATCCTGTTCCCAAAGTACTCTTACTTGAGTCTTTTAGCATTAACATAGAACTTTTTAGCTGACTGGCTTTACAGTATTCACGTGTGATACGCAGGTCAAATCAAAATGGAATAAAACCCCAAATGGATTAGTTATCTCAATTTAAATTTATTTTAACTTTATTGATAATTTTGCACTAGGGAGACTTGAATCTTATGGTTAAAACACACTTGAAACCAATTAGGAACCATATGACCGCATTCTAGCATAAAGAACAAAAGCAATTGACAGTTCCAAGATTAAATCATAACCACTCAGTTTAGAACAGAAATGTTTTTACCTTATTTTTTAAAGGTTGTGTATATCTTAAAAAAAAAAAAAAAAAAAAAAAAGGTGTAATATGGGGAACGACACAATGCTTCTTAAAACACAGTGATACCCAGGGACTCTCACTCTCTCTTTAATGATCCACTGCTCTCATTCAGCTGTCTTTCTTTTTTCAAATCTTTACATATGTGACAGCTCTCAAAAGTAGACCATAGACCATCTGGCATTTTCCGAGGTGTAACTTGTGCAAATTCAGCTCTACTGGGAACACAATGCTATCTTCTGCCTGCGTTATAAAAGATACAATAGAATGTAGAACTTATGAGTTGTTTTGAATTATTCATTTTTTGCCTGTATATTCAAGAAATTTTACAAACTCTGCATTTTGTACTACATAATCACATGCGTTAAAGGTACAAAGAAACTTTTTGACACCTCTTTTCTACAGAAAGATGGCATTTTGTTTGATATGTGAACATTCAGCGCCTGTTATATCATTCTAAACAGGCCGAGTGCTGCTACAAAAGATCCCATTTTACACTCTATGTATGAGCAAAAATGTTATTCTTGATATTCACTAACTAATGCAATACACATCAAAATTTCAAATATGTGTTGGATGAACATTCAGCATCGACAAATCAGCATGGTACTGGTCACTTACTATATGCCAAAGATTTAAGAAAAAAATCATTCCTCAGACAACATAGAAAAATTGTCATTTCAAACATCTACAATGAGTAGTTTGAAAATGTCCTAAGAAATACCATGCTTTTCAGGTTAATATGTTTTTAATCTTTAGCAAAACCAGTAGATTTAAGTCAATATTTTATACAGTGCTAACACTAGTGGATTTTCAATAAGAATGATAAATATTAGATTAATGATTCAATAGACTGAATCTTTTTTGATAGAAAACTAGCAGATAATATAGGTAGTAATAACTGCACATGAATCTGCTGCCTGTGGAAAAGCAATAAAAAGGCAATATATTGCTCTAGCATATAATCTATTAGTGTGTTTCACACTTCCTTGTCGTTGGTTTCCTTGTAAAGTGGGCCTTAATACAGTAACTTCTGCTGTTATTTAACTGACTTTACACAATAATTTAATTGTAATGTTACTATCTGCTGAATTCAAATAGTAAACATTTATGATGGTTTTTGATGGTTTTGAAGTAACAATGCAGATTCTCTTTCAGACTACAAAACCCTTAGAACACTTTAAACGAATATGCACCCTGACTACACACTGTTTTTACACCATGCAAAGTCTCAGCTGTTCTAAAAAGAAAAATTCGGATGCATGCACTTAACAGAAAAATGTATGTCAACAGAAGGAAACTCTCAAGCAAAAGAGGACAGTCTAAGCTATCATTAGGGATTTTAGACAAAACACAAAAACACACTGAATTCTGACTCCTCTGAGTTAAAGTGAATCAAAAGAAAATATCAGGAGGGAGAGAAGAATTGAGACAGTTAATTAGTAGCCTAATCACATCAAAAGCAATTCCAAGGCAGCTGATACTGACACCCATGGAGTTTGCTAGTCTGGCCAATGAAAATGATGGAAAAAATACTTTCCAGTTTACAGCCTGAGTTATCTGACTACACACCCAGAGAGGTAAGAACAATTTTTGCTTTATGTATGACACAAACATATGATGACAAATCAGGCCACAATAACAGTAATTTTGCAGGTGGATGTGGGAAGAATAAAATGCACAACTCCTGGTTGTAAAAACTGTAATGGCATTTTCAAATATTGAGAAAATATAACATATTGTTTCATTTGACAATACTCTTAACACTTCTCTCTTCCCAAAACAGTTGCAACTGCAATAAGATGAACTTTTTTTGAAATACAGAGGTCCTGACTGGGCCCACTAACACTGAAAGTTGAGATCAACATGGTAACTTGAGCTGGAAGAACTGTTTGATCTCTGGACACTGCTCCTACTCCTGCTGCATGGATCACATGGAACAGACTATATGTAAGAGAGGTAAGAATCAGGCCTCTGATTTTCATCAGTGCTTCTTTGTAACACTGATTTAAGCTTAAGGGGGAAAATAAAGCAGATGACAGTCAAAAACACAGTAAAACCAGGGGCTGCCTGAATTCTAGAGTAAAATTAAGGTGATTCTAAATTACTTCTGGAGAAAACATAAATTCTTTATATATTGTATTGTGTTACACGCTCAATAAGTATAATATTTTAGTGAAACTTGGAGAATTCAAGTATCTCAATCTTTCTCCATCCCCACTTTCTAACTAAATCCTGACTAGTCTCTAATATGATCTTCAAACTACATCAATAGTTTTCTCTGTCTAGCTATCCAGAATATTAGCATTCAGATTACAAGATGTACCTCTGAGTCAACCTGTGAAGTGGCTTTTGTCAGCAATTATTTTTGAATATTTTCTGGGACATAAATAGCATATACTGCAGCTACCATATCACAGAAAGCATACATTAACTAAATAACAAGGTACCATCAAGGCACCATCTATCTTTTAAAATCATTTTTTTACACTGAATTTTTTATACCATGCTGACTTTACAAAGAAAACAAAGTATCAACTAACAGCATCAACCACTTTTTAGAATTCCTTCTTGTAAGACGTGAAGACATCTTCAAAATGAATACAATATATTATTATGAAACAGGATGTCCTTTGTAATGAAAATACTGCAGTAAAATTGCTGGTACAGGTTTTACAGGACCCACACTGAGAACACTTTGTTTGAATACGTCTGAGAGCACAGCCCAGGAACACCTGGTATAACAGAAACAAGGCTGGCAGGGGCAAAGGGAAAATGCATTTTATCCTGTCATCTTTCACTTGGTAAAGGGTGGATGAGAATGGCAAATGTGTGCATGTGTGTTTACAGGTTGAGAAGCAACCCAAGTGCACAAGACAGTGCCCAAGGTGCTCTCACATCTGTGCCCAGACACCTGCAGTGCCTTCCTTCCAAAGCGCTGCAGGACTTTACACACTGTTTGAAGGGTTGCAGGAATTGTATAAAGATGTCTTTGACATACCCAGAGAGATGCAGTTACTACAGAGAAGCATGAAAAGTGCTGGTAACCAGGGTTTACAAAGTTGATAAACATTCCAACTGAAAATATGGAGTGAATTTCTCTATTTACAAATTCTACATCTTCCTAATGTGATTTTGCAAAATGAACAAATGCCCACTGATTTTCTTTAATGACTGCAACAGCAAATTTTAAATCTTTGGTAAACTGAGTAAATGCCCTAACATTTTTAGTTACCTATCTTGCAACAATTAGCTCAGAATCAAGATACCCTTTGGCTTCTAATTACCATTAGATTGTCAGAAATTTATTCTTCTTTATCACACATCTTGCCGTCATTATCCATGTTTTTTCTGAGACTGCAAATATTGTCATCTATGATAAACTTGGCAGATGATCTGGGAATTCTTGGTAGATCACAATATAATTAGAAATAAGGATAATTCACAACACTATAATTAGAAATAAGGATAATTCACATAATACGGTGATTGTTAAACTACACCCACATAAAGTTGAATGCAGTTCTTACTGTAGCATACTTTGTCAATTCTTGAGAATAAACAACAAGAACTCACCACAAAATACCAAGAGCCAAACACAAACCAGGGCATTGTAGGTAACACATTCATACACTTGGGGAATAAATCCCTACATAATGTTGCTTTCAAAAGTGGGAAATTTTTCTGCAAACTTTCCACTTCCAACATTTCTGCATCCATTTTTCTTCTCACACGTTCTGCTAGGACTGGAAAAGAATTGTACTGTATTTGCTCTTGTGCTTCATAGCATTACAGCTATGAACTGCAGTGGTAACAGTTGCACAGACACATGGAATGGCAGGTTTACTCGTGGTCACCATTCCAACACTCCTAGGGCATATTTATGGAGCTTAATACACTCATTAGTTACTACTGCAGCTAGTTTGTTTGGTTGGTTGTTGTTGCTGCTAGTTTATGGGTTGATTTTTGATTTTTTTTTGTTAATTTAAGATTTTTTTTCTCATTCAAGGTGAGATGTTATTTTGTCCTGTGTTTTCTACAAAGGTAATTTATTAAGAGGCATCTTCATCTACTTGGGTTTTTTTATCGTTTGATTGGTTGTTGTTACATCTTCCTTTATAATGCACAGTGGCTTGTAAAACATTGGATCTGAGAAGTGAATAACCAATGCATTAAGAATCAGAGAATTAGCTTTTTGCTAATTCTTAAAACAATGAAATCTATTTCTTCAACACAAATAATCAGCAATTTCCTAAATGTGAAGACAGGCCCTGAAATTATAAAGGGCACTAGGAGTGCAATATAATCCATCTCATTGAGGATCAGAATGCTTTGTTTCTGGAGCTCCAATTTTAAAAGAAAGTTTAGGAACTACTAAATGCAATCCAAGCTGTTGGCGTGACATTACAGCAGTTATGCTATTCCTACCTGCTACAACATACAGTAATACCACTGCATAAAGACACACTGGTGTCCCATGGAAATTGAGACACATTAAGTCTCAAATATTAGAAACAGTTTTGATGCCCCTCACCACTGTGTTACTCGTTCCCAAATACAAATACAGTAAAAAACATCAAAGAGAAGCTACAAACAACAGGATATCGCTTGCTGGGTATTGCCTCATAAGCGGCACAGCAGGATGCACCAGACAGGAGAGATAACCTCAATGGCATTAACAGCTGTAACCTAAGCAAGTGAACAAACAGGTCCTCTTGCCTCCAGCACCTCCTTCTCCCTTCCTCAAAACTCCAGCAACCACTGACAAACTAGACTCTGTTTCACCACAGGAAAGAATGTGGGATGGTGAGGCAACAGCTTCTCAGCCAAGCCCATTCAGCATTCACCTCTGAGTGGGAAGATATTCTGAGGTCAGATTTATTTTCCACTGACCGTATCTACCAAGTGTCCAGATGTTCCCTTAATGTTCACTGCTCTCTTGATTTCTAATCCTCAACTCATGTAAGTGACAGAATTTCAGAAATTCTAGAAAGTTTTACACCTCAAGTGTGACCACCTGCTCTCAGTGCACTATTTTTTGCAACCTTTATAAGTTTAATATCCAATGCTACTATTAACAATACTAATTGCAGAAATCAAAAATAGGAGTGAAAACATAGTAACAGCAATAAAGAGAGGATTATATAAAAAGGTAGCAGGAAAACACAGCACATGAGTACAATACAGTAATATATAAATTAATAATTGAGTTTTTGATTCCATTGCTGCTCTTATTTTCTCTCTACTATTCTTTCTTGCAACCTACAGCTGATACTAAGTTTGGCATTGGCTGATACAAAGTACCAGAAAACCAAAGAAAGAAAGAAAGAAAGAAAAAAAAAAAGCACAGCTGCAAGAAAAATGTTACAGAGGAAGCAAATGGACACTAACTACAAATAACAGGTCAAAACTTGGAATTTTACATTATTAAAACAATAGCAGGGCAAAAACATCAAAAGAAAAAAGAGCGGATTGGAACCACCCAGAAAAAGACAGCATTGGAGGGGAAGGAGACAAACACATAGAGAGCTAATCCATTTCACGTCTGTGAGGGCAGAAAAGAGTACGGAAGAAGAAACAATAAAAATCACAAATAAAATCCCAGATTTCACAAGTAAGAAAATAATTAAATGATAAATAATTGGTTGATAAGTAGTGAAATATAACAAAGATAAACTTTTCATACTTATATGGTGATTGGGAGCTGAAGCAATAGCTCCCCTTCTACTCGAGGTCAGAGAGGATCCTGGAGCCCAGGCTAAAAATCATCCACATTCAGTAACAGCAGCATAATGGAAAATGGAAACTGTATGTTCAGAAAGCAGGGAGAGAACTTGAGGTCCACAACAATAACTCTTCATGACCCATCTTCTCATAACTGCATAGTTAAGAGAGAGATTGCCAGTAGGAGAAAAAAGATGTGGAAACATGGTAGAGAGAGCAGCAAATGTCCACCTGATCCTGAAAAAAGCAAAGTGTGAGGAGAAAGAGAAGCAGCATCTATCTGCACAGACAACACATTGAGAAGATTTAGTCTCATTTATGGATGTTCTTCAGCTGCCAGAATTCCCTTATGGCAAGCAGGGTCTAGCAGATGGGTAAGGATACCCCTCACCAATCCACCTGGTTTCTATGCCCATGGGCTGGATGAGTGGGGCTTCCCCATCCCAAAGCACTCCAGGGACACCAGGTCACCAAACGATTTTGAATAGCACACAGAAAGTCCAGGCAGAACTGCTGCCACCAATGCTGTCTCATGGATTGCTGTATGCCACTAATGCACCAGCTTGGCATCAGGATGATCCAGAAATGAGAGCTCTTTCCTACCTTTGAACTAACTCTTTGATGTACCTTGAATTGATAAGGCACCATCTAACCCAAAATATTTTTGTGCAAGCTGTACAAGTAAAATTCTTGAGACTACTTTGAAAATTCTTCTTATCAGAGTCCTTGAAAAACCTAAATTCTCATTTTTTCTTCCCTAGATTCAAAGCCACAAGCAACCATGGACTAAAAGGCTGAACCTCTGTATCAGAGCTCGCTATCTTTTCCCTTCCTCACCCAACCCCACAAGCAGTTTAACTTTGATTCAACAACAGTTGTTTTATATGCTAAGGGAAAAGGCAATTGAGTCTTTTTGAATATAAACCTTTTTCAACTCAGTTTCAACTTTTAAGCTTTGTGTGTTAAATTCAAAATTGAATGCACTCAACATGCAATCATTGACACCAATACTACGGAAAAAAGGCAAATATTTTTTACTTAACTGCTTATTTATCTCATTCTAACAAAATGATCTAGAAAGACCTCTTTCTGACTTGGCTGGAAAAACCCACACATCCTGGCCAAGTTTTCATAATGACTTCGATTACGGGAATTCAATATAGTAATAAAAAGAAAAGCTAAATGAGCTTTTGCCAGTGGCTCACAGGTCCGTCCCTTAGAGCAGAGCAAAAGTCAGACTGCTGACCATGCCTGGTGAACACCAAACTTCCTGTAAAAACGATGCACTTGGTTTCCTGAAAGGAAGCAAACCATAAGCTGCTCAAACAATACACAAGAAAGCTCTGATATCTGAGCCACACAGTTACAAATCTGTCCTGTTAGAAAAATACAGTGTCCCATCAGTGACCAACAGAGACAAGCATAAAAATTGAGTGGGAAACTGAATTTGGGAATTCTCAACTTGAGAATAACTCAATGGGAAAGCATAAGATTAGCGAAAGAAATAGATAAATTGTTTCAATGGAATGAAATTACCTGTAAATCTTTTTCTTTCATTCCACAACTGAGCTAAAATTCTGATTCTCCACTCTGTTCATGAAACAAGACATAATTCCCTATGAAATGGTTACACCCAAACAATATTAACAGTAAAATGCTAGTTTTTATCTCTAACATGCAGATAGGGATTATTCTCATTCCAGCACGTTTAAAAGCATTCCACATTACCTATGGAGTTATTTTCATTCTCTATTAAAAATAGTTCTTTCAACTTACAAAACTATGCGATTTGACCCACTGAAGTTTATTTGGTTCATCTTTTGTTTAAAAATATTTTTAAGTAGCATTTAAATTTGAATTAGATCCATGCTTGGAATCAGTTCTTTTTGCAACACGTTTCTTTTTCTTAATCTTTTTGTTTTGTCTTATTTAGAAGACATACTTCTCTTTATTCACAGAAAATAAAAATCCTTCTGCACACTAATTACAATTACTTTTTTTTTAATGGAGTGCAGACACAGCAATGAAATCTGTGCTATGTCAGTATTATTCTGAACACTGAAAAATGTCCATTTATACATTTTAAAAACATTTTGTAACAAGTTTTTACAATAAGCTGAAGGATTTCAAGAAAAGAAACAGCATTTTAACTGAAAGAATTAGAAGTTAGCTACTTCTTTCAGTCCTTTTCAAGTTTAGGAGCTTTAAAAAGTCACAGCTGAGACAGCAAGCTTCTCTTACCCACAAAGATTCAACATAGAGCATAGCACAGACAGCAACTACATCAAACACACCCAAGCTTCCCTTGCTGCTCATGCAAGCCTTCAGCCACACAAAAGCTTTCACAGCATCCTCAGCAACAGCAGCACTGACCAGGCTGGTGATGGGGGAGCCACCTGCTGCCTCCATCCCCCTGCGCTGTGCAGATACTCCCTGCCTGGCAAACATCGCAGCCTCACTGCTGGCATTTCTTGGCCCTAAACAAAAACACTTAGGAAACCACTCAAACAACTGCTACGGGGGCAGAACTACACTTTTCTTTAATCCTACCATATCCACTCTTCTGAAGAGTCCTGGCAATCTGCCATTTTATCTGCCATTCGGAATTAATTCCAGCACCCTTTTTTTTCATGTTCCTTCAGTATAACTGGCTACATTTTACTGTACCATAATGTTTTCTGAGGCTGCTGGAACTAACAACTCACAATGGAATATTTCTCTACTACCTTTTATTTAATTAGCACTATGATAATTTAGCCAAAATTCCCTGTTTCTGTACAGTACAGTACAGAGAAGCCAAACTACTCAAAAATCACCAATATTTTATTTTTAAATATATCCTTTTTATTGGCTTTCCAAATTTTCAGTCTTTGACTTTCTGCTTTTGTCAGTAGCTACATACTAAGACTAGATTAATTTTTTTTTATTTTTATGAAAATTTAAATCTCATATAATCATATGGCTCTAGAAGTTGAGTTTCATAGTGTGTTGTAAAATTTAACAGCTGGGAGTTTTGCCTGAATTGCACAGTATCTTTGCAAAATGTTTAATTCACTGTTTGTTCTCCAATACTCAGATTGCTCATGCTAACAAGGTGGTTCATTGCTACTTAAAAACAAGCTTAAATGTTGATGTTAACACATAGATGCTGAAACAGGCTTTTGTACTGAAGCACTTTAAAACATTTCCAGTCAGCCTCCAAGCACAACCTTGCTGTCATTACTTACAGGTTTGTCATTGTAGTCGAGAAAGGAGCAGGGAAACAAAGGACTGTCCAAGCGAGCAAACAGACAAACAAGAAAAATCGGAAAAAGGGGCACTAGAGAAAATGATGCAAATACAAAAGAGAAAAATGGCTTAGCATCAGAATTATTATAGGGATGGGTCAGTCTTTTCTTTATTCTTTTATTTTATAAGGCAAATATGGGAAAGAGGGTACAGAGTAATTTATTTTAAAATGGAAACAAACTTCAGCATTCTTCCAACTTTGATTCCACCATATCACTGATTGATAACCTTTACTTTCTTCCAAAATTACTCTAAATTCTAAAAAACTGTTTTCTTTAATCAATACTTTGAAGTGCCATTCCATTACAGCCATTGTGAAATGCAATTCTTTCTCTAAGTTTTGAAAGTATATTATTTGAAAGAGTATTATTCTATCAAAAGCTTCCCTGTGCTATCAAACAAATCTCTCCTTTTCCATAAGGACCTGCTTTAAAAAAATTCAACAAAATATTAATAATGAGACCTGAACTTCTTGGCCTATTCCAGCTATCACAGCAGAATCTCTGGTGTGGATGCTGATTTGATAACGAACAAAAGCTTTTGCCAGGTTGTTTTCTCTTGTTCAAGGAGGGAGCACAGCACAGCAAATGGGATCTCACTGTTTTTCTGAAAATGCTAGAGTAGCAGATGCTCTGTAATAATACAGTCAAAACCAAATAGTGATTTCCTTAAAATTGACCCTGTCAACTAAATTGTAAGAAAAAGATTCCTCAGGCATAACACTATGTTACAAATGGGAATCAGAAAATCAAGTGGACAGAGAAGTATATCAAGTAACAGTCAGAGGCGTGGAACAAGAAGAGGAATGGATAAAAACCAGATACCTTTTACTAGAATTCCTCCTTTAAAAAGTGTTGTGAGTTGTTTTTCTCCCTTCCATATTTCCAAAGTTAAACACTGTCTTATTTGTTGTAAATACAAAACTCACACTAGTTGCAAGTTTCCAGGATTTGATCCAGCACAGAACAACTTACAGAAGACTCTTACAAAACAAGAGGATCTTTACAGCTACTTCGGCTGCCTTAATGTACACTCTCAGTTACTTCATAGCATGATTAGCATACAGTCCCAGTGAATGATCTATTACTGTATAAAACTATTTACCAATACTGATTTTACATTATAAATATGATAGTGACTCACCACTAGAAAGTCATGACACAGTAAAAAAGAATATATATATATTGAGGTAGGGAAATACTTCACAAAGTCATAGTTACAAAGTGAGCTGCAAAATACTAAATGAGATGGTGCAATTTGATAAAATCACCTGTAAGTAAACTAAATATAAACTATCCAAAGTTAGCTCTGTATCCTGCCCCACCATCCAAATATTTTTCTGTATGACCTCTCTGAAAAACTGAGATTGATCCCTCAGATAAGTTTCTCCAGGCAGGTTAATCCCAAATCTTCTCACTAAATCTTAGTTTCTTTCATTTTGAAATTCAAGCAAAAAGAGTATTGTTCACTGATCTCCTGTATTCCTGAATTGTACAGACCTAAAAGATGTTCCATTCTGGTTTGACACTGCTCTTACAGCCAATTCTGGTCAGTATCATAACCTTTCATTGCTTTTCTGTCAAAATGCGAATTTTATTTCAGCTGACAACTTATGGTATACAGTCAAAATATGGACCTGTCCTATTGAATAAAGTATATTGGGAAAGGTAGATGTCTTCTAACTGGCTAAGAGGTTTTATTTTTGAAGATGTACTTCAGAGTTACCTGTACCTGAAGACAGGTTTGCCCCTGATCCGCCAAAGAATGGGCAAAGAGTTTATGCTGTCTCTCAGCAGCACAAAACTTGCCCTGAAGGTCATATCTGACTTATAGGCCATTTTTTTATAGGTTTGCCTAACAGTCAGCTCTACTTGACTTGTCTCAAAAGCAAACTTCTTAACATTTTATGCAAACATTATACAACCTTAAGTCGGAGTTATAAATCCAAAAACTCACTTAAACTTGAGGAACCTTTGCGATAGGAAATAGTCTCTCAGCTGAAATTCTGCTGTAATTAGTATTAGCATTGCTAAATTTTCTCCAAACAAGTATTATGATATTTGTAGTTCAAAGAGAAAACATGATAATTGAGATACTGCATAGAATTTGAGGCAAGAAAGTTTAAAAGTAAAATTTAAGCCTCTAAAATTAATGAGTCCAGACAAACTCAGAACTTGAAAAGTTCTTGTGTTAGGATGTACGAGTTGACATTTTATAATCACAAACTTCAAGAGCAGTCTCCACACAAAAATGTTTCTCACACACCAGAATGCTATAGTTCATTCAAACAGAGTTAAGGCTCAGGTAGAAATAATTAATCATTCTCTTAAATCAAGCCTCAATATATCTGGAGGCCTACTTCGTCAGTAAAATGATTTTTAAATATTGGTATTAGAAATAGCCTGAGTGACCACAGCTGTTTGACATTTTAATGTTTTTCAAAAGGCTCCTCTGGGTTTGGATTATGAAGAATTTTTTAAGGGAAAACAGAAAACCACACCACAACAAGATACCAATAGGTCATAGACTCCTGTTTTTCCTTGTCTTTTATAAAAATACCTTCAGGGAAAGGTACTTGTGGGTTCTTTGCACTATAGATATCATATTATCAGAATGCATAAGAAGTAAGCAGTATTCAGAACTATCTTTCCTCTATGCAGCTATATAAAGAAGAAAAATGTTTAACTACGATTACTTTACTAAGGCTTATCCTGTGACCATGAGTCCCTCGTCCTCTTTCACATTATCAATATATATAAAATTCAAAAATATTTAAAACTATTTTGATTTTTAAATTTTGGAGAATTCATTTAATTATTTTTTTGTAAACACAATATACAGTACTACCTTTGAGGTGTATAAACCTACTCCAAGCTTCTCACACCCATGAGAGCAAATACAAAATTAAATCTAAAAAGATATTTTGCCATGGTTTAAGTTCATGACATTTTTACCAGCAGACAGTTCTTAAAAGTATGTCTTAGATAATGACACTTTCTTGCACTTTGTAATTTAGTGTTTTCTTTGCTAAATATGGCTGACTCTTAGTACTGAAAACAGAAGACTAAAACCACACTGACTCATTGCTTTGGTAGTATAATATTTCACATAGAATGCAGTCAAGAGTTTTATTATTCCTCCTTTTCAGGGAGCTACTACAAGCATATTCTACTTTTTCCCCCTATATGAGGAACTAATCAGAAAAAGAATAGAACTATTCTTTCCCATATAGGCATAACAGCATGATTAATTCTGAGACAGTACCAATAGAACACAGGAAAATATTCTGAAATTAAGATACAATTTACTTCAGGCCCAAACACAGCAGCACAGTAATCTTCACGTTACTTGAATTTCACCTTTGTCTGGTTCTGATGATTACTGCCATCCAAACTTTCTCAGCCTCAGACCATGAATTCAGATAACATTTTGAGAGTTAGAAGTAAAATAAAACAGGAACTAAAAAGCTCCAAGTAATGCTGGCTATTAGTGATATGCAGAATACACACATCTATCTTTTGGCCATCTGGAACAGTTCAAAGTTCTCACTGAAGTTTGACTACTGTTCTGTAAATGTATCAACAACAGGAAGAAGTTTATTTCTTGACATGGAGTGACAACAGAGCATACAAATTCCTCATCTACCTCAGTCCATCATTAGCTGCATTTCCTTACAGCATTCAATGAAGAGCTGAAGGGAAGAGGATACACAGAAAACATATGCACCTTGCAGCAGCTCGGTTTACAAGGGACTACAACTTCAGCAACACTCGGGTCATTTCACAGTGACTTCTGTAAACACAGAATCACATAGGATCAATTAGGTTGGAAAAGATTTCTGAGATCTCTGAGTCTAACTTATGACAGAAGGTCACCATGTCAACTAGATCATGGTACTAAGTGCCATGTCCACTCTTTCCTTAAACATCTCCAGGGTTGCTAACTTCACTACCGCCCTGAGAGGTACATTCCAACATCTGATCATCCTTTCTGTGAAGAAATTCTTCCTGATGACCAACCTAAACCTCCCCTGGCACAGCTTGAGACTGTGTTCTCTTGTCTTGGGAGAAGAGACCAACCCTCATCTGGCCACAATCTCCTTTCAGAGAGTGATAAAGTCTCCCCCGAGCCTCCTTTTTTCCAGGCTAACACCAAAGACCCAGTCAGGCTCTGAAGATTGCAACTATAATGGTACAGCTATCTCTGAAAATCCCTCTCTACCCAGGAGAAAGTAAAATGAAAATCAAAGGGAAAGGCTTTGATTGTGCAACTCACAAGGCCACTTAATAGGCCTGAGAAGTTTTTCGAAGACTTTTGGAGCAGTTGCAGTAAGGGGAGAAACAGAAGCAACACATGCTAGTTCTCTGCTGGGGAGAGGATTAAAAAGTCTCTGAGAGCAGCTCTCAGGGAGGACCTGTACTCCTCTATTACATCTACTAGCCAGATTTGTCAAAGATTAATCTTTTTTTAAAGAAGGTTCCAAATATCAAATACTGTGCTGCTGTATAAATATTGAACTGATTAAGTTTGGTTCATTCATAGGTTAACAGATTTTTATACCTGGGTCTGTTTGGAACATTGTACATAAATCACTACTTTAACTAATAGAATACACCTTTCAAACTCAGTAATATATTTTGAATACTTTCCATTAATCTATTCTACACAATTCTGTAGTCACACACTGTTATGCTGCAAGAAGACTGTATAAGTCATATTTTCTAGCCTTGAAAAGAACCATTTAAGTTAACTCAAGCACTTTGCATTATTTTATAGACAGAATAAACAGGATCATCTGAAATCACAGTAATTGTAAGATGGCTGTGCATCATAGAGCAGCCAAGAAAAGATACGTGGATTAAAATCAAACAAAACAAGGACTCCTAACAGCAGATTATCTACTTCTTGTTTGGAAAAAAAAAAAACAAAAAACAAACCCAAATACAATCAGCGTAACATAAACTACAGAAATCACTCATGTAGATAGACAAAGAAAGGAATCTCCAAACCTTAAAATTAAATAAATAATCATGTAAAGCAAAAATGATAACATAAAATATAGAAAACGAAAAGATAAAAATATCTAGGTTTTTATTCCAGAAGAACATAGTAAATAAAATAGTGGCCACAAGACCATGTGAAATTGTTTTATCCCCACAGAGCTGAAAGAAGTATCCCTTTCTCTGAAGAACAACTCTTATCAGGAGGGTGTTCCATGGAAGAGAAAGAGACAATTGAAGCTAGAAAATGATGGATAGCAATGACCTTTCTATCTGTAAAACATGGGCATATTTTAGGTATTTAATCTTCAGAATTGGATTATTATTAATCAATTATTCATGACAATTTGAATCTATGGTAGATGTTTTTTGTTTTCTTAAATATCACATAGCTAAGGTTCTGCATGGGAACTGGAAAGGAGATTAAATCCTCACAAGCAAATAGTGTTCAAGACTGGCATTTTATTCCCTCCTAAACATTCCCTTCCCTGCATAGCAACACACATTGAAGATAACCTAGTGTCCTCTACAAAAATCCTGCCTAAATATTCTAAAATCCATCTTTATAGCCTTTTTTTTCTCTAAGACGGAAAAAAATCCCATACCTCTTCCAGAGAACAAAGCAGAGCATTGTGGTAACACAGAGCAGCAAAAACTGCTATGGCTTCATTCCTATAGCCACAGGTTACCCTGCTTCATGTTTAACATGCACTTCTCCTCACTTGCCAGCAGTGAGTGATAACAGAAGCAGAACCACTCCATTATGGGCCACCAGACCATACAATGAAAATAAGCAGAAGGTGTTTGCAGATATTTAAATGCACTGCCAAAAAAGATAGCAGATGGAGTTATTCTAAAGCTCTTTTGAAAAGCAGAACCTCTACAGCAAGAAATAAAATAAAAAATATGTATGTGCCTGTGAAGGGAAGAGGTCTCAACATTTTTTTGAATAACTGTACTGAAAAATATATGTCTTCCCAGCTGGGGGAACCACTATGGAAAGTGGATCTCTTCTTTACTCAGGTTCTAAAATTGAAGGATATGGATAGCAGTTGTCACCCTGTGAAGACAATTTAACACACATAAAGCAACCAAGGATTTGGCAGTTTTTCCTGTTCTCAAATATTCTGTTAAAAATGTACACCTTACTCCTAGTCTAACTGAACTTCCTGATACTATATTTAGTTCTCTTTGTCTTGCTATAACTGAAGAACTGTCTTACCAAATTTCTGTTTGTTGTGGCATGCTTCTTAGGGACTAGGCAAAGCCCCTCTTTATTCCCTTTGTTAACACCAAACAGATTGAATTCCAGCAGGTTTTCCACAATATGGCATGTTTTCAACTACTCTAGTCATTCCTGAGATATTTGTGGTTCTCCCCTGACCCTTCTCCAACTGAACAGTCTTCCAGTAACAGTTATGCAAGTGTATTAACAACTACTACAGAAAGGTAAAACAACTGCTTCCCTTTTATATAGCCCTTCATTGCTTATATGTCAGTATACAGTAATCTTTTGGCTCTCAAACTCTCTTCAAAAACAATAAATTCCTTGGTTGAGGCTTCCCATAAGATTAACCATTTACCCGGGATATTATGAACATTTTCATTAATGAGGAGAAGGGATGCTCCAAACGAGGTGGGGAAAAGGCTAATCTGGAGGAAATCTCTGGAGGTTAAAAAAGGCAGCTTGAAAAAAGGACGGAAAGGGCAAAGCAAGGTGAACATAAAACATCTTACTGTGGAAAACGGGGGCAGTGTTTTAGTTTATTGATGTTGCCTGGTAAACTGAGTTCACAAGTGCAAATGAAAAATCATACATAATGAAGTCATTACAGGGGCTCTAACACTGGACTTCGTTGTTAGTGTGCCAGTAAAACTGACTGATTAATCTAATTCCATATAACAGCAGGATAAAACAGCTGCAAACAAGGAAAACCTTGGAAATTAAATGCTGGAAACATTTATAAAGTAAAAGCTAATGCTAAGACAAATGGAGTATGTATCAGCTGTGGGGATGGAAAACAATCTGTATGGGAAAAAAAGAAACTGAATCATTAGGATAGTGCTGAACAGTTGTGAAGTATGCACTATCAAAAACAATTTTTAGGAAGAGTTTTAAATCAAAACACTGTTTATTTCTAACCTCAAACTTCTTTCAATATGCAATAGTCTGTGAACTTTGGTGGGGTAATAGATCTGGTTGGAACAAAACCATTCTGAGCTACAATACTTATTTTTTACATTAAATACCTAAGTAAAGCTTGTGATAAGAAAGCTTATGTTTGCTGCACTTGTTCTAGTTTTCAAACGTGGCTACTAGATATATTGAGTTGTAAAACTTCTGCAAACTACAAAATATATAACTGAGTCAAGCACTGCTCCTCAATTTTTAAAGGGAGAACAAACTTCTCTACTCATAAAGCCACTCCACCAAAAAAAACCCAAAACAAAACAAAAAGAAACTGCTTTGATTTAATAATATTTGTTTCTTCCATCCAGACTTTAAACTAAAGATTATCTGAAGCAAGGAGAGGTTTGCATCATAGCATCTAATCAAATATAACTCATAATAAAGCCTCTACTACACACTTATTAAGACTAAGTGTTTTAGAAACTTATAGCTTTCACCTGAACTTGCTTTTCACAAAGTCAGAGGTAAAGCTACTCATGACTGCAGGATGAGGACCATCATGCACACTGGAACAGTTCCTTTTACCTCTACATTTTATCCTGTCTTTCCCTTTTTCCTTGTTTCTTTTTTTCTTTTTTTTTTTTTTTTAATTCAGCATCAACTAACCCTCCCAACACAGAGATATAACTACATATAACCATCAAGTCACTTTACCAGGAGTTTCCACTATCTGCTGCAATTTCTGCTGTATGTTGAAAAAAATGTATCATTTCCTCACAGTCCCCAGTGCAGCCACTGCAGTATGTCTTGGTGGTGAACAGATTAGAGGATGCACAGAATCACCCTACAGTGCCTGCTCCTCTTTCCTCCATAGTTAAGGCATGCTGCTAACTGCTATGAAATGAATCTGCATGGGTTTGGGAATAAGGAAACTTCTAGGAAGAGGGAATGAGAAGGAGACTATTCCAAAAGCAGAAGATGCCATACACACCTTTCCATATCCTCAACATAAGCACAAAGAAATTTCTTGTCCAGGGACAGTTAGGTTTAAAGTATTAAACTTCTTAACTTGGGACTAACTAAACTCTCAAGCTGTGCAGGACAATTCTCCCTGTTTGTAGCCCTTTAAGAATTATTTTAAATAATTAGATAAATATCTGACATGTTAAATTCAAGTTTCCTGTAAAGGATGTAGGTAACTATTCAATACATTAGAAGTCTAAGTATTTACTGGGACTAATTATTTAGAAAATAAAAAGGATTAACTAAGATTTGAAAACTATTTCAAATGCTAATACAAAGTTCTGGAGAAGATGAATGTATAGATAAGACTAAAAAAACAACTAAGCAAAATAACAAAACTAATGAAAAAACTACCTAAAAAGAAGATTATTTTGCAGGAAAAAATCACCAGTTTTGACAACAGCAGGTTCAGAAATATGAATTTACCCCACTGTCAACAGTACAGTGTGTGCTGTAAAGAGAGACTAATGCTGAAATGTGTGATCAGACTACCTCAAGAGAGCTGGAGCACCAGTCTGCATTCAGTCCATTTTCTTTCTGAATACACCCAATAATTAGAGAACAGTTCCTCATGCTGCCCCTCCCTTGAGCAACTAACATCCAAGCATTCACAGAATTTTAGAGCATTATTGAGTATTACCTCTGGCATTTGGCTGAAATATTTTTGCCTTAGGAAAGTGCCTTGGATACCATATGATTTTCAGTCCACGACAGGAAAATAGGAGTAATCTTGCATGCCTTTTTATGTTTAAAGCATACAGGACATACACTAGGAATGTGGACCTGTAAAAACTAATTTAAAAACTCCACAATTTCACAGCATAGGTCTAAAACCTTGCCTTACAGCATTCTTCTAGTTTTGAAAATAACTGCTTTAGGACTCAAAACTCATAAAAAACTTACACCTGACTAGTAGTCAGTGCACCTGGAAGCAACTGCTCTCAGCATAGTTTACTCTGCTGCTTATATATATGTGTAACCTGGGAAATTGAGGGTGATGACACCTAGCACAGTTGCATACATGCAGTACTAACTATTGTTCTATTAATGACAAGAGAAGAATGTAACATTAAGGCTTTAAAAGCTGAGGTGCTACAGAGGTCTATCCCATACTGCCCCACTAGAATCACACCTTTCCTTGTACTTGTTGCTTATGCATGCTGACAGGAGTCAATCTGGGAAATAAATTCAGTAGATGTGCATTACAGTTGCAACAAAATTGCATTTGACACACATTTAACAGAGTCAACAAGCAGTATCCTGCTACACTGTGAAAGCAAGCCTCAACAGCAGCAATTTGTTCTGGAAATACTTACTTCTGATGAGGTCACCATCAGTGCAATTTCCCCAGATGGACTGCTCTTGTATCTCTGCTTGTATACTTTGATTACTGGAAGGCTGGTTTATGTCTTTATCTCCTGCCACAGGAGTCTCTTGGTCAGCTTTTCCTAAGTCAAAAGAAATTTCAAAATATTAGTTTCTACACTATTTTTTCTCTGTGTGAGAAAAAATAATTTTTGAAAATTAAAAGTAAGATGGCATAAAAAATAGCTTGTCTTAGCATCTCCTTTCATTTCCTTAAAATTAACTTCCAATAAAATTGATTTTCCATTTGTTTTCTGGCCTAGAACAATATCATTTCTCATTAAGAAAGACTTTTAGTCATATTGTATCCAATTGTGCAAAATAATAGCAGCTTTTGTAACAAATTACATTGGGGGAGGGGGGTTGGGAAGTGTTTTCTTATTCAGTTACCTTCCACAAAATTTTCATACAAAAATAGATTTGTCACACAAAAAAACCCCATTATTCTTTACCCACATATATGTGGCTCTAGCATATAAGAGCTATACTAATTTCACAAAATTTTGTTCTCTGCTTTTTCTAATTGAACACATAATCATAGACAAATACAATTGAAACTTCAAAAGTTACTAGTACACAAATTCAGAAAAAATATCATAACACAATTACCTTTTTTCAAAAATATTTTTAAAAAACCACTGCTGATTAAAGAACAACATTTAGCCAATAATGAAAAGAAAAAATATTTCTTCTCTCCAAGTATACATAAGGTGCAGGGAAAATTCCTTATTAAGATTTTTTCAGGTATTCTTCAGCTTAGTTCACAGTGTAACAGATGTTTTTTTGATGATGTTGCCAGTTATCACAAGCAGAACCAGAATTTCCTCAAACCAAGGTAAATGATATTTTCATCTTCACTGTCATTAATGTTTTAATAATCAAAATCCATACACACAAATCTTTCTGTTCTTGATTGCTACAGATTTTTCCTACTGGCATTCAAGGAAACATTTTCAAATCTGATTTACTTTGTTCATTATTCACAGCAACAGATAATCAGTTTCTATTGCTTACTCAAGGGATCTATAAAACACTAAATATTTTCAGTCTCATGTATTTTTTTTACTATACCTGCAACATTTAATATTTACAGTAAATCTAGATGAGCAACTGCTGAAAAGTCTGTTAGTTCTATTTATTTGTTTCAAACAAGAACACATTTATAAATTCCATATTACAGTTTCATACACTGTATCCTCTAGTAAAGCAATTATTTCAGTCCTGAGACACAGAAAAATCACTTTTTGCTACTGTGACTTAGTAAAGGTTAGTTTCTTCATGTAACCCACAGCACTTTGATTTTAAATCCTAACTTTCTGCCTTTGTTATCCACCCTATTAAACTGAGGCACTGGATATCACTCAAAATAAAATATATGCCATCTTGTGTGTATAACAGCATATGCCTTGAAGCACTGCTGCTCCCCTTCTATCAATTTCCACCTCTGAAACGTCTGACCTATCTACCTCCGTGGTACTTCACACTCAGTCCTCCCTCCCACCACAAACTTGTCAGTATGTCCTCAAGCCCATCCTGAGAGGAACTGTTTCACTAGGATTGGCATAGTTATTGCAATGAATGGGAAGATATTGACTTTAATGAGTTTTGCCCCTTCCCCTGATGACTTAATTTTTCTTAGATACTCATCATATTAACACTAAAAACACAAAAACAAACCACGAAACCCACCAAACTAAAAACAACAACACAGAGTTTTTCAACCCCTTTGACAGACATCAGATACAAATTATTCCTGCCTGATATCTATCAAATACAAAGTGACCGTATTGAAGTATGATGATTTAGCCTGTGCAGTCAAGTATTAGGTGAAAATGTGCTTCAAAAGTGCTGGAAAAGTGTTCTGGAATAGACTCAATAAAAAATAAGTAGTGACCTGACAGAGCTAGTGTAAAAGCACTCTACTTTCCACAAACACTAAGCTTAAATGAGCTTAGGAGATTTTGCTCTTAAATTACTTTACTACAGCAATGACACCAAAATTACAATATGTACCCAGGAGTGCTAGTACAGACCCACAGAGTGGCTGTATACAATTCTCTCGTATAGGATATGACTTTGCAGAATGCTATTATTTCATGTAGTAAACAATGAACGGCTATAAGGAAACAATAATGTTAATATTATGGGGCCCTCACTGTTCTAGATTACGTTTTTATCTAAGAAATCTGAAAGAGTGCAAAATCCAATCAGTCATCATTATTCATATGAATTTATTTTTCATCTCTCTGCTTGTTTTCAGTTCAGTATTTTTTTTCTCTTTGTTATTCTCACTACATCTACATACTACGGCTATATGTGTATTTTTCATGTGCACTTTTATTAGTTTAGCTGGATATCAAAAATGGCCAGCCAAGATCATGTAAACAATAGTAGCAGTTAACAAAAAAAGACACACTATTAAAAAGTTTAGAAGAAACAATGTTGCAACTGAACACCAATTTTGATAGGAAGTTCAAAACAAATTAATTATCTCTTCTTTCATCTATTGAATTCACATGAAGACTTCCCCATAAATGTGCATAACAGAAACCTACATCATTAAACACATGTTTGGTATCCCACTTTGCACTCCAGAACTGCCCATTGGAGCAGCTCATCCTGATAGATGCTGCTCTGTGGTATGGTGAGCTCACACTGGGCAGCAGGTAAGGATCATGCAGCCTCTCATCCCTTGCCCAGCCCCCAGCAGGACAAAGGGAGACAACAGAAAGACCCAAGGGAAGAAACTTGTGGGTCAAGACATAGTTTAATAAGTGAAGAATTAGGAAGGAAAAGTAAAACAGGAGGTGCAAAGACCATCTCCCACAAGTAGACCGAAGCCCAAGCTAGTCTCTAAGCAATGGCTACTTCCCCTAAAACCTCGTCCCCTGTTTTTATTGCTGAGCATGATATTCCATGCCATGGAATAGTCCTCTCGTCAACCTGAGCCAGCTGCCTGGATTGTGTCCCCTCCCAATCCCATGCCTACCCATAGCTGAGTCACTCGAGAGAAAAGTAGGAAAAGAGAAACTTGACTGATGGTGTGCAAGTGGTTTTTAGCAATAGCCAACTCACTGGTGTGCTATCAGCCTCGTTTGTGTCACTGCTCCCAAACACAGCACCACAGGAGTTGCTACAAAGAAAATTAACCCCATCTCACCCAGACTTAGCTCAATGGGGCTTTAGAAATAGTAGACCTTATGATCTCTTCATCTGAGCATTTTTTCATAAATCGCTTCTGGTGCATCAGACTACTGAAAACAGACACACACTGATGTCTTGATTAATTTGTTTTTTTCCTGAATATGTACCAGCTCTCAATTTTTCTACAAAGGAACTTATTGATTATTCCCTTAAAACGAACAGTTTATAATGGGATTTTTTTTTTTTTCAATATTAGAAGTGCCATTACAACATACCAATTACAACCAGTCACACATGAAGACAGCCTCAAGAACACTCCTGTCTTTTGTGGATAACATTACTTTTATGTTAGGTACCTAAGAATTGTCACAACAGAAGTTTGTGAAGAATCAACATAATGACCTTACTCTGACAGAAATACTAACGACAGGGTCTGGCCATAGAAAAGTATAACTTTTTTTCCACTGCATCTTCAAGTAAATGTGTAACATTTTTCTCTTTCAATCAAGTTACCCTTAAGAATTCTTTCTGTAAGACTTCCTTAGTATTTCAGCTTCTGCTTCCTTTAGCACACCCTTCCACTCTCATGTGGCTAACCTCCAATACTGACGGCCAAGAAAAAAAAGAGATGCTCTTCTGCTCTTCTTAACAGTTCAAATAATGGAAAGAAAAGACTCATTATGTTCTGAGTCTGGCAGTGCTAAAGTATAAATCCAATCTCTCTTCAAAACCACAGTAAGTTACTCTAGGTCATGTCACAAAAGCAACACAGACTTCTTACCTACCACAGTTCAGCCCCAAACCAGCAACTTGTGTGGCTCTGTACTTTCCCTAAACTAACAGCAGTGCCAGGGCTGAAAAGCTTCTAGTCAAAAAGTCCCAGACAGAGACACCCACACAGAATACCCTGTGATTTATCCTGAAGGTAAGCATAGGCAGAAACTCTTCTTGTCCAGAGATTAATGCAAGATTTAAATAGTAAGAGATATGACATGCTTGCAAAGTATAGAATTGAGATGGCCAAAAGCCAAATCATATCTATGATACAGACAACTGGTAAGCCACTTAGTGAAAAAATATTAAAATTTTAATCACATCTCAAAATTACTGCTTCATTAAATAAGCGAATGAAGTGAATTACTACTTTTTCTCTATGGAATTACTTCAGTATATATAAATAATCTTTATAACACATACATTCATTTTACCATAATTTTGTTACATTTATTTTCAAATTACACAGCAATACACATATTCCATAGAATAGAAACCTGTTTTCACCTTTGAGACTATTGTAATACTGATTGCTAACTTTTGTTCTAGTTTGGAGAATATGCCTCCAGTTACACATGCTTCTTTTCAACATGACAAATACATTCTGCAAGACTCGACAAACTGAATGTCAGCCGTCTTGATTAGCAACAAGGCTACTATTACAACAGCCCTATCAAAAGGCAAACTTAACAAATAGTCAGAGCTGCCAAGAAAGACCTATGTATATTAGGCAAAACAGGTATACAGGGCAATCACCCTGGATTCCTTCCAATTCTGCCTCCTATGCCTTTGGGAAGTAGCTGGAGCATATATCATACTAATTCCTGTAAAATTCTTAGACAATCTCAGTGAATAACCTCTCTTTTCAGAGCTACATTTGTGTATCTTTCTCTATAATGTAGAGCATATTAAGTGGGGATGAAATTAATACATAAAACTGATAGAAAATACAAAAAGATAGGTAATGAATGTGTATTTGAGGACACACCTCAAAGAGCTCAAGTCTTTGACAAATAACCAACTTTTCTTCTCCAAGTGCTTTTGTACATTCACACACTAGCTGCCCCCAAGATGCCCACCACATCTTCTTGTTCAAAAATGGGTCTCTGTGTGTTCACACATGTGCTATCATCTATAATGAACTATGTAACATACACAAAACAAAAATGGAAACAAGTGCCCACATTAAGTGGATTGCACGTCCTCAAGAGTTTGATTGGCAGCTGATTTCTGTTCATTAGATGACACATAACCTTAAATACTGACTCAGCTCTCGCTTCCAAGAATATGAATCATTAGAGTGCATGACTAGCAAAATGACAAACTGGACTTGAGAAACGGGTTTAGAATTTGTCTATAAAATTTAGGAGTTTGTATATAAAACGAATATAATTAATTCTGCTGCAACAACCAAAGGCTTTTCTGCTATGACACATTCATTTTCTGTTCACCAGCAATGTGGTGGACTTCTCCAAATAGCATGTAAAAAAAAAAAAACTGGTGGGAGAAGCTTCTGAAAACCTGAATGCATAATTCTCATCAAGGAGAGGGAAATACGCAAAATGGACTGGAACAGTGACCACCAAAAATGCAGTCACAAACAGTCCAACAGTTTTATGGCATAGGGGAGAAGGAAAGATTTGGAAGCACGGAGCAAAGTTACTTAGGCACCTAAAGCTGACCTAGATGTTGGGATGATTCATCAGAAGGCCAGAGTTTACCCTAAACAAGCAGATGCAGATTTAAAAATGCATGTGCAAAGTTCAAATCATCTCAAATGAAATTTTGTCCTTCAAAGGAAAGAGAAATTACTAAAGAAAATCAATTGCCACAAAACATAAACACAAATGCATAAGTAGATCTATGAGGAATAAAATATCAAAGAATGTTCCCAAAAGGAAATCTAACAATCAGATCTCTGTCTCAAGCCTACAGTTATTGGGAGGGACTGAAGAGTATTTGGCAAACACTGCATTTCTAACACTTCCTTTGTTCATTAATAACCTTTCTGGCAAGGAACCACTAAGGATGCTACTTCCTACAGAAAATTCCACTGTTCACAACAATAATACAAAGAAACCCGGATAAAACCACATTTCACAATGTAATCATTAACGCCTACCATCTACTTCATGAAATGCCTAAAACTTTTAGGCATTTTCAATAGTCTGTGTAACAGAATGCCTATTCCAGCATTTCCCTGAAACAATCTCTTTTCATTAAGGGCATCCAATTAATACAGACAATCCACAAATTATGGAGTTGGAAGCCTCCAATTAGATGTTTGATTGTTTTAAAACTAAAAAAACTTTTTAAAAAATTGCATAAATGTCTTGCTGCAATTCTCAATGGCTTCAGAAGTGCCACAGAAAAATTAGTTTCTCAAAATTAGAGAAATTTAACTGAGCAATTTTTTGGATAACTCTTACAAAGAATTTTCCAAGTGCAAGATATGGAATAACTATGAAAGTACTAGAAGTTTGACAGCCCTGAACAAACTTGAGCCATGATAAATTAAAAATGAACAGCTATGTGCAAATAGGTATTCTGCATTATTTTAAGTGTGTAAAAGGTCAAATACATAAGTGAAAATTTTTCACAAGTAATCACATCAGTTATACAGTCAGTTATGCATGAGCATCATTCATCCAAAGAAGATTCACATGTATACAAAAGCAGTTTCATACTTGGCAGCTATGGCTATATTAGCAACAGCCAATAAAACTGGGCCTGCACAGTGAAAGAGTTAACTTTAAGAATATTCCATATTATACATGTTCCAGGGGCTTTCTACTTTGAACTAGCTCTCAGATTTAATCTTAAAGATTCAAGGCTTACTAGTGGCTGGAGTGTATTAGGCACATTCCTGCAGCTTTCCCATTATTTTGAGCAAAAGGAATCCCATCCAGGTCACTCCCTAGGATCACTCCCCAATGAAAATCAAAGTAGAGGCAAACAGATTTACTTCAAAACTGCATGGCTGATCCAAATAAAAACAGTGGGATAACACACACATTGCTGAATGTTACTTACTAGGAAAATAAAATAAAATAAGTGTTTAAAGCAAAGAAAAATCTAACTTTTGAGAGTCCAGAGCTGAATTTAAGAAGAATTACTGTGGTATAAAATAAATCTGTGATATAAGATGGAACAAAAATATTTCAAACTTGATACAAGATCTTTACAGTTAACTCTATGAAATACAAGTCTATCACACCCATGTGAGCACGAATCACTTGACTGGAATGGTATGCACGTGAAACTGAAAGCAGACATATATTTCCATGACAAACTAGAGTCAGACATCTATTTACCAAAGTTTTAGATATTTTAGTCAGTAATATCAAATAAATGCCTCAGTACTGGCACACAGCAATGAAACAAATTAATACAGATTCTCTCAACTCTTGTCAGATAGCAAGAGGGAATAAAATTACAGAGGAAATATTTGGTAAATTTGAGCAATTTGAGTACACTGGTTAACCGTTAAAATAAAAATATGTTACTCATAACACAGAGGCATTGCTGGCAAAGTGGAATAATTATTGTGATAGCAATCACTGTTGCCTCAAGAATGTCCAAACATTCCCTACATTAAGTCTTTTGTCACCCAATCTCATCCAGACATCAGATTCCTTTCGTGTTCCTCATCATGAAAACATTTAAGCACTGAAAACATGAAGATTAGAATCACATTCTTGAAGAGGAGTACTTGGTACATTTTCTGAATGGAAGTATTAGTTGCTGCATATGGTTTCTTGAGATACCAAATCAGAACTGCATCTTCATCCAGCAACAGTCAGATGATTTTCACCAGAAAACAGTCACTTGTAGAATCTGATCCTTGATATTTCTACTAAATTTCTCCATCCTTCCCATCCCATTAAAATAAAAAAAAATCTAATGGATTTCCATCATCTAAAGATTTATTACAGTCAAATTATCAGCCTCAATTTTGTAATAAGTTGTTAATTATTATAATTATTGTTTTTATTTTCTTTCTTGAGAAACCTAAATATTATTCCTTTGTTATTCTAGGTTACAGTTAGTTACCAAAAAGCAAAGATAAAAGAATTCCAAATAATTTATAGATGACAGTCCTACATTTTCTAAAATGTGGCATGATTCTTTAAATGTAGTTCCATTGTAGTTCCATGTCCACTGAATTTCTCTCTTATATTCCATGGCTTATTCAAATGCAGAGGATTTTTTAAAAAAGTCTACCCATAGTTCAGGCACCATAACCTCTAATATATTTACATTTTCCTTAAAGCAGAGAGTCCAATGGTCATGAATTATCACATTCCTTCCTCAGGGACATTATTTTTGGTACCTACCAGTTGAGAAATACCTGATCACAACCAAATTGAAATAGTCTGAGCAGAGACATGACACTTTTCACTGACTACATCATACAAGTAGATGTAATCATAATTTGGTTCCAAGGTCCTTGAACTACAAAGAAAGAAGGCATCACTAGGATCTTCAACAAGGGTGCACAAGCAGAGCTACACTTTTGGAAGGATGTGGCAGAAATTAACACGTTTGCAGAAATTAGATTAAACCTTCCATCTTGCAGTGGGTCTCTTAAAGCAGCAGACCATACTGACACAGATAATGGTTTAAAGAAGTTGAATTTTGACATTGCCACAAAAGAAGATGCCATGATTTCATTTGCTCTCTCTCACAGCACACTAATTGTGGATGGGTGACATCCAGATTCTCACTAATATTTATGCATTTATTCAAAAATGAACTAACAAAGAAGAACAGTGGCAGAGGATATGTTGAGAGAGCATATTGGTTAAAGTAACGCAGAAAAATTATTTTAAATTGTGAAAGCCAGAACATACCACATCTGTAGGCCAAACTCTGCCTCAGCCTAGTTTTCACCATATTCACAACTGATGAATATCCCTGTATACTGCCTGTAAACTTTATCCCTGTAAACTTTAAGTTTTTCTGATCTTTAATTATGTTGTGGGATAGTTATTTTTGAATATTCAAAGTTCAACTGAAGTTTCTTTTCCTTTCATGGAAAAATACATCTGAATGCATATGATAGCAAGCAAAAGGAACACTTTGTATAGCTAGAATTCTTGACGATACATCACAGAACTACAGAAAAGTTTGTTCCCAGGATATAAGGTATCTATATCAGTTAAACATATATAAAGCACAATTAAGTATGCTGTTACAAATGAGAAATTCCTTCTCATTAGAATGCACCTAATACTTTATTATATATACAAGATAACCTATCTTTTCCTGATAAAGGAATCTTTAATTCTAGGTCAACCCAGATTTCAAATACCTCACTGTAAATATATGAAGTCATTTATAGGTCAATAACATGAATTTCAATCAAAGCTTTTAAAATTATCACCAAATTCTAGAGAAGTCAGTATAACTTTGGATGTCCTGGGGGTGGAATAGAAGGATAGGGGCTGTTGAAAGTCCCAGACATACTATCTTAGTTTTTCAGCTCTGGAATATCTGAATTACCTTACCCTGTAACCACACACCACAAAGCTGACAACAGAAATGCTGGAATATAGACTGGAAATGTTATGAACTCACCTTTTCCTCTTTCCACCCCCACTTCCCCAACAAACTTAGACTAGAAAAAGCAACAAATATCCACATTAAAAATCCATATTATCCTTAGATCTAGGTTCATTAGAATAAAAATTATGTATTTGAATGCTGAATTTTGCTTTATCTTTAAGTGAACTATACATAAGCTTTAATATGAGCATGTGTCTTGATAGGTGTGGCAAGTGAACAAACCATAATCATAATGCTTGTTTGTATCTTATGGATCCCTAGAAAAGCTGTGAGGCTTAATTGTGTCATTCGGATTTTCTGCATATTACTTGTCAGGGAGAGATTTGTTTCCTTAGATTTCATTTAAAAAGAAGACCATGTATTTACAATCATACATAGGACTCACTTCATAGTGAAAACTACTTTGAAGTGGTACTGTGAGAATGAGACCACTTTCCATGCTAGTTAGCTCACTGACTTACAACTTCAGTAACTTTGATGTATGACCGACATGTAGAATTTAATCAGTGAGGCCAGTTGACCACATGACAGATAAAAACAACACACTGAAAATAAACACATATCACAGGTACTGATGGTTCTGGCAAAAATGTGATTCTACCAGTTTAGTTCCACATTTCAGTATGCTTGATCTTCTGCATTTAATAATTTTTATTATCATTTTTTACTGTTTAGAAGTTATGAGTCATTCTCTAGAACAAAAAAAAAAATTTAAAAAAAAAAAAATCCAACAATAAGATAAGCCAGCTTGCTATGCCTCCCTGCCAAAACATTTTTTACTTGGCTTCGGATACTTTCTGGTTTCTGAAACAAGTCTTCAGCTTTGATTACACATAGCTATTGATTTCCCTAGTTACAGAAACAAGACTGCATTTTTAATCCACAGTTGCACAACTGTATTACCAGGCTCCGCTCCAGTTAACCAGTTATGAATAAAGTTACAGTTCTTGAACGAGATTATTTGTCTGTTTTTCAGTGACTTTTTAAACTCCTGTCAGAATTCTGGAAAATCATAGTTGTAAATGAATAAACAAAGAAAAGTCTCGTCTTCACAGACCAGGACTTAACAGGCATACTTCCCAATTCTGACCGTAACCTAAAATATACTTTGTCAAACTTCCCTACATGAAAGTGATCAGGGTATAAGTGTATTTTGTTCGAAAGCAAATAAGACATAAATAATTTATCTTTAAGATGAATGTCCTTTTAAACAACTTTTTGAACTGCTGATATGAAACAAGTTATATTCTCAGAAACTGATTTTAGCAGCAGCATCACAGAGTAATCTAAGAAAAAGACAGCAAAGTGACCTCCAATCTGAACAACGCTCTTGCTATTGGATCAACCTTCTATAATTTACTTCAAGACCTGGTAGGATAGCTTTACAGGAAAGAATTTCTAAACACAAAGCTGAGAAAATCAAAAGTGATTTTTAAGGAGCAACATCTGCCTCTGAATAATGCAGTTTTTCAAGTATTGAAAATCAGGGCTGAGAGAAGCGTATTGTTTTCCTTCCTTTTTTTTTTTTTTTTTTTTGTTCATTTTTTTCACGGGAATTTTGGGTTAAAACAATAAAGTGGTGAAGTGAAAGCGCTGCAGAGATACACCACAGAGGGGAGGGGCAAAAAAAGAGGGGTTAAAACTCACAAGTCAAATCAGTAAATGTATCATTCAAATAGAACGCGCAACAATTACAGAGAAACTTTAAAGCAACTTACCTCGAGGGAGAGAGATCAAAGAGCTGTTTTCAGTCGGAGCTTGCTCTGGCCCTCCAGGCCCCGGAGGAAGAGGTTCTCTCACTTGGGACATCTGCCAGCTCTCTCGCCGAGTAACAGAGAGCCTGCACCCCTCTCCAACAAAACTAACACGCGACCCTGAAGGAACAAGCAAATGAAAGGACTCGTTAATGTATTTTATGCGGAAAACTCACGGCTCGGGGAGAGAGACTGAAGAGGGACAGTAGTGAAGCGGCGGCAACTTTCCGGCCGGCGGCGGGCGCGCCCCCCGCCCCCTGCAGCGAGCACCCGCGGGGCCGGGGGCGGGAGCGGGCCCGGAGCAGGGCGGCCGCGGGGGTGGCCGGGGGGGGCCCGTGTGGGCCCGTGTGCGGCGGGGCCGGGCGGCAGCGCGCCGCGCCTACCTCCGCATTTCCTCCCGCTCCGCTCCGCCGCCCGGCCCTGCGCCGCGCCCCGGCCGCGGGAGCCTTCGCGCCGCGCCCGCTGCGCCGCCGCCTGTCCCGGCAGCCGCCTCCTCCCGCGCCGCGCCCGCGGGCCTTCCCCCGGCAGTGGCGCGCACAGCCTGGCACTCACACCCGCTGTCCCACCGCCGCCACAGTCACTCCTTCTCCATCATTTCCGGACAATGAAACGTCCCGCTCCGGCTGGCGGCGGCTGCGGCTCGGGGCGGCGGTTGTGCAGGTCCTGCCTCCCGCCAGCCACGGGCCCGCGGGCCGGGCAGCGCTGGGCTGCGCGGGGCCGGCCGGCCGCGGGGCGCCGCGCTGCCTCCGGCCGGGCCTCCAGCCATGGCCATTCCCCCGGGAGACAGAAGTAGGCAAGAAGGGAAAATAAACCCAGGAGAATGTGCAAGGGAGGCTTTCCAGGCCGGGCAGGGTTTGCAGCTGCAGCGGGGCACGCTGCATGGCGCAGCCGCTGGCTGCCGAGCTGGCCGCCGTGTTACGGAGCGCCCGCCACCAGTTGCGCCTCGGAGCGCGGAGCGGCACGTGGAGCGCCAGGCCCCTGCCCGCCCGCCGGCCGCGCCAGCTCCGCAGGGCCCCGCTGCCCCTGCCCCTGCCCCTGCCCCTGCCCCTGCCCGGTAACAGGCAGGTGTGTCTCCAGTAAAAGGACTTCGCAGCGGGCACGCAGAAATAGTCCAAGAACAAGCACTTTTCAAAAGTGCAAGCTACTTCCTCTGCTACCATCTGCAAAGTAGTGTTGCCTGGACTTTCTCCATATAGGAAATAACATTTCTTTCCCATGGCACGGTCTGATGTGATCATCAGTCTTATACTCTGTTCTTGCCCAAAGCATGGGATACTGCAATTATTGCTCACACATGTGCAGTTGTCCATAATGGGATCTCAGTATGTCACCTTTCTCAATTGAAGTGTGTCCAGGTTTAAAATGTATTTTTCGTAAAACATACAAGCAGATTCCTTTATTATGGTTTAGTAAATATGCCAGCTTTACTGGTATGTCTCATTACAGTGAGATATTTAGATATATTTTTTAGGAAACAAAAGTAGGACTATAAAATCTGCAAGTTATAGACTATCAACATCCTAACATGACAGACTATAGCTGGTAGATATTTATTTTTATATCACACATTCTAAGCAATATGCTCAGTTATTAAAAGTTAACTTCTTAAAGTTTAGCCTTTCCCTGGCGTGCTTGCAAAACAACCAGGATAAAGTGTAAATACCTGACTAGGAGCCAACACTTATTTCAGAAGTCATCAGTGATTTTACACCAATGTACAGCTTTTTTTGTCATTGCTGGTGCAAAAGAGAAGTGTGATGAAAGGTGCATATGCTTTCCTCTGAAAAAATAATATAATTTTAGAGTGTTTCAGTAACCTAAGGTGTTCTTTGGTGCAGCATAGTCTTTCTTTAAACATTTATATGGAAAATGGGGGAGGGGGAAATATTTTAAGGAAAGGAGCTGTGTAAAAAAAATAAATTTGGGGCAAACAGAGATATTATTTTACTGAGTAATAATAATAATTATATTGGTCTCAATATCTACACCTTTCGTCTGTGCAAACATTGCATAACTTTCCACAGTCCCCTCCTTGCTGTCCTGGGGGCAGAGTGATCAAAACATAAGGTAGAATGACTTACCTCAAACTCCCAAGTGAGTCAGTAGTAGAAGAAAGGTTATGACTCACTCTCAACATACAAGCTTGTGTTTTTCCCTCTGAAACTGGAAATACAGCAAAGAGCTGTGGGAGGAGCAATAATTTAGCCAACCACACCCTGCTTCCAAAATATTTCATTGGATAATAAAGGCCTATGAAGAGCTGATACCACCCAGGGTTGGTATTTTGGTGGGTTTTTTTAACCTTATCTATGAAACCCACATGGTAAACTCCCATGATGTTCAGTTTATCTTCTTTAAAAAGATGATGGGATGAGCTCACCCTGACAAGGTTCAGTTGTAGAGTTTAAAGCAACTAAATGAATTTACAGGATCTTCAGCAGACAGTACAACTGATGCAGTCAGAGGTAATCCTAAGTAAAATCAGATTAAGAAAAGGTAAGAGAATTCAATACACAGAAAGCACAATTCACTGAAATAGTACATTAGAAATATTATGCAATACACAGCACATTACATACCAAAGGCTATGATTGTAAAAAGATGGGTCCAGATGTGGTTGCTGTTAATGAGATACCACAGAGATGCAAAGCTCATTGGCATAAGCACTTCCTGACACTACAACATCTAGCAAATACTCAGCAAATCTCAAATATTTGTGGTATTACTTTCCTGTAAAATATGTATCATTCTAAAATATTGACAATTCTCAGGAAGTGGGCAGTCCAGATATTAACACCAGCAGCCTTTCAAGTAGGCTACAAAGTTGAGATATACTGTATCTTACTATACTGTATCTAACCAAGTTACTGGCTGTTGCATATGTATCTTCCAATGTAGTCTTCCATTGCTTAAAACCATAAAATTCAGGTCTTGTAGGCACCTAATGGTAGATCTTGGGATTGATGTGAAGAGAAATTCAAAAGCCTTGTAAATAGAAAATAAATATAGTTTGTAGGCAAGTTAAAATTTCATGAAAGGAAAAAAAAAACCACCAAAAAATCCTGATCAAAACAAACAAACAAACACACAAAAAACCAAACAAGCAAACAAAAAAAAAAAAAAAAAAAGGGAAAAGCCCAAAAAAACCCACAAAACCACACCCCAGTAAAAAAACCCACACACCACTGTAACCATGAAAAAGCCATCCAAGTTTCTTTCTCTATTAAAAAAGATTCTTTAAAACACACTTCTGTTAAAAGTGCACAAAATGTGGAATACAATCCTATGTCTTCAGGACAAAATTGTTTATCACCACTGCCTAGACTGGGTTCCTACACAAGCCATACAAAGTATATTACTTGCAGCCAAAATAGACTTGTCACTGAACAAAAGAATGTGTTTTAGAAAGATACAAGTTGTTTATTTAAAGTAAACCCACAACATTCCAAAATTAACAGCTGCAGAGGTTGTTTACTCACATTATTAAAAATTTGAGCTATATTTCAAGCTTGAATTTTCCAAGGCAAACTTTTAGTGTTTGTGGGTTTTTGGATTTCCAATAGTTTGTGTTGGAGGAAGTTGTGGATAGCAGAGATGCCCAGCTCAGAAATGCTGCAGGAAAATTCTGCAAAACTCTTCAAATAAAAAATGTGGTCAATAGCTATTACTTAATGATCAATGAAGGTCTAGGTACTCTAATTTTCCCCCCATTGTAACACTACCCTTTCCTTCCCTAAGGCTACTCTTTAACTGATGCTGATTTCCTTCTGTCAGGAGGAACAGAGGAAACTGAAGATATTTTACTTCCCTCTTAACATCCTTAAATAGTTTTGAATAATGGATAATAATGTTATTGAATCTTTTTGTCATTGATTGCTTGTAACTCAGTACCTGTGAGTTCAAGTTATTCTTCTGCTGTGCCTGAGAACATGATTTTCGACTTTGTAATGTGTAATTTTAACATATGTGTATTATTCTAAATTTCACCAGTCTTTTCAGTATTAGGATCATGGCAGGATCTCTGTCCTAAATATTTTATAGTGCTGCAATGCTGAAATGGAAAGACAGTTAAAGTTAAAAGGGCTAAATAAAAAACTTCGAGTTAAAACCAAATTATATTGTAAAATAACATAATTACAAGTGGAGCTTATAAATTTCTTTAAAAATAACCTTTAAAATATAGATTAAAAGCAGAAATACCCACAAGATATACATAAAAGGACAAGAAAAGAGAATTTGAAGATCACTATTATGGTTGGTTTGGAGTACTCTTGTTTCCTGGTGTTCCTGACCTAGCTTTTATATTACCCTTCTGCAAAGCATCCTGCAAAAAGCCATGTAAATTGTCGGGTGCCAGGGCAAAGCTGGTTGCAGCTGTGTTGTAGATGAGGATTTGTACTTCATAAAGCATAACGTGCTGTGGGACTGATGGTGCCTTAGACACCAGCTGGTCCTAACAGGGCAACCAACTCCTTTTAGGCCAAGGAAATCCACCTCCAAAGAGCACTACAGAAACAAATAAACAGTTGAATGTGTAAAATGAAGCTGGAGACATGCAGATTTAACTCCTTCTGTAACCAGAACTGAAATGTGCATTATCTTTTAGAGGAGCAACTTGTTCCAGTAATACTGTACCTTGGAGCAAGAAGGTTTTCTACCGTATAGAATCCTCATCTAGGTTAGATGTTTTTCTGCCATGGGATGGACTCTACAGTGAGGAGAAAGAGGGCATGAGGCTTAATGCTTTCTTCTGGCTAAGGGTATTTTTCTCCATTTTGTTTTTCTGTTTAGACTAAGAACTATAGTAGTATGACAAATAGTTCCTGTACAATATTGTCTAATACAGGTGGTAAAGATTTCATTAAAATTGATAAATGATCAAGTAAAACAAAGAAGATTCTCTGAGATTAATTTTTTCTGATGTAACTCTAATGAAGGTAAGGAGTTGCATGAAAATGAGTTCAGTTCAACAAACTTTGTCCTTCTTAGGACATACGGCCTGGCTTATGGCAGTTTCAGCTATTCCTTAGCAAGCTCAAGCAAGTAGCTCACTCAAGCAGGTAATAGATCTCATGAAAAATAACAGATCATATATTGAGGCATGGAAAATGACGTTTCATCACAACAAAATGTCAACTAGTAATTCATCACATTCCTACAAATAAGTCAAGAAGTGTTCAGTATACAGTACAGCTGTGCTGGATTGCAACAGTTAATTGATTTGCATACATTGCTTCAGTTATTCAGCTTTTCACTTTACAGTTAATATTGCACCTTCATTAATAAAAAACTTATTTAGGACAACAAAAGAAACTTAAAATTCAGAAAAAAATATTTTTTCAAACTCTGTACTGATTTTTAAGGCATTGAAGATTATTTGGAACTTGCAGTGACATTAAAGATCATCTCAGCAAAGGCAAGTGATGGGCAACAGCATCTTTTGAGTTAACTGGGCAGGAATTTTAAGGGAATATTGATTAAAAAGTGTAGCTAGCTTAATACAGACTATTGTCATATGAGTTATATAGAGACTTAGTGAATTTATAATGACTTAATGAATTTGCCTGCAACATTTAGTCCGAATAATCCTAGATGCTGTATTTATAGCATACAAAAAAAAAGGAAAAAAAAAAGAAAAAAAAATAACTAAATATTTCTGGTGCTTTTCAGGTTAACAATGCTCCTTATGCTTTTGCACTCTGAGAAGTATTTAGATCTGGTATTATTTTACATTAGTATTTCACACACATTCCTTAGAATTGTGAGTATTCATGAAATTTACATTACCTTTTCTCAGCAGTATCAAACTAATCACCAATATCAAATGATGTTTCAAAAAATACCTTATCTAGAATGCTACAAAACCAAAAATATTTCCATGAGAAAAGAATATCTAATCAATCTGTTCCCAAAAAATTTTAAATCTGAAAATACCAAACCAAGTATGTTTTATAAATGGAGTAAATAATGCAGTGGAACAGAAGACTATATGTTATATTGCTGTGTGAGGTCGTGGTAATACATCCTGAGATCTATAAAAATTTAGTTAATTCTGTACATCTTTAATATGAGTTCATAATACAGAGTACAGATGCTCCTTTTGAGCTGCAAGAGGGTACACTGTGAATGAGTATTAAAAATATTGTGCATTCTATTTTATATTTTCATAATATAGAATGCTCTTACATATTGTGTATTATTGCTCATACATATTCAGAGCATATATTGTAACAGTTCCTTTGGAATCCCTAAATGTAAGCTGTGAATGTGTATTAACAGCCAAATGCATTTGCATATTATGAGTCCATAATACTGAATGCACAACCAAATTGTTGATAAAAAGTCATTGCTATACATAGAAACAGAATTTATTTTCTCGTGCTTCTCACTCACAACTGTGCTATCCTGTAGTTATTTCTCACCCATATCTTAACAGCTGAAAAAAAGAAAAAAAAATGCCAGTACAGCAACAATTGAGAATTATAGGTTTCTTGAAGTAAAATATTTTGTGAGGATTTTTGCTTTGTATCATAATCAATATTTATTTTAATTGCCTGAATATATATGCTCCTGGTTTTTCATTTTGGCATCCATATAAATGACTGGACCAAACTCTTAGCATCAGGTGCTCATTCACATAGTACATGTGAAATGTAGATCATAGGCAAAACAAACATAAATATAAACCTCAGTCAGTTGCACTAGTATTTTTAACTGTCATGATTTTGTTTATTTTTATATTTTCCTACAATAATGGGGGGGTTGCCAGCCAGGAACATGCAATTCTCTACATTGAGCAGAACGAAATTTGCAAAATAATATTACACAATAGCATAATTGCAAAACTTCATTTGTATCAAAAAAGTTTTTGCTTGTCTACGTTGACAGAGGACCATTCTGGCAATCCCAGTAAGGATGAAAAAAGACAACATTTTACTTTTTTAAAATAGGAAATGAAGGAAAATAATCTTCTGCCTCAGTTTCTTACTTAAAAAAATGAAAGTTTTACAAATCTTAGGTCCAGGTCTGATCTAATTCTGTGAATATGCTGCTAGGATGGGAATTTTCCCCAGGAAGAAAAAGAAAAGCTAAGGACCAATTGCCTTTTGCCCAGTTTCCTTCCTCATCCTCTAGAGTTGCTGAAATAACTGGAAAGACAAAAGAGGAAATTATTTATACCATTTCAAGGACTGCATAGTTGTCATACTGACTATTAGTTTTAGAATAATTTCAGGTCTATTATTTTAATAAGTAATACTGAAAGTTACTTTATAATTCTGATATCACAACAGATATTAAAAAGTATTCAGTTATACTTTCTGACAGGTAATGGCATTTCTAAACCAACTACCATGCAGGAACCAAATATTTACACAAGACTATCATAATACCTCAGCTAAAATACCAATAAAATCAGAAAACACAAACTTTTTTCAAGTGCCTCCCATATAGCTGGTATTTTTGGATCCCATCTAGGAGATGCAGTCCTGCCCAGTGAATGATGGCACAATGATACTGTTCACTAATATGTGTAATATCTGCTACAATAGCATTGAGAGAGAAAGAATGTATGTAGGTACCTATGTATGTATGCTCGTATGTGGACATAAAATCACTGTTTTGCCTTTAAAAGAACTTATTCCATTTTAGTTTACTCTAGGAGCCTATTACAGTGTAAAATTCCTTTATTTCCCTTTCTCTGTGGTTTGTTTCAAACATTTTAAAGTATTGATGAAAATACTGTGTAAGTCATAATGTTAGAGTGTAATTTTATTTCATATTGTTTTATAAGATCTATAAACAGTCTCCTGTAAACTTATAAAATCAGTTATTTTGAGATCAGAGCTGTGGTTCTTTTATTATTGTAAATAAAATAAGATAGTTTGTACTCAGTTTTATACTTCTAACATACTAGCTGCTCTCTCAGGGACTGTTTCAAGATATATATGCCAGCAGACTAAATTACCTTGATAACCAGTAATCAACATAAGCAAGTGAAATATTTCTCTGCAGTTTTCCAATGTGATCTTTATATTTTCTGAATAAATTATTTGCATTTTTGACTTAGTACAATTTATTATACTCAAAGGAAAATTCTGATAACCATGATGTGCAGACAAGGAAAATTTAAGCAATTGTGGCATGGGTGCTTTCACTGTCAAACCTCTGGTATTCCTGGATATCTGACCACTTCCCTAATTCTTTTGTCCAATTTTGTTATGTCAGTAATACAATGGGAAAAATATGGAAGTTAATCTTTAGAAACATAGAATTTATTAACAATTCAATTTTCTTGCTATAAAACTGTAGTTGGAAAAAACAAAACATGAGGGTAAGCAGAAGCACTCAAAATGCAGGTTTCCCCCATTTAATACCAACAAATAACTCTCTCTTATGGCATCCAAAGCTTCTAACATCTTATCACATATTAAATTCTACTCTAGTATGAGATTTCTTACTGAATGAGAACTAAGAAATAGCACCAAGGTGTCATGACATGGGAGAACTTCTTAAAATAAAACAGAAGATATTTTGTTGTTTTCTCAATGTAAATGGTTGAACTTGGGAACAATAGAGTCTCATTAGGCCTCATATTGATGAAAAAAAATCAGGTTCTTCACCCATGGATGCAGCAATTTCAAAAGTACTACAATAATTTCCTCTACAGTTTTCAGGGAAATACACAATTTGCGAATTTGGTACACCAAAGTTTTACCACAGATTTCTAAAAAGCAACAGACTTCTATACATACCCTATAATGTTTGTGTAAGGATCTGTCTAGACACCCGAAGTTAGCTTCACTCGCAGTGTGCATGCATAAAAGATATGCTACACAGGACCATGAGATTATACATTTATCCTCATTTGTGAAGGTGGATGCCTAGAACTCATGAATGGAAAAAGATATGTTATAAAGTATTTAATCCTAATCAATATTTATTAAAGGAGACAAAGTAACACTAGCACAAACCTACAGTACTTTACTAAAAAGAGCCAGCAAGCTGGACTTCTTATCATGCAATAATTAATGAAGTTTTATGATTTATTTTAACCCTGAAGTCAGTTTTTTAAAGCTAATTATATTAATGTACTAAAAGAAATACAGTTGTCACTTAGTTTCATTAAGCATGACAGGTAACAGTTTCAAAGACAAATGCTGAAACTTGTGAAATTTGCAAGTTCAGGTTGAAGTGACAATATAGCATCAATGGGATGGAACTGTGCTTCTCACTGCATTAATCGATACTAAAATTTATTTTTTAATGTGTGAAGGATGTTTCATTTCATTAATTTATGACTAGATTCTTTCTATGTATGTCTTTCTATCTTTGGATTTCTGTCTTTCATTTTAAAATATTCTGTCTGTTTATAAATCCACGGCCAATTTCATAAAATATTACGGTTGGGAAAGAATCATTTTTCTGCATACCATGTGCAGTTTGTGATATTGATCATATAACTGAGGCAATTAAAGGAGACATGACTCTGTAAAAACTGGAGAAGTACTATTGTCACCTATGCTATACTCTGTGCAAAATCAGAAGATTTACATTTGTTCAGTTTATATCTCACTCATCTTTGCAAACCACAGGCTACGCCTGCAATCCGCTAGCATAGCCTAGATTTTTAACTTCCAGTTGTGAATACATAAACTACTGAATCAAGTCAGCATTATATTTAGTTTAGCAGAGCCTGTATCATAGGTCACAGATCTGATGCTCTTGAGCTGGAACTGAGAGGATCCTGCCATAAAATATTTTCATTACAGCTTTATGGTTCAAAACACAAACATATACATGCTCCGTGCTGCTGTCCATAGATGGGGTTTGCTTATGTTGCACTTTGTGATGGCCCATGTAGTGGAATTTTAGTACTTTGGGATAAGTGAGCTGTTAAAATCTTAAATTTCCAATGCAGTTAATGAACAGTGGTAAGGTGTGAGTACAGTAGACTTTTATGGACAGCTATCAGAAAGAATGCTTACAGCACCTGAACAGAATAGAACAAACAAATATTTGGACTATTTTCTCTAAGTGTGGATAAAAATGTATAGGTGATAATTGATACATAAATTTAAATTTAAGAAATGGCAAGAATTAAACTATTTAATCCATCTCTTCCACAATACTATAAAGTCAATACCTGAAGGATTTCTAGAGCAAACTGTTAGCCCTGTGTTGGCCTTTCCAAGTGAAAATATAGTTAGTAGCAAGTATCAGACAGTACTGAAACCTACCCCTGTCAACAGGTCTAAGCTTGCTAGGGGAAAGACATAATGTAAACATTTTCATGTTCAGTGTAAATGACTATGAACCTGTTGGTAGCTTTCTCTGCTAACAGCACATATTTCTGCTCTCTGCAGGCTGTGTAAGCTGTAGGTTATGGACTTGCAACTTATATTGCTCTTTACATCTCCTGTACATCTGGCTCATTATTCCCATAGCCTGCCAAAATTCACATGTAAGTGGGTATTGTCTCTTAAACTTATTGATCCAGTTTGATTAAGAGACAATGTTCATAGTGGAGGAATATATGGGGCAATTTATGGCTTTTGAGAGTTATTAAATGCTGAAATGGACCCAAAGCATTTGATAATCACAAGAGATATTTAGTGTTGGAATATTCCAGACACATGACTGTTTTCCTGTCAGCTAGTAAGAGAAGCACATTTAACAAACAACATTAAAAAGACAGATTTTTCTGGGTAAATGAAGGTTTGAAAACAGTTGAGAGCCCCAGCTCATCTCCCATGAAAGCATGGTAAAACAAGGTAAAGTTTGTATAGAATTCAGAAGGTGTATGTTCCTCTCCCTAAGAGCAGTGCTAAAGACAAATAATTGCCCAAGGGAGTTACCTGCATGGAAACTGAGGGCTGAGACTGAGGTGTGAACATATGTGATTTCAGTTAGTATTTATGACTCATTTTCATATTGCCACCTGTAAGAGGGTAACAATTATCATCTGCCACACTGGCCTGTTAGCACATGTTGGAAACAAGTCCAGTGTGGCAGCAATTCTCCAGTCTCATGGGAACAAGCCTGTTTTATTTATATCTCCAAAAGTATAGATGAAGTAAGGATTGACACGTTGGGAAGAGGCCTTTACAAATCTAGAAGGGAGGTTCTGGTGGAAAAATCTCCTAAGAGCTTGGAGAGGAAGTTGAAGTTGAGTTTAGAGGATTTTGTTGTTGTTGTTAATGTTGGGGGTTTTAAGTACAAGACCAAATGCAAGGATATTACCTCATATTTATTTAGACAGTGAATACCAAGAAACTCAAATCATTCCCATACAGTAGCCTGCTATATACAAAACAGCCATGTTTGATTAATGTGGGGGTTTTTACAAAGAAGGTATTACTGGTACTCAGGTTAAATGGAGGTAATGACTTCTGCAGCTGAACAGCTAAACCCTAGAACATTAGTTTGTAATCTGGTGATTTCCAGAACTGAATAAACTAATCTGATGATATTTCTGATCATCATTCTCCCTCTTCCTGTAAACTCATATGCATCAGTCTAAGGCTATATAAAATTCAACCCTCTTAATTTAATGGAAATAAAGAAGGAAAGTGGAAGATGCTGAAGAGTTGGGTGGGCAGGTGTGGAGAGTGACTCTAAGCAGGAAGCAGGTAACTTTGCTCCATTGGCAAGCTGGCACTTCCTTGAGTGTTAGAAAAGAAATACAATGTTTATCCTTTTCATTGGTCATTACAGAAAAAAAAAAAAAAAGAATACTTCATTCACTCCAACAGTTTTCAGCTTTCTGATGTTCTCACTTCATATCCACAAACGATTTGTGGAGACAACAGGAAGGAAATCTGAATTAGTGAACATACTTAACAGTGTTTTTCAAACAGTATCCTGGCAAGGACAGATGGACTACAACTACACAGTAAAATACATGAGTACTTTTATTATAAAAATTCTAAGTCCCAGCTGCATTTCTTTAAACATAGTTTCTTCTGCTTTTTTTTTTTTTTTTTAACACAGGAAACCTCAATTCTTCTAAAATCTACCACAAACTTTCACTGCATCTATAAGCAAAACACTTAATCTTTGTCTCCTTTAATTACCTATGAAATAAGAATGACAGTATTTGCTTCCCAGGAAGGTTAAATTTGCCTGGGATCCTGGGATTCCAGGTACCAGTGAATTCCAAACAGTTACTATTTGTCAAGACTGTCAAGGCAAAAATTTGTAAAATCAGCAAACACACCTGTAAATAATATTCACCAGGACCATGTCACGGGTCTCTATTAGGAGGCACCATTACCAGATTTTTAGTCTTGCCTGACTGTCAGTATTCCTGTTTGGCCATTCTCACCTGCAGTGTTATTGACAGAAAAGGCTTCACCCACTTTTGCTTCCCTCAGGCAGTCAGAAAGGATGTGATGACAAAATCAGAGCTACCACCAAGATAGCAGGGTAGTTATCTCTGAAAGCATATTGGCCACGGTTTCAGAACAATCCCACAACATGATTTAAAAGTTGATGGGGTTCTTGTTAAAGACATAACAAATCAGCTTGTCCATTCTTGGGATGATAATGCCATTTCAGTGAAGTACAACTGAGTTCCTTTTACATTTTCTGTGTGCAGCAAAAAACTCCATAACAATACTGTTGAGCCTTCTGAAATGAATGCCTCTTGAAGCAATAAATCTGTTAAAGAAAAAAATGGTTTCTGGGCACCTGGGCTATGTGTTTAAGGATTTGAACTTTCCTAATGCCTAAAATCTGGGGAAAAAGTTCAGAAAGGACACCCAATTAGAAGGATATTGACTCATCCTGACAAAGAGGTGGGGGGAGGGAGAAAGGGAGGAAGGAGGGAAGAGATCAAGGCTCACAACAAAAGGCCTATTCATTTATAACAGCTTGGCTGTGGAACCATTCCAGCATGCTTAAAAATACTTTATCCATTAGTTGGGAGCTCTTTTCTAAATGACAACTTGCTGCCCACATCTGACCATAACCAGGCTCCCTTTTCACACTAAACGTAGTAAGGTTCACACTGTCAAAAGCAGCTTGCCACCTCTTCTGGACGTTGCAAGGAGGTGAGGCAGAGTAAAGCAAAGGTGCCCTATGAGAAACAAAAATCCCTGACCTCCAGCATATAGTGAGGGGAAGGACAATGGTGTTCAGTTCCTCCCAGACTATTTTTAAAAAAGAGAACAAGCAAATAGAGCGTTTAACTAGAGTTCTCGTTGCACGAAAAACAGGAAGAGCATTTTAGGTCAATCAAGTTATTAAAAATAAGATAATTTATTGCCTCAGTATATGAGCTCAGCAATAGTCCTTTGCAATTTTATATGAGGCACTTTATGCTAAGCTCTGATCACACACCTAAATACAATCATCAAACATATTTCACCAATGTTCTTACCTATTAGCCAAGAGATACACATTTTTAATTACAAATACTAAATACTTGTTGAACAGCAGGATGTTTTAAATCAAATTATTCTCTCCTAGGAACACTTCCTCCTCAGTTATAAAGCAGTATAGCTGGAACTATTAATATTTTATGCTGGGGACTGTGGATACAACTTCATACAAAAGCTTTGCTTTATCTGAAATGTGACTGTTGCTGTAAAATTGGCACTCCTATCTTTTCACAGTATTTTGTTGCATATGATTTCAGAGTGTAGTTTGAGGAAAATGAATGTCTGGTTTAATGTGTGTTTATTTCTCTTGACACATACGATGTGTCCTTATGTTAGTTTGCATTGAGACTCTGGAGAAGACTCTGGGAGAATACTGTGCAGTTGATCTTCTCATCAAAGTATCAGCTTTCCTAAACGTGTCATTCAGCTACAGCAAAAATACTGTATATTACAATATATGCTATCTGATTCACCTTCTTACAAGGATCATCTTTGAAACCTTCTCTCATGTGGATATTCTTAATAACACCAGCTTTATGTAAATGCGAAAGAGTACATCTGTATCTGCAATAGCTGTTTTAAGTAAAAATATGGGGGAAAAATACTTAGGTTCTTATAACATAGTATTCAATAATTTATATTTGGAGCTTCGATTTTAGATATAGAACAACAAGGTTTGTGAGAATTCCTTATTTTCTCTTCTTTGTTTAGTTGATTACCTTCAAGCTAGCATGCAGAAGCAGTAGTTAAATTTGGCATTTTAAATAAATATTCACATGTGTCCACGTAGTTACTCCTGAACATGGTTGTAGTGTAAAGAACTAAGAGAGTGCACAATAGCTGTCTTTTTAGTTTCCTAAGACAATATAGTTCTTAACCTAGGTTTGCAGGTACCTTGAAATATTTATGAGCAATACAGTATGGATTATAAAATATATTTATTTTAATGAATACTGGCATGTTGTAACACAGCTCTGCAGAAGGCCTAAGAAAAATGGCAGGGCAAGATCAAACATTTGTTTACATTTCACTTCCAACAAAGTATTTTACTTTGGCTGGTCTTTAAGTGGATGTAAAATTACATAATGCAGTAAACCACAAGCCAGACAGAAAAGAGAGACCACAGGTCACACTATCCAAAATGAAGAAAGAAGTCTAGTTGTAGTTTTATCATGAGAAGTGCTATCTACATTTTATGTGCAGTGCTGGGCTTGTAAATGTTTCTAATTTAATGGGGCAATGTATCCAGACGTTAATAGCTCATTTCATTTTCTAGACTACATCAAAGAGCAAGATGACCTCTATGCAATAGCAGGAACGAAAGGACTGCCTGAATTCTGAGCCCAGATGCAAGGTCTCCTCTCCTCTGATGAGTTGGCTGGTTGGGTTTTTTTATTTAAAAGCAACATTTATGTACTGCATAGGAATGCTCTGAGGATTAATTCATTTGCATGTCATGTGAAATATGAAATGTGCTAGGAAACAGATTTCAACTGTGGAGGTTAGGGTGCTGCTATCCAGCTGTGCATGAGAAACTGCCTGGTAGTGTCTGTTGACATTAAGGTCCTTGCTCTGACACCGCTCAGAAAACACATCAGGGCAGAAGGAAGGAGGTCTCAGGGACAGCCTCCTCTTTCTGATCCACAGTGGGAAATGCCCTGTGGCCCTCAGCCAGAGGCCACTTGTGCAGACTGCTTCCATGTCCTTATGGCAGGTTCTCATTCCTACCTGGGCTTCTCTGTTGAAAATACTTTTAGCCGAGATTGGATCTTAATGTATATGCACAGATGTTAACCAGACAAATTGGATCCTCAGACAAAACAGAGGATGATCAGCCTGTCTGTAGAGGTATAGCTCATATAGCTCATATATCATGTTCCACTTTATTATTGAATTCTAATTCGTGGGGCTAATGGACTCCCTAAAACAAAGAAACACTTTGAAATCCCCAACTCATCAAGCATACTCAGTCTTAAGCATACTCAGTCTTAAGCCAGATCTTAGTACCAATAGAAACTGATTATTAATAGCAATATTATAGTGAATGCCTCAAAACCAAAATGTCATTATTTACTCTATAGTAAGTGTCCTGTTCTCCATCCATGGCATGAAACTTGAGGTGCATTTGCATATCTTAATAAATTAAATAAGTTTTTCTAGAAATAAAACTATACCAAATACATCATGAAGCAGAATTAAGCACTTATTCATCCTATTTATAGGAATATATAAGGAAATCAATAGTTCTTTTAATGAAATATATCAAATAAGGAGACAACATAATAGACCACTCATCCCTGTATCAGCTAAGACCAAGTTCAAAGCACCTTTAATATTAGCCTGGAGAGGATACCTCTGCAAAAACCATTATTTTTCACAGAATCATAAGAAGTTGGAATGGACCTTAAAGATCATCTATTCCCAACCCCCCCTGCCATGCACAAGGACACCTCCCACTCAAGGCTTTATCCAGCCTGGCTTTGAACATTGCCAGGAGCACACACTGCCCTCCTTGGGCAGCCTCTCAGTGTCTCACCACCCTCACAGTAAAGAATTTCTTCCTAATATCTAACCTAAATTAGAGGGGACTGAGGAATCACCAACCACATGAATTTCAACAAGGAAAAGTGACAGATTCTGCACCTGGGATAGGGCAACCCTGGATGCAGTTACAGTCTGGGGAAGGAGATGCTGGAAAGCAGTGCCGTGGAAAGGGTCCTGGTTGATGGTAATTTGAATTCGAGTCAGCAGTGCCCTGGCAGCCAAGAGGGCAAAACCTGTCCTGGGGTACATCAGGCACTGCATCACCAGCTGGGCAAGGGAGGGGATTGTCCCGCTCTGCTCTGCACTCCTGCAGCCTCACATTGGAGATTTTGTGCACTTTGGGGCACCACAATATAAGAAAGATATAGAACTACTAGAGAGCATCCAAAGAAGGCCACATGGATGGTGAAGGGCCCTGAGGTGAAGCCGTATGAGGAGGGGCTGAGGTCACTTGGTCTGTTCAGCCTGGAGGAGACCGAGGACAGACCTCACTGCAGTCACAACTTCCTTGTGAGGGGAAGAGGAAGGGCAGGCACTGATCTCTTTAAGGTGACTAGTGATAGAACTTGAGGGAATGGCCTGAGGTTGTGTTATGGGAGATTTAGGCTGGATATTAGAAAAAGTTTCTCCACACAGAGGGTGTTTGGCACTTACCCGAGGAAATGGTCACAGCACCAAGCCTGATGAAGTTCAAGATATATCTGGGCAATATTCTCAGGCACTTGGTGTGACTCTTGGGCTCCTGTGCTGGGCTGAGAGTTGGATTCAAAAATCCTTTTCGATATCTTCCAACTCAGTTTACTCTGTGATTCTGTGATCTGTACCCATCATTCCTTATTCTATCACTAAAGCTCCTGATCAAGTATCCCTCTCCAGCTTCTCTGCAGGCTACCTTCAGATACTGGAAGGTTGCTATGAAGTCTCCACACAAAATTTTCTTCTCCAGTCTGAACAGTCTCAACATCCTCAGTCTCTCTTCTGAGTGAAAGTGCTCCAGTCCTCTTACCAGCCTCATGACCCTCCTCTGGACTTGTTCCAACAGTTCCATGTTCTTATGTTGGGGATATCAGAACTGTCTGCAGTACTGCAGGTGGAATCTCACAAGAGCAGAGTAGAGCAGGAGAATCACCTCTGATCTACCAGCCACGCTGCTTTTGAAGCTGCCCAGGAACTGGTTGGTTTTCTGTGATGCAACTACATACTGCCAGCTCATGTTGATTTTTTCATCAACCATCATCCTCAAATCTTTCTTAGCAGGCTGTGGAAAAAGTTATTAAGTTATAAATCCTAAGTCTACTCTAGCATTCCACACATATTGGCAGTTCATAACTAGCCAAACTCTGCAACTGTTAGTCAGTAGCTTTTTTGAGTAGCTCATTCTTCCAATTCTTTTTCAAGTCTATATCAACTTTTAATACCACAAATGTCCTGTAATAACTTAATTACATGAAGAGGATTTTTTGTTTTTTCAAACTTTCCTTATTCAAATTTCATCTGATAGCTGCTTTTTCTTTCTGGAAAAGAGAGTATGCAATCATACCCTTTTTAACTCCTTCATAATCTTGATGATTTTATAAACTGTTGTTACATTCATAATGTGGTTTTTTTTTCCTAGCCTGAAGAGCAATAAGATATTTAATTTACAGTCATATTGAAATTGTTTCATACTTCTAATCATCCTTGTTGTCTTCTCTGTATCTGTCTGATTGGAGAGGGAGGAGAGAAAACTGAAAAAATATATGCAGTGTTCAAGACAAGCACACGCTGTGGAATTACAGAGAGGTGTAACATTATTTTCTGTTTTGATATGACAGTTTCTTAGAACTGTTTCTCTACAGTTATCTACTCTTTGTAACTTGAAGATTTCATTCCTGAGTGAAAGGTTGTATATGTTAAAGTAGGATTTATATATGTAGCTAGAGCTGAAGTTATTTTTCCTCATGAGCATCACTTAACATGTATTTGCATTTCATTTCACTTGTTTTTTTTATTAACAAGGATTATGTTCTTCAGCTCTTCTCAGATGATCCTCATCCTTCTTGTCCTGAATAAATTTGTAATACTAGTAAACTTCATTATTTCACTTTATACTCACCTTTCCACTCAGTTTTCTACTATGTTTAGGAGCACAGATCTAGCACACACTATTATAGTTCTCTGCTACTACCCTCTCTCAACTGAAAAACTGGACTGTGTAAACTTATTTTGTCTCCAACTTTTCAGCAATTATTCCATCTATTCAAAGACTTTCCCTGCTACTCAGTGGCAGCATAGTCTGTTTTACAGGAACATTCTAAAAAGGGCAAGGGACATTGTAAAAAGCCTGTTGGCATTGTAAGACAACTTTGGCAGCTGGATTGCCTGTGTGATTACTGACTCCTCCAGTGAACTGTATGCAAAATTTTAATGTGATTTTTCTTTACGAAAGCAACACTAACGCCCCTCAAACATATCATATTTGTTCCATATCTACTAATACTTTTCTTCTATTCTGTTTGTAATTGCCCAGTTCAAATGAGAAAAAATAGATTCATTGATCCTCCTTGTAATTTCTTTTTTTTTGAACAGCAGCATATATGTAAATTCCATTCATTAGGTAGCAAAGCAGTTATTAGGCAGCAAAGCAGTTTTAAAAAAAAAGGTTGCACACTGTAGTAAAGTGTGGGGGTGTATGCTGGGCTTTGCGCCACTTATTAGTGGTTGGTCATCAGTCTCGTCTGTTTTCCCTCAGAGCCAGGATTATGAGAAAGGCAACTGAGACAATTCTCGTGTTCGGGCTTGGATATTTATTATAATTTATCAAAATTTTACAGAAAGTACAACAGCACCTCTAGCTCCTTGCTAGAAGTAGCAAAAATGGCTACAACTGAGCCTGCTTCAAGGCCTTTTAAAGCTGAACAAAGCAATAAAAGTTTAACACCTACGTTATTTATCCTTTTGACCCAATAACAGATTCCCATGACCCTTAGAGTGACCTTTGACTGACTAACCCGAGGTTAGAGGAACCTGAGTTCCGTGAAGAAGACGGAAAAAGAAGAAGATGAACAAAGAAAAAGACGCTACCCAAAATTCTCAATCTTGTCCCCTATCCACCATTATAGTATAAACCCCTCAAATTTAAAACCCATTACCCAGTGAAAATACACAAATCTAACCCACTACACATTCGTGATTTCTAACTCATTATTCATATTTACAAGCCTTCTCCAGGGCCTCAGGTCCAGAGCAGCGTTTTCCAGGGCGTCTGTGCCTGGAAGCACAGAAAGCTCAAAAACTCCAGATTTCTGAGATCCAACAGCAAAGAATCTGGCATTTTCATACCTAAATTACTCTAAAGTTCTTGATTTCAGAAATGATAAGTTATCTTTTATTCTTAACTTGATAATTTTATTCCATGAACTCTTTTGTTGGAACAGATGCTTTAATGTCAGAACCTGTTTTTCAGGGCCTTCACACATGATATCAGGTTTCTCCACAGTTAACACAGATACTAAAAGTAGTTTCATCTTTATTTTCCCTGTATTTTTTTATATATCCTGATTATCTAATGTTTCTAAAAACTCTTATTTACTTCTGCAAGCTTCTTGTTCTTCATATGTGTAAAAAATATCTTTTTATATCTTTTGCAAATTTGTCTTTAATTCTTATAATTTCCAGTTTATTCCTTTTTAGAAGTATTTCGTTCTGTTGTAGCTCCCTTTTTACAAAATTAATGAGGTTTTTTTCTTTGTTTTTCTGTCAGTGATTTTGAAATTAGGTACATTATGGCCACTGTCATTCTAAGATTTCTGTGTTGATGCAAAACAAGACTGAAAGGTTAAAGCCTGATATATTTCTGCTTGCAGTAACATTTATATTAACATCTTTTATTTTAATATAGAGGGAGGTTTAATGAACTCCTGGTATACCTAGTAAAGAGCATGCTCGTAGTAAGGCAATAGTGGGAGATCATGGTACAAGGCTATTTGGATAGCATACTGGAATTAAAAATTGTTCTTGGCCATTCCAAAGATAGAGTGACAGTAGCCAAAAACTAGTATGACTCAGTGCAAGTGACCTTCACATCAGCTCCAGCCAGTGGCAGTGGGACAATGTCACATGCATATTGCTGAGCTGATGACCATTGTCAACATCAGTTTTCAATTCTCTGGCCCAGGGATGAACAGATGATTGCTCCCAGAGCCACCATTTGGATATTGCCTCATATGACAACACATTCAGAGCTTTCCCAGAGCTCTCCTTGGGTTTGACACCTTCCCCTGATCTATACTGTCTTGCCACACTATCCTGGGGCAGTCAGGTCACTGTGGTGGTAAAGAGCAGTGACAGGCAGAGGCCCTGTACAGAGCTGCTTGCTGAGGTGGTGGGTTGCACATACCACCAGAAAATATGGTTACTAAAGAGATATAAAGAGCAGCATGTTCGGGCTGCAGCTGTTGTATTGGGCCTTTCATAAGCACAGCCAACCTGCAGTCCAGATGTCAAGATGATCCTCCAGCCCAGGAGAATCTGTATGTGGCCTCTCAACCCCACAGAATAAACTGTGTGAAAAAGCCCAAAATATTAAACCAAATACAACAGGCTCCACTGACTATAAAGAGGAAATTTAGATTACAGTGGCAAAACTCATGTTACATGGGTCAGGGAGGGCCATTGACTACCTTGTAGGTAAGCCAGAATTTGGACACAGACATTTGGCTGATGTGATAGCATTCAATGTTCACTGCTACAGAGTCACTCTGTATTTAGGAGGACTGACAAAGAGAAGTTTAGAATTTAGTCAGTCATGAAGCATGTTTAACATTTGGTTTACAATTTGAGGAATCCCAGCCAGATCTTCAGCCCTAGGCACTCGATGACATCCTTGTGGCTGTTACCTGCATCATTTGCAGTCTCAATCAGCTGTTAATGCTTCTCCTGTAAGGTTGTAAAATAATTGCAAATAGCTCAGATTAGGAGGTGTAAATGTCACTTAAAGCTCATTTTTGTTTCGTATTCTATCCAGCATTCTCTGTAGGCAGCAGATGAGGATCTACAGAAAAACAGGATCCTAGAAACAAACAATAATAACAAGACCTAATCAGAGTGTAATAATCTTTTGAATTGCACTTATGTTAGAAGGTAATCACTGATATTCACTGAATAAGCTGAATAAGTAGCATTTCATATGGACTTCATAGTTACAGAAAGAAAATAAAGAATTTGATTTCCTAAAGAGCATCAGGAACAAAATATGAAGAAAACAGAGCTCTGAAGTTTTAGCACTGGGTTTTAGGAGAGCTGTATTTTCTCAGTTGTGGAATAAGATCTGGTGCATTCTTAAGCAAATTTTGTGTCAGTTCTTCACAGACACTGTGTTTGAACACATTTTTCGCTTGCAATAGGGTGTCCACTGGGTCAATGGTATAGAGACAAGCCTATGAGAAAAGAGGCATCTGGGTATCTCAGCTGGTAGAAACATCTGTTAGGGAGTTATAAGCACCACCCTGATTAGGTGCCACATGAGGGATTGCCAGGATAGGTTTCATGTCAGAGGGTCCTGAGAGACAGCAGCGAGGTAAGGAGTTGGCACCCTGTGTCTCTTGTTCCAGTGGCAGCAAGGTTTGCTGTGCACAGGAGAGCTGCTATTGTCACTGCCTCCACGTGTGTGTGTGTTGAGAGGGCTTTCAACACAGACGTGCACTTGGACACCTGCATCGGGTCCTACATTGTCACCTCTTGTGTTTTTAACATACACTAATAATGCCTACTTCACCAGTGAGTGCAAAAATAAACTTCCAGTTTATGTGAGGTACTTGAAGAAAGGATGTTGTTAAGAAAGAATTACTTTTTTATTTATTCATCAAATGCAAGAAAGATGTCATTCACTATTAAGATTTATTCACAAAATTGAGATGCCTGAATAAATTTAGACATTAATGGCAGAAAATACAACACTAGTTCCAGATATAGAAGACCAGCATTTTTCACAAAATAAATACAGAAAGAGAATAAGATTTCAAACCTCTGCTTTTTATTATATACACACACTAAAACAAATATATATATATACATATATACACATATATACATATATATATGTATATTACACAGATGCATGGGCATAATGCACATGTCCTAGCCACCTGAAAGCTTTTTGTCTGCTTAAAAAAAAAAGGTGTCTGCAACATCATACTGAATGTATACATTTTTACAGGTTTATTTCTTTTTTTTTATTAAGATTAAAAATTGTGCTTTGGGGTCTAAAATGTAGCAATTAAATATCTGAAAGGAAAAAAGTATCCACTATATTATTTATACATTTATCATACTCCATCACATAATCTTGGCATTCATAAATATGGTAATCAAGGACTGTGGACTTTAAAATCAACCTTATAGCAGAATGTGAAAAGTAGTATTTTAGTGGTTCATGATAACAACCATAGTGTGATATGAAATTCTTTATATACACAAATATGATCTTTAAAATGGCCTCTATCAGCTTAAAAATGGACAATATCATGAAACTTGTTAAAACCAAGGTGAACTGTGGCACCATATCCAAATGCAGAAAAAGACAATCACATTTTTCGACATTTCTACTGCTGATGGCATTGAAATGTCAGCAAAGCTCAAAGCAAAAGTACACAATAAATTTGATATTACACCACATGTTTGATTAAGCCCAAGGGTGAAATTGTAACCTGCAATTTTATTCTGAGTCAGTAGATTTCTGACACATTTTGATTTTTAACAAAGGGAAGCTCAGTCTTAAGGCTTCACAGAATTCAGCAGGACTGTCATTGTTTTATTCAGAGTCTGCTAGAAATTGGTCTTTACAAGCCCAGTGGACACAGGTACATTAATAAATTTTATTATTGTAAAAACTGTTTCCATTGAATTGTTTCATATAGCAAGGCTATGACTATACTCAAAATGCAGGCTATTAATTAATGGCACATGTGTGGAGAAGCAGCAACAGTAGTTTCTGATGAAAATTAGACTATTTTCTATTTCATATTTTTTAATAAATTAAAAAGAGTTTTATACATGTACCTGAAGTAGTTCACATTTAAAATATAGGAGTGTTGATGAATGAAAACATCAAGGAATTTCTGAACATGCTTGTTTATTTTAAAAAATTCATTTATTCTCATTAATACATAGGATAATTCCAATAACATTTGAAAATCTCAACTCTGCCTCACAAGGAAGACATGGGGAAATTGTATCAGTTATTGTGACAGGTCTTGAAGAAGAAACACTTGACTACAGATAAAAGAAATATAAATGCTGAAATCCTCTCTGCTTTATGACCGTGGACCATGGTAATTAACTCACACATATTCAAAGACTTTTTAAGAAATACCCTATTCAAAAGCCACGTGTTGTTTTTGTTGTTTCCTGATTTTTATCACACTGCTGGATGGCTCAGAAGTGATGCTGTCAAAGCGACAGTCAAGGACCGAAGTAATTGGAACTGCTGGGTGAAAAGACAAGCTCCATACAGGAAATTCCTGCCACTCCAGTGGCTGTGACAGAAAAGCTCTGAAAGTGCCAGTAGAGATTTAGAATGATGAATAGCTGCTATGTTTAGTGAGAAATCTTGGAAGTTCAGTTTTGTTTTATTTGCTGAAATATTACCAAAGAAGGCTTGAAGCCTGTGACTTGTAAAAAGTGACTCCAGAATGACCTCTGACAGTTGGGGCCCCTGTGGATGTTATGCTTCTATTTATCTGTGAGTATTGTCAGGTCCTTTGTCTCATTTCTCAAAATAAAAGCACAACCTTTGTTCCAATGTTTGTCATTATTTATACACTACAAGGTCACTTCCTTTATTTTGAGACCTCCTAATTTTCCTGACATTATTTTTTCAGGCAGTTTTTTCCACCATTCATGATAATTATCCTTGTATGCCATTCTCCAGTCTTCAGAGATAAATTTACAAGGCTATGTCCGCCTAATGGACTTCAAAGTAAATTGTTGCAACGTTGAACCTAATTATACTGCTGCTCTGTGGAATCTGTAACCCTGTGACAGGCACTTGGGCTTCAACTATCTTGAAGCTCCTGAAGAAATAGGCTTGTGAGAATAGTATCCACTGAAAGCAGGGAAATGACACAAAGTAGGAAATTCATAAGGGTATCTATCAGCACTCCCAAGCAAGGAAACCCCCTGTCTCCTGGCTGGACACTGATTGCCTTTTTTCTCTCCTGAGGTTCTCAGATGTGAACTCCCCTCAGGTTCAGGTGCTTAACACGGATTAATGCCCATGACCAGGGCAGAGAGCCAGCAGTAATAAGTTAGCAAGTGTAAATAATGCAGTAAAACCAACTGGAGCACTCACCTGTACAAGACCCACACTCAAATCCTACCTCTGAGGTAGGAACTCTTCAGTCTCTCAGGTCTTTGGAGAGCATTCCCCAAGATAGAATTAGAGCAAATGAGAATTAAAACAACCTCTTTGTAGGTCTTTTTCATGCAAGGAATTATACGGTAAGTACAATTCAAGTTTATCGACATGTAAGCATCAAAAAGATGAATTTGTGAAATCTGGTGTTTAACCATTGTTTGGTTGTGATATACAGAAATGAATCTCAAGTTTATACACAGCACCTGGAATCTATGCAAAAGTAGTAGAGTGATAACTTTGAGGAGCTACCCAAAAATATTAATCATCTGCAAGTTATTTGAAGTGAATAGGCCTTGGCGTGATTTCACCCAAGTGGATCCAACTGTGGAAATAGGGCCTGAAGACTTACCTGAAGAGCATCTTCCAGAAGCATTAAAGCTTAAGACTGGTGAAAAATCCATTGGTACTGAAAAAGTGTCTGCTAGGCACTCTTAAGACATGAAACTAGTACACAGAATAAGTGCTAAAGCAATTTTGTTTTGTATGTGATTTTTCAAAAATACTACAAAGACTCACATGAAGCAAAGAAAATGAAAGCAATAATCTCCAAAGCCTAACACCACATCATTTTGCTTCCTGGCATAAGTATAAAAATGCAAGCTAAAAGAAAATAACTTCTTGCTGAATGAAACCACTTTAACAGAGACCAGATCTAAATTAATTTCTTCTCTTCTAAAGTCCCTTAAAAAAAAAAAAAAAAAAAAACCAAAAACCAAAACAAACAACTAATTTGAGGGATTGGGAAAGAAAGAATCCAGGAAACCTAATACAAAAAGACAAAAAGAAAGAAATATATTACATGGGGAAATGTAAAATTACTGGTATAGGTGAATGTACAAATATTCTGTAACTTCTTTCTGGATGATTACTGTAGATGAACACTCCCAAAGGGAAAAGCTCTCTTTAAAGTTATAAATACAAACATTTACAGTTGATAAAGTTAATTGTCAAATATGTAGGCTCGCTCTCTCTCTCTCACTCTCAATTGTAAAATACAGAATCCTGCAAAAATATAAATTTTTCCCAAAGTCATTGTGAAATGAATTTGCACGCCTCTAAAATATTTTTCATCTTTTCTTTTTGTCTTATGCTATCCATATGTCATTCTTTTTCCTATGCAGCTTTTCTTTTCCTATCCTATTTCTAAGTATTTGGCTCTATTCCTGTTTCATTGTAACAATAAACTTCTAAAGGATTACAGTAGGTCTCTAAAATCATTTACTCTACCTATCAGGAACAAAAGAACTATGAAATTGTTATCCATTTTTATTTGCTTGTTGATTAAAAAAATAAATCCTTTCTAAATTTAGGACATAGTATCTATTGAGAAGATGTAGTTGAAGAGTCAGCATAGCAGTACTTTCAGGACACTTTCATTATGGCAGTGCTCAACTACTTACCTTGCTGAAACACCAGAAAAGGAGGTGAGAACAGCAATCATTTCAATACAAGACTGATGCTACTCTTCAAGCTACCAGTCATGTTCAGAGAATAATCTTCCAGTTTTACCCTTGAGACCCACCATGTCCTCAGTCTTACCCATGTTTCCAAACTGACTGTGTTTTCTCCTGAGTGCTGAAATCATACAGAACAATCCCTCGTCCACCTTAGAAGAGGTACTGATAAGAGGACGAAATTTTGAGCTAGGTTGATATTTTCATTGACACATTGGTGCATATTGTGATATGTCCCTTTGCTTTTGCCTAGTCTGACAGATTGTTTAAGACTAAAAAAAATGCCATGGTCACCTTAATCTTTCTTTGTGCTTTCAGCTTTCTGGAGCTGCTTTTTTTGTGAGAAAGAGTCACAAAATATTGTGGTACTCCTATAAAGGTAAAGTGTTCCTTGTCCAGTGGAAGAACAATAGACAGTTTTCCATTACATTCATATAATATCAGTAAGTTATTAAAAATGCTCTAAGGCATGCATGTCCCAGGAGAAGTGCCAATTGAAGGGAATATCATTTATATTGTGCCTATTTAAATTATGTTCAAAGAACATTAATGTTGAATAGCCAGCGTTTCAGACAGGATTACCTATTAGAGGATGACAGATGAAAGTTTATCTACCCAAATTTTATATCTATCTGTATCATAGAGTCATATAATACGCTGAGTTGAAGGTGACTCATCAGGATAATCAAGTCCACCTCCTGGCTCTGCACAGTACACCCCAAAAGTCACACCATGTGCCTGAGAGCATTGCCCAAACGCTCCTTGAACTCTCTCAGGCTTGGCTCTGTGACCAGTTCCCTGGGGAGCCCATTCCAGTGACCAAGCACCCTCTGTGTGAAATATATTTTTCCAGATATCCAACCTAAACCTCCCCTGACACAACTGCCTGCCCCTCCTCTTCCTCTCATGAGGAAGTTGTAACTGCAATGAGCTCTCCCCTCAGTCTCCTCCAGGCTGAACAGACCAAATGCCCTCAACTGTTCCTCATGTGGTCTCCCCTCAAGGCCCTTGACCATGTGGCCTCCTTTGGAGGCTCTCTAACAGCTTTATATTTGTCATATATTGTGGCAATTAAAATTGTCCCCATCACTCGAGGTGAGGCTGCCCCAGCTCAGAGCAGAGCAGGACAATGCCCTCCCTTGCCCAGGTGGCCATGCTGTGCCTGATGCACCCCAGGACAGGGTTGGTCCTCCTGGCTGCCTGGGCACTGCTGACTCAAACTCAATTTGCCATAGACCAGAAACCCCACGTCCCTTTCTGGGGTGCTACTTTCCAGTTTCTTGTTCCCCAATCTGTCTGTACATCCAGGGTTGCCCCATCCCAGGTGCAGAATCCAGGACTTTCCCTTGTTCAACTTCATATCATACAGTCAGTGATTTTCGATCTTTCTATTTAGTCAAGATCTCTCTGCCCCTGAGGGAGTCAACAGCTCCTCCAAATTTAACTTTGTTCCTTTAGTGTCATTGACTCCAAATAGTCATGCATTGTCTTCTGCATCACAGAATATAATTTGAACCTAATAGGGAGCTTTTAATCCACCAAAAAAACCATACTGGTCCTTAAACAGGTATAAATGATCCGTGCCTGTTGCAAGACAAGCTATAGAACAAGAATGAAATGCAGGTCAGTTCTCATCCATTTGTTGCGGCTCGAGTTTTAATTCATATGTTGTATGAGTTGTTGTACCCCCTGTTTGTAATGTTTTTTCCCTTGACTGTTACCCCTGATTCAATGTATAATGGTTTCACCCTTTCCCACAGTTACCCCTCTCTGTTACCCCGAACCCCACCTATTCTTCCAGAGCTTTCCCTGCCAGTCTCCCTAATCCCCTCCCAAGCCCCTGTCACTCCTCCCTGGCCCTCCTATTGTTCCAGCACCTTCTGTGTCAGTCATCCCCTCTTTAGTATGTGATTTGATGTTGTGTATAAGCCCACACCTATGTTATCCCCCATTGGTTGACTATGTATTCCTCCCCTTGCCGTATACTTCCCCCAAGGAGTTCTGATTGGTTGTTGAGTTGTACCTGCCTTTTGGACCTCCCCCGTATTTAAGTTGATGCACACCGGTGCTCCCTGCCTTTTTGGGTTCCCTTCCCTTGCATCCAGTTCTCCTCCCTGCCCTCCGAATAAATTCTACCCTGGAACCTGAAAAGGTCTCCCTCTCTTCCTTTATTTCCCTCGGACATTGGAAGCGGCCAAAAGGGGCTTGGAGCCCTAGCTATACTCTTGAATCATGGTTTTTAAAAGTTAGAATTTTTGCTAAGAGAAGAAGTAGTTTCCATGACCAAGATGTAAGTTAGGTGGGTAAATGGTAGGTTAATAATTACTAGATGCTTAGGCTAGAGCTAATTGGTATAATTATCTACTATTATAAATTTACGTACAGAAAGACATAAAATAAGCAAACTGTTAACCATGAAGCACGGAGCCTTGGATCGTGCCAGAGGGTCACCGAGACCTGATGAAGACTCTCCTGACTTCATCCTTCGAGACCACTGACCCATTTCGAGACCACCGACCCAATTCAAGAGAAGAGCTGCGCACACGTGAAGGACTAATGGGCTCATTTTAATATGGGGTGGGGATGGGAGGTGCTGGGGTTATGCAGATGTATTGTATGTAACATCTTGGGCAATAAATAGATGGCAAAGAACCTTGTTCGGGGCGGTCACGCCTTTCGGCCACCAGTGAATAAGCATACCACTTTCTAACTTTAATTAGTTACAGGGTCTTTGTCTGTGATTATACTGTTTTTTTTTAATGATTCACTCTGGGCTCTGGGAACCTAAGAGACAGCCCACTCTTGACGCCGGCAACCAGTGGTGCTAGCTGGGCTTGCCAGGCTTTGAGTGGTCGAGGCTGCTGTGCCATCCATTCACCAGGAAGAGGCTGATCTGCTGTCCATAGCCTCTATTAGCTAATAAAGCCAACGACATTGAACTGGCACATTCATTCTGAAGTGCATTGTGCTTGCATGTAAGTCATGGCTCTTTAATTTAGGAATAAGTATGTTACTCTTTTTGCTAGATCCCAATTAGATGGATACTAGCTGTCTCAGATTCCTGCAGTTTTAGAAAAGCAAAAAGTTTATTTCAAGTTTATCTTATCCACATCTTGATGATTTTACCTAGAACACGATCAAATGTGACAGGGATATCATTGGTAGGATCAGCATATGAAAACTCTCAGCTCAATGCCACATACTCAAATGTGCTTACTCCTGACATTTCATGTCCTCTATCTGCCAGGATTCTAGACCTTTCAAAAACATTATCCTAGTTTTAAAAGAAAACTAGAGCTTTCAACGTTCTTTAATTACTTTTCACTTCACAAAAAAAAAATTCTGTTTGTTTGATTTTTGGAAATTCACACCCACTACTAGTCTCCCGTTGTGACTTTTAATAGTCTGAGGGACACGAACTTCAGTAGAGAATATATCTGAACTTTACAGACGTTACTAAATAATTTTATTATCTTTTTCTCCAAATTATCCATGTGCTGAGAGAGACACAGCTGTCATTGACTTGGTGATTTTAATAAATGTATATCATCAAATATCATTAGCACTTAATAACTTGATATGTGACAAGTTGGTGACCATAGCTACACCTGTGTCATTTCTGAAAGCAGGTAGTCTTAGCAGATGCCATAGATCTTTATGTTGATGTATAGATCACACAGCTGGAAACAGAGAAAAGCTTTTAAAAATGTTCTACTATACATTTTCTCTAGTTAAAGTCAAGGGAAATTAAATATTCATACAATGTGAAGCTTCCTAAGCTGGAAATAGGGTTTCTCTTGCCAAAGGAAGCAAGCACCTTCTATGAATATTTTGCTCACTAGAAATATGGAATGAGCATTAGCTGACTTCTTAAATTCCCCGTTTTATTTGATTTCTTACCAGACTGAAGTGAAATGTGAACTGTAGCTTTAAGGCCTCTCCCAGGCTTAATACGCTCCAGGTGTACTGGAAGCAGTTAATTGCTTCTGAAGGGAACTTAGAGAATATTGTTCCAAGAGCCTGTTATTTCTGAAAAGACACTAAGATCAGGGTTTGCTGCCTCAGTGGGTTCCTATGGTGAAAGTTATTCATGTACAGGAGATATCTGGCTTGAAAGAGAGAGCTTTTATGGAGAACCTCTTTGTGGAAGGATGAATGCACTGAAGATTCTCTGCAGAAGGCTATTTGAATTAGATGCATCTTAAACAGTGTATGTTGAACTAAACCTCTCTGAATTTTATGGAAATTGGCCCAAAGTGGGAAGCCAAGCTCATGATCCAGGCTTCCTTCTTGTAGAGGGGACTGCATTTGGGGTTTGCATAAGGCTCCTCTCTAATTCCATTAACAATGAACTCTAGATGGCTCTTTTTAAAAGTGGACTAAAATCTCTTGATGTAACTAACATGCCTTTGAGAAAAATAAAACCTTCCACAAGAGTATTTCTACAGCACCATCATTTTCTGACAGTTTCTCATTTTCTAACACTGTACAACTAAATATGCATTTGTATTATTTATGGTAATTAATTACAGTGAGAAATAAATGAAAAAAAACACCTTCAGGACCAATTCCCTCCTTTCTAGCTTCTACATTGCCACATCCTCATAAATAGCAACGTATTGAAGCCAAGAGATATCACAGTTACTTAGTTATGTTCTTGCAATTTCACATGACTGTGTTAAAAGTGGGGAGGGGCTAATATAAAAAAAAAAATCAAAAAAATCAACCACTCTGGCAAGTGCTTCTCTCCAGGGGCACAGATTTATAGTTAATGACATTGAATTATGAAACACGCATCATGTTGATTTGTAAAGAAGAGCTAACTTGTGATTGAGCCACTGTACTACCACAGTTAAGGTGCAGGCTAAGCTCATCTTTTTTAGTTTGCCATTGTGGCAAAAATCATCACATTGTTCACTCTAATCTTATTCTTGGAAGAAACATATCTGTTAGGATTTAAGTTTTCAAAAACTTTAATCTGTATGGGAAATTTTAGAACAGACGTTTTAGGCTTGGCAAACTTACAAGTAAAAAAAACCAAGGCACTTATTTTGAGAATCATGAACCAGTTTTAATGATTGATGAGATCTCTATTTGACTGTAAACAGGTAGTACACAAATAGTTTTTAAAATCCTCATCTTTATCTAAATTTTTACATCTCAGATACTGATCTTTATTCTGCTGACTTTACTTCTCTGCACTCATGTCCTTGCTTATAATCTCAAGATCTCTAACACTTTCAGAAGACATGAAAATGTCATCTTCAAATCTGGCATGACTCGAGTATTATAGTATCTGTGTCATTATCTTCTTATTTAAAGTTACTGAATAACTTTTCCAGGGAGGAGTTGAAAATTTTCAATGAGATACTAAGTCCATATTTAGCTACACTTCAATGCAATTTCTTCACTTCTTTTCATGCTATATTATTATGTATTATATTATATTACATTATATTATATTAATTATATTTATTATCTATTTCTGGGTTATTACATATATGGCCTTTCTATACCTTTCCTTTGCACAACTTTTGACACTACTTGAATTTCCATCAAGTTACAAATCTGTTCATAATTCTGAGAAGGTATATGCAATCTCTTGTTTTTTCTGGCTCTCTTTCTCAGGATTTATTCATTGTTTGCAGGTGATTGGTGGCTGAGATATTTCTAAATTCAAGCTTCTCATAAGCATGATTAGACTGTCATTAAATATTTTTTAATGTGCATAAATTGCTGGTTATAAACGCCAACCATCTGGCAGTGCTGTGTCCTGGTGGTTTTTAAGACTGTAAAACAATACATTGAACTCATTTTACCCCTAAAATTGTAATAATCCAGCAGAAATCCAGGATTTTTTTGCAAGACAAGTATTATTTCAGTGCTACTTACTATTATTTTAAATTTATTATTATCATGCAGTATAAATATAGTTGCAGCTTGGAAGGCCTCAGTATCAAGATTTCAGACACGCTCTGGTATCAGTAGTTTAATAAGACGCAGCCTAGTCTCAAATGATATCAAAGTCAAGAATTGGAACACTTTGGATTTCCAGGAAATTCCTAAAAGACTTTTCTTTGTTTATTTAGTTTTAAACTTAGTAAAACGTGAATAGGTTCAAGAAGCAGACAGAGTGTGCTTGGCAAGGAGTGTGGTACACCACAGCAAAGAAGCCTTGACACTGTACATGTAATCCCTAAGAACACTAAATGTGGGAAGGCCTACAATCCCTTTATTCCCTTTCCCCTTAATTTATTAACTTCTAAAAAATTAACTTGAATGTCACAGATAACATATGTTGTGTGTTTTTGTTTTTGTTTTTTTTTTTTTATCTTTAAAAACAAAGAAAAATTCTTTAGGCTTTCTTTAGGGAATTCACTAAGTGTTAATATACCTAAAAGAAAAAGTAAAAATCCCACAAGTTTTCTATCATACCTTAAAGTGCTGCTCCACATCATAATTTGCCTTTCTCAGAACCTAAGAAAGATCTGTTTTTTCTGTGTTACTTGTAAACTGGTCTGTTTGGACTATTTCAGACTGAGGCAACAAGTCAGAAGAACTTCTCTGGAGACCACCAAGTACCAGAGTCCCTGCTCATATGAACAAACTTTACACGTTTTGGCAATGCATCTCACTGAGAAAATATCCTCGCAAGCAACTTGTTTCCAAACTGTTTAGGGTTGCATAACCAAAAATTTTAAATTCTACCCAAAACCAAATAGAAACCAAAAACCAATTAACCCACTGCTTTATTAAACAATTTGATTTAAAGTGTATATTCCAGAGGGACTCTGAAATGCTTTACAGATGAAATAATGAAAGTATGGGTTTTGGTAACATTTGAAACAAAACAAGAGATGTTGTCATTTAAGAAACTCAACAACATGGACAACTATCCTGGCACTTTTAATTTAAATGACAAGTACTGTGTCCTTTCAGGAGTCCTTATACCTTCACATTATGACAGTAGGTTGAAGTCTTAGGACGCGGCAGCTCTGTCCTCGTCAGAGTATCTCTAAAATTATGCCATCTCAAATTAGTCATGAAGCCATGAATGTGCCACCCAGGAGAATTATTTTTTTTAGATAGTCATCTTGTTCTACTAAGATATTTTAAGCCCTCCAGCAAATTATTCAAAAATCTCATTGCTGTTCCATTCTGCCTAGGCTGTATTTAAATGCAAGTAACTGAACTGAGGCAAAACAGTGTGCCTGGTGAAGTCAGGCTATGACTTCTAGCAACAGCACTGACCAGATGTGTTAGAGGAATTTTATAATATAATGTTTGAAACGTATGTTACTATTCAACCTGCTCTGTCAATGCTGGAATCCTGCTGAACAGCATCTGCCTCAATCATGAAGCTTTTTTCTTCATGTCCTGTAATGGGGATTGGTAAGAAAATGAACACTGTCTGTGATGCTAATGCTATCACACACATAATAAAGGACAGTCTGTTTGCAGAGTTGGATGGGGTAATGGCCTTTGCATAGCACAAGAGGTAGGATCAGAAAGTGTTTTACGGTGGTAAAATTTGTAATATTCACATTTTCATCCATGACAGTGACTACTAACACTGTGGAACTCCCTGTGGGTTACCAGGGCAAGTGACTAAGAATGAAAATCTTCGGAGTGAGGTGGTTCATAGACATTTCTTAGCATTTGCTAAGGGTCATCCTATTCTCTTTCCATTCCAGGAAACACAAAATAAAAATAAAGGCTATCTAATACACATGGAAATTGAAGAGTTATGCTTTCAAACAAACAATGGAAACCTATTTTCTAAAATAGAAACCATTTGCTAAAATATGATGTGTAAAGTCTGACTCACTGCTAAGTATTTTTTCCGGTTTATTGATATAAAAGGTACACTGAAAATGTATAACTTCTCTGTTCCAAATGTAGCTGTTGTCCAGTGTACAGTACTGACTACAAATTGTCTATTCTAATACCAGTTCTGTAGTTATCCAATTAGGTAGAGCTGGGAAACACACATCAGACATTCACATCCACATGCGTATGTGACAGACAGAACTTCTGATAGTCAGTGAAGCACATGGAAAGTGGCTGATTAAATTCTTCCATCTGAATTTGTAGGCTGAAAATCTGATCTCAAGTTTTTCCACTCTTTCTAAAATCTGACAGTTCAACATCCACCTCCCCAACTTCAACTGATTCTTAATGTGATTTAGAATGACATGAGGCCGTATTTTTACTGGATGAAATGTGCACTGTAGTTTGTTCTAAATGTTAAAGAAGGAAGATTAGTTAGATTTCTATATTCATAACCACTCAAGGCAAAAAATCAGTGATTTCTACCTGTTTAGACATAGGTAAAATACGTGAGGATTTTTTTCCTACAAAAAACATTATAATCAATCTTTCTTTTAACAAAAGTTAACTTAATAAGCATAATAAATACACATCAACTTTCATATGTCTTTTTATGAGATTGTGCAACCCTATTTTCTAATTGTTTATGTTGAGGAAAACTGAGGAATCCTTTAAGAAGATTAATACACGCAATGTGCTTTTAAATGATAAAAAACCCCACAACATTTGAAACATTTTAGAGTAGAAAGCACTTAATAAAATCTATTAGAAGTAGTGAGAAAATATTCAAAAAGTCAATTTGTAAAGCATTTACTTATATTTCCTATGTGCAAATCATTTTGTATGGACTACAAGGATCAGAGAATGAAGTGTCAGCAAATAACTTCTGAAATACAAGATACCCTTGTAGTTAAATATTTCATTTCTGCATGAGTGGTCGTGAACATCTATGGATTTACCAGCCTTTTGTAGCCTATATAGCAGGATAATATGAGAATACCTTCTACAAGTGAAATTGAATTTTAAGATATTCAGATAAAGTGGGTCAGAATAGTATGGAATTATCAACAAACTTAAAACACTTCATGTCAATTTTTATTACATTCAGTAGAACAGAGCTCTCAAAAATGATATAATCTAACCTTTTCAATAATAAAAAAAGAATACTCCTTCTTTAAAAATCTGATCTCACAAGTATTTTTCTTTAGGGAAATACAGCTCATCTCAGAAATATCCCTCTCTTCCTTTCACTGTCATTTATCATTGAATTCAACTGAATCTCTTTCACTGAGACTTTATAATTTCATCTTTAATACCCCCCACTAATCTCCCTCATGGTGGCCTTCAGCCAACAAATGTTCTTTACATTACAATACCCTCATTTATTCAATTCCCAAGAAACAGATCTGTGAAAGGGTTAACCATTTGATTGTCAAAAGCTCTGGGTTCTGCTGAGCTACTAAATTTCATGTGCACTTATTACCCAGGTTAGGTTCAAGCCATTGCTGGGTTGGCACAGCGTTTCCCTAACAGGGATAGACCCCTGTAGGGAAAACTAGACAATTAGATGATACTCTGCACACCTAGCATTTATTCAGCCTAAGCCATACTGGTATAAACTCAAAGGTAAACCATCTTTCCTTGATTACTCACTGGGAATGCTGTTCCACGAGAAAGGGTTGCAACTAAATCTGAATTAGAGGAATGAAATTAGTTTACCAGCTCACAGCTCCTGCTGCCCCTCCATGCAATATCAGAACGACATTATACTTTTGTTCTGAAATGGGGTGGGGAGAAATCATTGCCATCCTAAATGGGTAATATTAAAAGGCTCATTTTTCATCATTTAATCAAAAGGAAATTACCTACCAAACAAGCAGATGAAATATCACAGGGTCTGAAGTGACAACAATAATGTATTTGTCTCCTGTTCAGTCTTCCCATTTTCAGTATGCTTATCTAAAAATTATTAGGTGAAAATTAGTCTCTCTACCAAGTGACCTGCATTTCATATGAATAATTAAGCATTCTTTGGAACAGGTACATGAGTATAAGTTTACTATGTCCCAGGAGAATGTCCTTGCTTCCTATCCCTTTAAACTTTCTCTTAGTCCACGTTTAGTTATTTAATGCAATATTTAATAGCCTTAACAGGAAATATTGAGGAAACTCTGCCTTCTTTTCAAGAGACCTGATGGTAAAAACATTAGACACACTAGATGTGGAAGATTTGGCTTCAGATTCCTGTTTCAAATTACACCATTTGCAGCATCTTAAGGAGGTCTTGCCCCGTATATTGAGACTCATGCCAAGTCAGTGTTTCTTTCCAAGTATTTTCTGTTACAATGTCCTATTCCTGTAAGGTCTGAGAACAGTTATGAAGTTTCAGCCTGTGTCTTGGACTCAAGACAGGGAATTTTGTTGGTGTTTAGACAGGTGCTGAGTTTCTAGACTGAGGAGCATTAACATCCCAGCCTGCTCACCAGATGAAACAGGAACTCGCACAGCTAACAAAGAGCTACCTGAGCCGAGATCCACCGTACAAAATATTTCTGCATGAAGTGGATTCTAGTAGGCAGGTGCCTCTCTCTCCAAGTTTCTTTCACCCAGAGCAGATCTTCATAATTGGCCACCCACAGCCAAACAAAAAAATGGGTGTTAACCTTTATGTTCCTGAAGAAAGAGTATGATAAATAAGGGATTCTTAAACCCCTTTCCAAATCTATTAACTGAGTTTCTGATGATCTGATCACTTTGAAATATGGAAAAAAGAAAAGCATCCTATGGTTTATTTGCCACTCTATATCACAGTATTGAAAACCTGAGTGCACTGTTCAATTTTACTTGAAAAGAAGAAATTGCTTAATAACTTTTAAACGCAAGAGATAACAAGTTCAGCTGTTATGGCATCTGTGAGAACCTGGGCATATCCCACCCACCTCTTCAGTGAAAATGAAGCCTAGAAAATGGAAGTAAAGGCTACAACTTCCTTTCCTGTACTAAAAAGTACTAGTTGCATTCTAGGCATAAAGAAAACTGCTACTTTTGATACTAAATGGCATATAAAAGTTGTTTGATTGTATGGAAGAAGGACTAACAGCTTTTCCAATTTTACAAATGGTCCTATTTGAGACAAATGACGGGGTTCTTACCATCATTGAAGCAGCTCTTTTTGATTAAGACAGAGGAATTGTTTAAGACATAGGAGACAATCCACGATGTTCAGATTTGAAGAGAGCATCTAACATAGCACAAAAGAAAGTCATTAAAATAGTTTTATTTTTTAAATATCCCTTACTTATTAAACGCACACTCATAAAAACCATGGCATAACAATTATTTATATTTAGGCCAAGATGGGTACGAATAATTATCTTTATAATATAGATGGTGAGTTAATTAAGATAGAGGAGAATTGCCTACTTAAGGTCATACAGAAAGTCAGAGAAAGTGGTAGGAAGAAGCACCAGATGTCCTGTTTGTGAAATCTCTGTTATAAACATTAGATAGTAATTCCCAGTCTGGCAAGCAGTAAAGTCTTCTAGCTTGCTTCATGCCAGTACATATTAAAAAGCTAAACCCAAAGCCAATAGCAAAACATTGCCCACAGCATATTACTTGTTTACTATTTCACTGCTAAATGAAGCCTATTAGAGATCACTGACAAAATGCCTAAATCTGCTTTACATGTCCTTTGCATAGAGCCAGGTATTGGCCAGTCTACAAACCTGCCTGTTGACTTGTTAGAGAAAAATAAAAGGCATAAAACTGCTAGCAACGTTCCAGAAAAGGTAGCCACTGCTGTGGTCAGAAAGCACCAGGAGCCACAAGCGCATGGGGGATGGCAGCACCCCTGGCTTCAGCTTCAGCACCCTCCCCAGCAGCCCCCAAGCAGCACAGGGGCTGCTCTAACACAGACAGCACTCGCACATGACAAGCAAGTTACTCAGAGAGATTTTCAAATAAGTGTAGGATAAATTGAAGCAAACCTGTTTGACTGCTGCACACTTAAATACTATTTCATGCCAACGTAGCTTGGTTCCTCCCATGTTGCAGTGCCAGTGCATTAAGATAGCTAAACATAAATTATAGGCTTTTCTTTACAACTGTTTTTTCAAACTTGATTGTTGCAGTCACCACAGAAATATTAACCAATATTTATTGCAAGAGCACATAGCTAAAAAGATGTAAAAGTGCTTCTCTATGAAGTTCTTCATTGAACATTCTCAATATGTAAAATGAAGTACCACATCACATCATAGTAACTTTGTTTTCTAAATTGCCATTTCTCAAAGAAATTATGGGTAGTGGAAGTTTTAATGTTCTTTAAGTCACATGAAGGTATATTTCTTTAGGTTTTGCTATTAGTTATGAATGTCAATTATAAATTTTGAGGTTGTGGTTTTCCCTTACTAGAGTATCCAACCAGAAACATTCTGAAGGAAAAACAATAACCTTAGCAAGACTACTGTACGTCTGGCTTTCTCTAGTCTTGATGATTTTCCTACTATAAATTTTGCTTGGGCCAGATTCATAATGTTTCATCCAGTAATTGTAGCATCAGAAAGGTTGAGAGGTTTTGGAGAGTACTAATAGCCTGATGCAATCACATCCACATTCAGAGAAGAATACATCACACACATTGCAGGTAAGATGACCTGATTATGGATCTGTATTCCCATGTAGAAAAAATTCCCCTGAAATCTTATGGATAAGTGTACAAATAATATCACAATTGCAGCTCTGAAAATCAGATCTTCTGGGGTCTTTTCCCTCCTATGAGAGACATATTCCTTGTTAGCCTCTGGGAGTTCACTCACATTACCTTGCCAATATGCCTTTAAATCTGGAGACAAACTCATTTAGCCCCTAAGTTTATTCACAGAATCACAGAATATTCTGGGTCTGGAAGGGACCCACAAAGGTCATCAAGTCCAACACTTAAGTAAATGGCCCATAACCATCAAACCCACAAGCTTGGCATTATTAGCACCATGCTCTGACCAGAGCATTAGATAATGTCCAATATCTGACACTGTAGATACAGGTGGCCAACAGCAGAAAAGCAGTAATAGGCTGCCCACATGATATGAATGGACACTAGCATAGGAAGAAACTAATAACAAATATTCATATAGTCATGCAATGATTCTTTCTTTTAAGATAAATGAAATATAAATAATTCTTAGTTTCTGAGATTTCCTTTTCCTTTGTCAATAGATGTCATACGAGATGAAGGGCAGTGATAATGGAGCATCCCGAGAGAAATGCATTTGTCCCTCATACTGGTTCTGCCCACCAAATATTAACAGCATATTAGCAAGTAATTGAAATTATGTAAATGAAAGTGAACTTCTGGTTCTCTGAGAATAAGCTTGACATTAACAGAAGTTTTTTCTCTTCTTTTACATGGAATATTATACATTTACCTATATACACTACTACAGTTACTTGAGAAGTGTCGTTTATAAATTCCTGATGTTTTGATAAGTGAATATTATATATGAAGTCAGCTTTCTTCATATATTTTAAACTGTCTATATTTGGAGTCCATTCTGTTCTCATGTATGAGGAACTATTTAAAAATGCCTACAGCACAGAAACTGTCACTGAAAAGATACCATCAAGTGGAGGATGAATGCTGTCAATGCTTCCAAAACCAATCAGTCATTAGGTTTAATATTAGAGTGTACACATATACTATTAGAGTGGTGTGGGGAGGAAAAGATGGAAAATGTGGACTTCTTCACTGAACTTCTACCTGTATTACTTACAAAGACAAAATCATGTGTGAAGTGGCAGAAGTGCACAAAAATATCATGCTGTGAAAGTCCAAGTTTCAGTTACCTCTGTATCTAATTCTAGTACTATCTCTCTCTCCCTCTCTGTATAGATATATATATATATATTCCACACTTTCATATATTAAAATATGTGTCTTGAAGATTTATTTTCAGACACCTGAACTATGCAATAAAATAATACACAGACATAAAAATACTCAGAATGGGACCAGAGAAAGTGTTTCTTGAAGGAGTAAAACAATTCATTAAGTGCTGGAGATAGATAAAGAATTTGGCAAGTCAGACAGAGAGAAACAGTTTACAAGATCTCCAAGGAACAGTCTGTGCCTGTCAGAAGCACTGAATCTACATTTTGTAAGGTTAGATACCTTTGACATTCAAATAAATAAATGTTCCTATATTCTTTTCAAATGTGTCCCAGGTTGACCCAAATTGCACAGAAACTTTTACACTTCCTTTGCCTTCAAGGTAATTAATATAAACTTATTTTTACTGCACTGAAATGAAAACTAATCTATTGTTTCCCTGTTTGCAATACAGGACGATTTACAGCCAGATATGTACCACACAAAAATATAACAAAGACTTAACCTGCTCAAAACTTTTGGACTAAAAGCAACCTCTTGGCATAGACCCTGTAATGAAACTTTTGCTTTCAACAAACAAAATCAGCTTTTTAAACTACCACTTAACACAGAAGAGTTAACAGAATTTTGGCCCAGCTGTGTAAAGGAGCAGAATCAGGAGCAGCATTTGTATCCTTTGGTGTCCCAGAGCACTTATTGGACACTAATCCTTGGTGTCCACTAAGTGGTGACTCACTGCATCTGAGAAGCAGCCTTGGTCACAGCTTTGTGATAATGAGCACAGGATTCACTGTGGTGGATTGAAGTACAAATGGCACCACTTTCAGAACCTTTTCAACCATCTGCAGGACTCACTGGCAAGTCCAGGCTCAGTGAGACCCCCAGGACTGCTGTATATTCATGTTTTCTAGAAGGAGGTAGCACTACCCGATTATTTTGAGACATTGGCTGTCATGGTCACATTTGTCTGGAGCATATTGTTAAAGTCATCAACAGGAGTAACAGTTTTAGATAAAAGGTTTAAAGAAGATCAGCCAAGTGCCTGGGTCTCTACGACATTGCAGCATTATGTTTGTATGACATCTGACAAAATGGCTGTACCCATTTTCTTGATGTACTCAGACATACAATAGTAAATAGCTGCCAATAGCAACATAAGTAGCATAGGGAGCATGATAAAGCATTCAGGGCCCAGCATTAAGATTTCCCAACATATACCATGCTTCTAATTCTTCCTCTACATGTCAGCAAGAAGATCTTGCTGCCCCCTCAAGCCTCAGATGGAGCCAGGTTTAACAGGGCAGGAGGAACGTGAACTCAGAGCAGTTCTGTCTGAGAACAGCCCTGCTGTCCCTGTTAGTTCTTGTCCCCTGCCATAATAAGGCAGGATGGAGCTGGGGACCACATCAGAGCTGGCATGAAGTGAGATCAGGGGTGCAGTCAGCAGTGCTGCCTTTGCCCCATGGTGGAACTGCTTTGATATTCCAGCAGGTGCTGCAGCCTGCCTCCCTGCACTGCTCATGCACACCAGCTTCATTCCTCCGGTCCAAAACACTGTGTGGAAAGGTGAGCGTTAAGTAGGAGGCAGAGCTTTGGACACAGCTTCAAATGGGAGATTTTTGCTGCTCAGTGCAAGGCTGCCTCTGCATTTGTGAAAAACACATAAACTTCCTAGTCAGATAGACATGAAAATACAGTGTGTACATGTGTAAACACAGATGAAGTAGTTTTGACATTCAGAGTTCCTTGATTCAGGGGAGCCCTTGCTTTGCAGTCGTTTCGAGTGACAAAAGCCACCCCTGATAACTTCATTTGCCTCACCATTTAGTAAATAGACATTACAGCCACTGAAAGATGTTCAAATGCTGGAAACTGGAAAGAAGTTTCAAACACTTTTATAAATACAGTGACTGATTCCATGATTTATTCATGAGATTATAAGGTACTATTGGGTTTAGCAATCACTCCATAAATAGGGCAATAAAAGCACAGACCAACACCTTTCACTTCCCCTAGTAAGTAACTTCATGGTCAGATTTATATGGTATACTGAGCAGAAAGCCATTTTATATCAGATAATGAAAATATTTAGAAAACCTCTAGAGCAGTGAGGACTATAGAACTCCTAAAACTATAATTATTTTAAGCCATTATTAGTAATGAAAGTACTGCTAAATTATGGAAGTTTCCTCGTAAGTAGTGTGTTACACCAAAAAAACCCTCAGGTTGCTAAGAAAAGCCATTTTGAATTGCATGAAAAAAGATGGGACACTTTTTCAGCTATCTTTCTCTACTACTTAAAAATAACTATATGTACATATGTGTACTATATGTACAGTAATATTCCTGTTGTCCTAAATATTGCTTTATAAGCAAAGCAGCTATCATTTGTGATATAACATACTTTAGGTAATTCAAAATCAGAAAAAAACCCCTTAGAATAAATTTTTTAAAAATATAACTGTATAAGGGTCACCAAATGCAACCATTCATTCACTGCAATAGCTTTTAACATCTCAACTCTAAAAAGTTTAAAAACAAATTATAACATTCATTATTTTAAAAATAATAAATTATTTGAATTCACTTAAAAGTTGGGACTGTTCTAAGATGATGTATTTATTCAATGTATTGGGAAAATGTCTTTTCTCTGAGATGAAATCTGGGTCAAAGTTTTTCCTCCCCTACATGCAAAAAGTAACAGCAGGCATGAGAGGTGTGATTCTGAGGCATTTGTGTGAACTCTGCTTGATCAATAGCTGAGGCATCTCCAACAAAAAATCTGGGGATCCTTGAGTGATAGTAAAAGTTTCATTGGCTAATATAATCCCGGCAAATTGATTGAAATAATTTGTACTCACTATGCATTAGAAGCCTATAAAAACAGATTTTATTCTGTAACCAAAAGTACAACAGAAACTCCAGATCCAAAAAACATTTAATTAATTATTTAACAATTAGTGTTGTGAATTTCTGTACTCCTACTACTATTTTTGTCTATTGAAAATATATATTCAGCATGTCTTCTAAACCTTTCTTAACAGATTCAGCTCAACAACTATATGTAATATTCATATCACATAATGGAAGCTGTCCAACGTTATTAAAAACAAATACACTTTGTAATAATTTATTCTACCAGTGCATTAGATCACATAGCTTGTTTTTCATGTGGTATTTCCGTATATTTTTTGCAATGTTATAATAAAATTGAATTACTTTTAAAGGATGAGTACATGGCAGTAAAACTATTGGTAGATTCACCAGAAGATATGTTAATGACTGCAAATCCCCTGTAAGTGGGGTGGTTCATTTAAGGCCAGGCAGCCAGACAGTTAGGTCTGGTAATTCCCACCTGGTTAGTCATCCCAGCCCTCATAAGTTTTGGCTTCCCAAGGACCACTGAATTGGCTTTTAAATGGAAATATTTAGTCTGCATCCACTTACTTTATTTGTGGGAATGAAAGCAGTGATCCCATCTGCATTTAAAGCGATGATAAGAGGATGATACCAGCACCAGCTCTCTCATCCCGTGCACGTCTGGGGAGCAAGAGGCTCCCCCTGAGAATGCTGGCTTGGCTAGGTGGAGACTGCCAGGTTTCTAGTTGCAATTAGCCAAGGTAGTTTACTGAGTGTAAAATACTCTTGGTGACCTGTTCCAGTGGTTTTCAAGTGCTCAGGGATAATCTTAACAAAAGGACAAAGTGGATGTAAGTTGGTGGTTCTCAAACTATCACCAAGGACTAGCCTTGTTCTGGGTCGTCTTGGGCAGCAAACTCTTGTGAATAAACTCTGCAATTTTTTTCCTTTTAAAATGTAACACTTCAATATCTGTGCCTGTTAGAACGGTTCCTTCTCCTAAATAAGTAAAGCAGCAGTTAATTTTGTGCTCAGCTTCTGCCTTCCAAATACTTCTTCCAGCAATTAGAAGAAATTTTTCATACACCAGACACCCTCCTAATTCTCAGACAAATCATTAGCAATGTGAGCTGTTTTACAACAGGTAAAACTAAGGAGGTTACACATGATTAGCCTAAAACAAAGGCAGCCTCTGTAGGAGCAGAATAGAGAGCTGAGTTAAATAAAATTATTATGGGTCCTGCTACCTGACTGCCTTCAGTCATCTTTATGCCAGGATGAGAGAAAGTTACTGGTTACATATTTATATCCTGTATAACATTATGCCTAAAGTAGTTCAGCCAGTTTTTAGGGGACTGTTTGGAAAATTTTCCACCATTGTTGGCTACCTTAGCACTTCCTGTTTTTATGAATGATTTTCTCTGGAAGTGTTGATGCTGCAAAAAATACACAAATCCATCAAAATAAACCAAAACCAAATGAACCTTTGCTTTTCATGTAAAACCAAAGCACAATCTCATTATTTTGGAGAAAAAGCTTTAATTTTGTGACACTTCAAGAATTGTTTTCAAACTTTTTCAGTACCTCACCATTTCCTTTGTTTCTCAGCTACAAAGTTTGGCTCTGAACTCACTGGATTAAAGAAAAGATAAGGTTATTTTGGACAGTAAAAAAGAAACTCACTGTTCTGCACCATCTTTTTCCATCAATCAAAATATATAACTAAAAATAACTTATTTACAGCAAATTATTCTGCATAAAGATTTTGCAAAGTAAAATGTATCTGTACTCTCTATAGCTGCAGTATGCTTAGCTTCAAATAAAATAATCTACTCCTGTATTATATGTATTATTCTGTATGTTAAAGCTGTGTTTTTCAAAAATACTTGGGTTTTATTCCTGAAATAGAAGAGTCAAAGATTTCTTTTCTTGTCTTATAACCTCTCTGATGTTACAATGTCCTCAGTGAACTCACATCTCAGAGTTAAAGTGTTCTGCCAGGTTTTTTTCTGAGGCAACTTACAAAAATCACCATTATTTTGGCTACTTACTAACCTTTTAACTGTTTCCCTAACTACATGTTCACCAGCATCTTTCTCATAAAATTTCTGTAAAAATCACAGAAATGCTGAAAAAATTATTTTTACAGTGCAGTGGAATTGCTAAGCTTGCGCCTCGTTTTTGATTAATTTCATGCCTGACTCAGTCAGAGATTAGGCCCTGACACAGGTTATAATTAAATATTGAAATCATGAAGTGCAAGAATGTTTAATTTTTAAAATATGAGTTTTAATTTACCTCATACAGAGAATAGCTCTGGTCACCTGCAGAGATGCATTACACACTACATTGCCTAATGTAGGATGCCTGAATAAGGCTGAGCATACAGTTAAAGTAAACTAATGCAATTTACTGAACAGCAGTCAAATATTTATCCAGTTGATGAAGCAGACTTTATGTGAAACTCAGACAATAATTAAAGAGAAGCCTTGCTTAAAACATGCTTATTCCAGTTTCCACAAATATGTTATACCAAAGCAGCATCTTCCTTTTCTCAAATATTGATGTTCTCCTAACACATTATACAGTGAGCTTGTCCTTGGCATTCTCTTGACTATTTAATGAATACATTTCCTGGCATTTGCCTTATCTTTGTTATGTTGTTCTTTGGAGAGCTAAAACTATTAGTTAGCCCTTGACAGAAAAACATCAGAGCAAGCTAGTAAAAGGTCTTACGGTATCAAAGTTATTAACATGGTATTTGATTAAACCATAGAAAGATGGGGAATAGATACTACAGAATATGTCCCCTGTACTTAGGCTTTCACAGCCTTGAATATCTTTTCATAGAACTTTCACATTTGTTTTTGTCATTTTATCTGAGCAATAGTCTGTTTAGTCACAGGCTGAATACTAATCCAACAATTATTTTGTAGTGCTCTATCATTCCAAATAGAATTGAATATATTATGTATTTCCACTTATTCAGAGCAAATATTTTTGCTTCAAGTTTCAGTTTTCATAGTAAAAGAAATTTAAAACTTTTACACCAATAACAGGAAATATGTGTTAAGGAGAGAGATATTTTACACAATATAGAACACAATGTAAACTGTTAGAATGTAGACATTTGTAAAATGGTCTCAATTTTAAATTTAACACATTAAAGTTTGTGTACAACATAATTTACAAGTATTATTAAATCTTCACACTTCAAAGCTTTATTAGAATCAGGAAGCCTGAGTAGTCGTTCTTCAGAAATGCCTAATGATGGCCATAATAATGAGGAAGACAGAGCTTGCACTCAATCTATATTCCCAAACTAGATGGAAGCATATTTCCAAAATAATCTAATGACCAATAGTTAGTGAGGAATATATGCTCACTGGCTGTTAAAAGTCATTAGGAGGTCCTCAAATTTTTCAGTAATAGAAAGCTGATGATGTGTCGATGTCCATTTCCTTAAAAGTAGACCATATTTCAAAATACATCCTACAAATTACAGCATACTTATTCCAAACACTATTATCTTTTTGCACACCTCTGGATAATTCAACATGAAGTGACTATGTGAGGGTTCTTCTTTCCTGAAGTACTATTTTTGTTTCAATAGCTTGTTTTTTACTTGATAAAGTCACACATACAAATAGTCTCTCCATTTAGAAGGCCAATGGTGCATTTTTAAGAAATCAGAGTTATCCTATTTAGTTCAGAAGAGAGATGAAGGCATATTCCAACAACCCAAGTTATTGCATGAGAAAATCTGTGGAGAAAGAGCCTAACTGGCATAAGCTACGACAGATACTTCAGTGGAACTGTGCCAGTAAACATCAGCTGGGCTTCTGTCCTGGTATTAGAAAACTGCATCCAGCCACACTTCATTTTCAGCTGCAGCCTTCAACTCAAAGCAGCTGCATTTGTAAGCTGGGAGGCTGCCTCACAAAGTGGATTATTTCTAGTCTTGAGTGTGCAGTATCACCTCTGTCCCTGATGTGCTTAGAACCAATATAACACAATTGCAATTTTAAGTACAAGGCTGCTGTTCCTGTATGTCCTAGGGTTAGGAAAATTTAGGGGATTTCTGCATGTCCAAGTTCTGTAAAGTCAGAAAATTAATACTTGTTAGCAATAGGACATCACAGCAACCAGATTGAGCTGTAGAGGATTTGGTTTTGCATTCTGGCATTCTCTGCAGTATTGAAGCCATAGCTCAGAGCATGTAGGAAAATGACAAATCAAAAAGTTTTAACTTTTTGGTTTTTGCTCTCTACTCATCAATAAACTCATTGGGGAATTAACAGTCAGTATGTTTTGTAGGGTAAGGCAAAAATCCGGTATAACTTGTTTCCTGTCATCTAATGAGTGAGGTTGTTGTCAGTCCATCTTTCTACTTACCTATTCCCTGATGATTGAGACACTGAGAAAAAGCAACTGGTTTAATTTTAAATCAGACATTAACAAACTCAGTCCTATTTATCAAATATTTTACTGTTCATACCATTCCATAAAGAACCTCCTTGATAACACAGGGTCAATACATACAAAGGACTGAAGCACCAGAAGCACAAACAAGGCCACTAAACCTGTCATAATGTATCTGATTTGGCGATTATTTTAAAAATCTGCTGTTGTGGTTGACTTTTATAGGATCTTCAGATTTGTTACATTATCAGTTAAGGTTAGATTGGACCCTCAGGTTTCCAGGATTAGTTGGGTGAGTGCCCAATTAGGCAGTAAAGGTATTTATTAAAGTTTAAAATATAGAAGTAAATTTGAAACTGTTTTGGCTACAGTATTTTTAAGTAAACGTTTGAATCCTTTTAAATGCTTTTCAGTATGGTCGGGTTTATGTTCTTCTCACCAAAAATTTTAGAGCTAATAAAAAAATTTGATTACTATGTACCACCAAATAGATAAAACCTTTACCTTTTAGCTGGAAGAAAAGCAGGGGCAGATTACAGAACATGTGCCGTTTTTTGTGAATCACTTCAGTTTGTTCCCAAGCATTCTTGACTATCCATAAACTCTGGATCCTGTTCACAGTCAACTCTGTGCTGATTCACATTAAATTATATTACACTGATTTTCTTTTTGTCTGTTCAACTATCTTCCTTTGAAGTCCTCCTTTTAACATAGTAAAACTTTTTCAAGGACATTTGTCCTCCAAAGCCACTGAGAGCTGTCTAGTCCCTACCTCTCTATCTGTAAACACACACAGGTAATCCCAGGAAATCACACAGTAACTGATCAATCCTCAAAACTTCCAATCTACATCTCTTTGTACAACTACAGAGTGCTTCCCATGACCATACAAAAACTCACACTGCTGCTCCCAAAATTACTGACACTGAAAAACATGCAATTTATTCTGGCAGGAAATATTCAATACATGTAGGTACCTTAGGTAAAACTATCCAAAGATTCTTGTCTTTAAAACTTGCATTTTTTACACTTTTATACCTCCTTTGTGTATATATACACCACTTTACTTTCCTGCTATTTATATCTGTTTACTCCACAGATTTGAATGAGTGTATTTCATGTAAAAGCATCTCATGCTTTGCCAACTTTCACATAATTTTAACTATAATCCTAGCAATTTGTTTATCAAGATCTAAGACTGTATGGTAGGGAAGCTGTCACAAGATTGATTCTGTGTTGTCAAAAAGAGAAAAAAATAATGCTTGAAGTGTTTAATACTATGGCCCTTAATTACAAGACTAATTGTACTTAATAGATCCACTCATGGGGGCTGTAGAAGTGGGTTTGAACAGATTATGTATTACCCCCTAGAAAGCTGTACTTGCTTGGCAGACACCCACTAAGAGCAAGGCTGATTCACATGCCATAGCAGATGCCACTAATACAGAGGGCCGTGAGTTTAGCCTGCCAGAAAGAATTCATTTTCACATTTAACCATTCACTGCAGCAAGATACATGGGTACACACTGGCTTGTGACTGTTACAGCCCCATGCTATTTTACAGTGCATAGAACCTGTAATGGAAGAAATCATTCCACAATAAAAATTATTTAAGATGGTCTTACTTAGTCTGTATGCATCACAGGACTTCAAATTATTTTACATGGTGCATAATGACCAGCTATTGATGTTCTCCAGTCAGGCTTACCAAGTGAATGGAAAACTTCACCTATGCTCAGAGAAGGTTCATCGTGCCATCATGTACAGTGTCTTGCTTTGAAGGCTACTACTAAAGATTAAATAACAGCTAATGGCTACTCAGACTATTTCCAATGTTCTTACAAGTATCTCTTTTTTACCTCTAGATATGTTATACACACAGATATGTGTCTGTATATATACAAATACATACATGTAATTTCTAGTGGTTGGATCATAGTGTATATATTTTAATTGCACAGCGTAATGTAAATATTTTCACTGTCACCTCAGAAGTAAAATCCTTTTCATAATTACAATGAACCATCATCTCAATAATCCAATGAGTGAAATTTTAAATAAATAAATAAAGCTTCAGAAGGCTTCAGTTTTCCTTAAATGATTGATTTTTGTTTCATGAGAAATATGGTTCCTAAAAAAGGTTCCACTCGTATTTGTCTAATTTGGAGGGTACCTTCTTGATAAATCAATTAGTTAGATTGGTTTCCCATCTCTATATGTACACATGTGTAAAAATAATGCCAAATTCTTGTTTGAACTTGTTAGATGACAATTGCTCACAGAACTATAACCTTACTTATGCAAATCACTAGAGTTCATGGTAAGCCTGACATTTGCAGAATTAATGAACTAAATAATTAAGTGACCTGGTAAGTGAATTGGTAAACCAGAACTATTAATCTTTTAATGAATTCTTTACTATCACTTAAATAATAAATTTTTTGCATAATTTTAAAGGATTATGGTAAAGAAACATTAGAATATAAAATCCATTATGTAAAGGAAGGTTGCTTTTATAAATCTGTCATTGTGTCTCATTTTATTGAATTCATTTCTATTCAAGATTTAGAAAAGTAGCAATTCCTGCACTGGTGACCAACAGTCCCCAACATTTCAGTGGTAAGGTTTTTTTCTTGCTAAGACAAGTCTGGGATCATTTACTGCTTCAGACAAACCACTGCCTAAAGTGAATAATTAGCATACAACTGTAGTTTAAGAAATCCCCTATTTGATGGTGTGCATCACACATTTCAGATTTTCAAAGCAGTAGTAAGTTAGCCAGGCACAGTAAATGATGTTTCTGAACCAGTTCCTCTTTGAGATATTTTTTCCTTTCTGCATGTTGTTGGCTTTCACCCTTATACATCTTTGCATCACATCCCTTACTTTTTTCTGTTAGAGTATACTAAACTCAAATAGTTTCTTAAGCTTCAACTTACCAGTATTCTTCATATCCTGTCTCAAGTCATACCTATATTTCTCTTTCCTCATCTTCCTCTCTATCAGCTTCCCCAATGGAATTAGACTTATCAGAGTGGAAACTGAGAAGTACCATATGCTTCTGCAGGTACCACTTATTCCATTAATTGATAGATGGACTCGAAGTACTCTTTCTATTCTATTCTGTCTATATGTATGTATGTATATAACAGAGACAATATATGATATGATACATGTGATCTTTTTCCCCCCTAAATAACCTGATTTGGCATGACTGCTAAAGAATTCAGGAAAGTCTTCAACATTTATCAACATTTATTCTCTCTTTAACATTAGTCCCTCCGAGCAGATAGGTAAAAGCACCAGCATGTACCCAAAATCGTTAAAACAACGTTTCAAGTAATTTTTTCCAAATTAGTACTTAACACTTAACTTTCAATTTATCTCTTCTGAAAGATGCTACACAGTGTCATTTCTCTCAATGTTACAAAACATTTCAAATTGATACTGCAATGTCACAGGGTGAAAAAAGTAATAACGAAAATAATTATATTCATTTCTGAATAGGATCTTTCTTTTGAAAAATTATCTCTGAAAACATAAAAAAACCAGCAGAACTACCTGTCGTGAAGAGAAATATATCATTTAGAGGCTCAAGAAAGAATCAGTTCTATTCCATTTTATTGGCACATGCCAGATACTCAAACATCTCTCATTGCAAATCATTTAGTGGATCATGTTCACACAACAGTCCCGTGGGCTTTCTGAGCAACATGAAACCACCAGAGACATCTTTAACACAATGCAAAGACACTAAGTTTGGATCTTAAAAGCATTTTTGATGATGTTTCCTTTGTGAGTACAAATGAATGCACCAAAGACTGGCCATGGCTGATGTTTACTCCAGCTAGGTTTGGTTTTTATGAATAGATATACTTAAAGGACAGCAAATAAAAAGAGCAAGGCTGCATGAATATGCTATGGCTACAAGTGTGCTTTGGGAACAAAATCCTAAAAATGGAACCCCACAGTTGACAGAGCTTCCCTGTTTGAAATGAGTTCAACATATTTTAAGGAAGCTGGTGGAACTTCATCAAGAGAAAATCTAATTCTGCTGACCTATGCTGCACCCACACAGCAGGGCTTTTGCAGTTCATTATGCAGGCACAGCAACTGCAGCACACAGTAACACCCACAAAAAAATTTCTGAGATCACAGAGGACTATTTTATCCCACAGAATACTCTGTCGTTAGGTAAAAAGCGATAAGAAATCAAGAAGCAAAACACAGGCAAGTATGCCATTCTGCAAGCTCAGTCACTAATCATAGCTAGTCAAAAATTTTCAACCAGATAAAACAATGACTTTTTTAAAACAACAATAAAACCCATATATGTTTATGTTTCAAATAAATTTAATTATGAAGAGGGCTCTATTCACATGGATGTTTGGTCTACAGGTGTTCACGTTTGTGGTTCTCTAACTCCTCTGAAATAACAAGCATGCAGAAACTTTCTGTGTGTTAAACATCAGACAAGCTATTCAACTTTTCAAGTGAAATGAAATGTCTAGAACAAAATATCTGTCATACAGAAAGGACTTTGCATTTTGTACATGGTCATGTTATATAAGCACAAACTAGAGGATTCAAGGACTAGAAGAAATTGGAAACCAAAGACAAGGAACTAAGGAGTTATGTGAACCGTGCAACTAAGACAGACTGCTTTCAAAAGAAATTGCTTTTCAAAAGAAAATGTTGGCTGACATTTTTCACTTAATTCTATTAAGGCTGCAGTGTAAGCCAAGGTTAGATATCAAATAATCCATATGGAGGGAAAATAGCTCAATGACCTAATCATAGCAAAAATGTATGTCAAAATATGATCTCCAATAGAAGATAAAGACTACACAGGACAGAGAAATATAGATAAAGATGTGACTGTTTGATTTCTAATATGGTGCAAATATCAGTTTGAAGAAGTTCTTAATTTTTAGAAAAAGTTCTTTCCTTCTTTCCCTCAACTGTTCATTCTCTGGTGTCTAATGCAAAATGAGTTTCTGCAACTGCAGCTGCTTCTGCACTAGAGAAATTATGAGTATCTATCTTAAGTATTTTGATGAAGATGATAAGCATTTGCAGATAATCAATTCAGCAGGTCTTATGGCTCTTAGATCTCCCATACATGTAATACAAACACAGTGTGAGCAGAGTCTATAGAAAACGAGATGAAAACGAGAACAGAAGACACTAGCATAAGCTAGAACGGAGGAAATAAAAACTTGGCAGAGAGATTATCCTTGGAGATTTAAAAATGCATAGGTTTATATCAAAAGGTCAGTCTTAAAGGAATGGAACTTAATTTTGACCCATGAAAGTCAAATGAGAAACCAAGGGAGAAAGTCACAAACACTTTGTTTACATCGTGTTTAAGCTACAGATGTAACTACGTTTCTCTGAGTACAAAGATATGTGAGGAGGGAGTAGTGTAAATACTAATTTATTTGAAAAGTGATCTAGATGTCATCTAACACAATTTTTATATTATTCAGCCGATGCTGATAATTGCACTTTATTTCTTTAGCAACCTCTGGAGAAGGTTTCAAGCTGTAGCAATCACTACAGCCTGCAGCTTACTTGGAAAATAGAGTATCAGGCTGTAAAGGGTAAATATGTAATGGAAAATACAGCATATATGAGTAAAAGAATTATCAGAGAGACCAAAGCAAGCATAATATGTTAGAAAGACATTGAAATAATATTTTTGAGCTTGTTATTTTAAGATCACAGATAAAGCGACTCCAAAATGGTATCAGTGTAATGTTCACTGGCAGAACCCAATTGGCAGCTCTTTGGATTGGCCACAGACAGCATCTGAGAGGATTCCCCGGGCTGCTGGTGCCTTCAAACAGAAGCACTTCAGACTGGCAGCATGGGAATACTCCCTTTGAACAGCTGAATGATATGCAAAAGATGTAAAAACAGATATAAATGCTAATAATTAAAAACTAAATGAATAATACCCAATGCAGATTTTTTAAGAGGGCTGAGAAAGCTTTGGCATTCAGAGGCTGTGCCAGCCAGCTGTAATAATCATCTTAAACACTCCCAGAAAGGAGAAAGACATTATTAGCATTATGGAAACAAAGCAAGTACCCAATGGATAAAAGTGTGTTTCTATAGTAAAAGCATCTGTAGAAAAGCTTCTGTAGTAAACTGAAATGGTTATGCAGTTGAATCTCAGTGCTCTGAATGAGCAAAGCAACATTACATTTATTGGTCTAAAGAGACCCTACTAGAAACAAATGGCCTTTTATCCAAGTCTACCCAGCCCAATAAACTCTGAAATACCATAGATGTGTTTCTTACTGTATCTGCAACAGTGTATCAAGGAATAAGTATTTTTAGAACTATAATTTTATAAAATGGAAAACATTCAATCTCCTCTGGAACTACCTGTGTAAAATTTGGTTTTCTGTTGACAGTGCATACTCCTCAGATGAAAATCTTTGCTAATTTAAAATAACAAAACTCCAAATTAAACAAGAAATAATTTATCTTGAAAACGGCAAATTAAGCACACTTGGTATGAGTTCTGAGATAACTTTGATTTATGAGTTTAATGTACAATTGTGTCAGGGATATCTGCCCTGCAGGTTTTTTGGCTCATGTTCCTCATCCCGCTTGCTCTTCCAATGTATGTGAGTACCAACATCTTCTGCAGGCTATGCCCACTGCTATGGACACTCTGGGTAAATGTTCAGTGCCTTGGACATCACTTCCCAAAAATATTTTCAGACTACAGGTTACCACTGACACACATTTTGATTCTTTTTTTTCCATGTATGTCTGTAGCTACATTATATGTCTTCCCCTGATGAAAGCCAAAAGTGCCAGATCAAATGTGAAGGTGGATAACAATGGTAAAGCCTAGCTGGTGCTTGAAATCTTTCTTTCTCCTTCAAATGCAAAGAGGTCCAATTAAACAAGCGCCAAGTACAAAATAAAGATAACTGGTGGACGACTTATACTGTCCAGGCTGTGATTTATTACAACAGAAAAAGAATCCAATACGAAAATGCCACCATCATAGTGAGTGGAAAAAAAGCTAAGCTTCACAGTGGGAACTCTAATTGTATATGGATTTTGAGCTGCTTTTTCTCTAAAAAGAGAAACAGGCATGGCCACCAGAAAACCCCAAAGTCAAGTATGCCCAGAGACTCCGAATTTTAGTGAGACTGAAACTGTTAATTGGCATCCAAACCTACAGATCTAACATATACCTGGTCTGACATATGGTCTGACAGAGAGATAACATGCACAGCATACAGGGAACAAAACCTGCCTTTTTAGACTTATTGGTGAAATAAAATAAAACTCCAGAACAAAAATGCATTTATCTCCAAAACTTGGGAAGAGCTGTGGGTATGTTTTGGTGTTGATCTTATCCTTGAATAAAACAATCATGTCAGATAAGCAGTAAAAAGAAGCACACAATGCCATGTTTTCTTACATTATCTAGGGATTGCTTGCCTGGGAAATCACTAAGAAAATCACACCATAGCTGATCGATGGCTGCAGCACAAATGTCACAGCATTAATAACTGCTCACTTAAAGCTGAGAACCTTGCACTGTGTCTGAAATATAGCACATTGGTAGAAACCCCCTGGTCTGCAAGGTCCTTCCTCCAGCAGAGAATGGCAGGCCTGGGTTCTCAGATTGTGGAGAGGATGGGGACAGGAGAGATAAGTCACTTCTCAGCCCCTCTTTCCAAAGGTTAGTTTTCAAGCTCATATTTTACTTTCTGACCTTAATACCACTAGAAGAGAAAGAATGTGTGCCATTTCCTGGTCTGTGCTACTTCAGCGAGGACAGAGAACCAATGCCTGTAACACAGGTGGATATTTCTGCCTTATGGTATTTTCTGAGCACTAGAACTGTAGCCTCTTGCTGCGCATGTTCAGCACTCTCTTGTGCAGTTACATGAATAAAACCAAACACTGGAGTGTTTTCATTTTTTGGGGCCTATTAAGATGAAATGATTTAATAAGAGATGGCCAGGAATAAGAAACTTATGGGGAGTAGTAGTGTTGGGAAGCAGTTGTGCTGCAGGTGTTGCCATGCCACAGAGAAAATACACAACAGAAGAAAACTGAACTGTTATATCTTGACATTGATCTCAGAAACATAAACTGCTACCCTTCATTTGAAAAAAATTCTGGATTTTTAGGAAGCCAAAACAAGGAAAAAGAAGAAGGGGTCTGGTGCTGAGGCTGACTCAAGCCCAGAAAAAACTCAAACCAACTTCAGCATTTTTTTATTGTTAAATTGATAAAATGCATGAGAACTCACTGAAAAGTACAGCTCACTAGCAGACCCCATACAGCACTCTACCAGCTGGATACTCTGATTTTTCCTTTCTTTTCCAGCAGTAGAGGATACACGTGGACATTTGCACATTCCCTGAAATATAAGGAGCTCTCCTCAGTTTACATTGGCTTCCAACTCCAGTGCAAGGCACAAGGTTATCCACCCTGGGAGACCCAGCAAACTCCCTGCATGGGACATGCTGTGAGCCCTGGGGAAGGACAGGGAGGCTTGCAGGGGCCCTCCAGAGTGGAAGGAGTTGAAGGGAAGCCTGTCTTCAGGTGGCACTCATTTGTATTCAGGAAATTGAAGGACAGGAGAAGCATCTCTGAGAATGTGGCAGCCCTCACCTAGAGAGAAAGCACTAGGTTTTCCCTGTTAATTATTAGATTTTGAAGTCTCATGAAGATCCAAGTATAAACTAGCTTTTCACAAAACTAATAAAGCCCCTTCCAGAGGCATCTTAGAAATATTTTCAAGACATTTTCTTGCTGTTTATATGATTCCTCCTTTGAGCAGACTGGATTGCTGAGGCCAAACACTGTCCCTTCTATTCTGCCTTCCTTTGCTCCTTGGAAGTGTGTGCCTTCAGCAGGCACCATCATGTCCAACATCACAATACTCTCAAGGCAGGACATTCATACTTCAGGTTGGTTTACAGCTTTCCATTTTTTAGCTGCAGCCCTTAAACTGAAAATTATTTTGTGTCCCCCTGGTATTTTCCCTGGATTTATGCTGCTTACAGACAACTTCTGTTCTTTCTGCAATTCACAACACCATTTGATAGACTTATGCAGGCCAATTGACTCTGAAAGGTGAGCTAGAATTGCACTTGGATCACAGGGAAGGCAGAGGTATATGTGCTAGGCTGTAGTTGTGGACATGGCACCTAGCAGGGCATCTTTTACGTGCCCAGAAACTGTTGATAACACATGAGATTACAAAGGCAGGAAGAGACATTGACATTAACTGTACCTGCACAAGACATAATTCTACGTTTCATGGAGGAAAATGATTCCCTTTATTGAGTGTATTGCACACTCAATATTCAAGACTTCACAAGTGAACTGAGAACCCATTTCCCCAGCTAGAAGAGAGCAGCATAGCAATATACCTCCCACTTCCAGGCTGGACTGTGCAATCCAAAATGCTCCCTTGCTCACTTAGGATGGCTTTGTATCTCCTGTACACTACTGGGACAGTGCAAAGGGACCCTGACTGAGCACCTGCCTCACTGAGGTTTGCTGTGGCTCTATGGTGGTATCAATAGCAACAACTCAGCCTTCCCTTTGCTCCTTCCAGACAGCTAGATTCATAATTCTAGAATCTCAGTAGTAATAGGAGTCCATTGTTATTATAGGTGTTTATTTTATTTTGGGGTCTGGAAAAATCAATTTTATTTTGCATTGTGAATGTTTAATATACTTCCACAAATGAAAATCCATAGCCATTTTCACATGAAGAAGCCTAGGTCTGACTGCAGAGAGCATACTTAGTATATGTAATGATTATAGGAAATTCCTTCTATCTTGTATGGTCTTTTCTTTTTAATTTCCCAGATCTACAGAAAATTTTCTGAACAGCTTTGGAGGACTGGAAAAGCTCTCTAAAGAATTTCCAGTGCTCTAGAAGGCCCAAGGCAGCATTTCCAGTGCTAGAAGATGCACAAAGGTCTGTATTAGCCTGCAAGTTAGCCTGTGATGACTAATAGCAATATTGTGAGGTGTAAAAATAGTGTACAAGACAAGGCTCAGATAAAACAGATTCTGACTTATTTGGAAGGTCTAAATGATTTAAAAGCACAAAGCATACATAGCTAGCTTGCTAGAATGAGTAAAGCACATCCTGCTGTGAATAGGACCTACACTTTTTCAGTACAATATTTTGGACTACAAGAAAAGATATTGGGAGGTTCAGAGGAGTGCAAGGATAATAAATTAATACTTGCTCATAATAGCAAGAAACAGCTGCCATTCTGGAGTACTCAAAAGATGTGGCACATTAGTCATTATTTCTGTCACTGTGGTCTCCTGAAACTCTTACCCAGGCTGAAGTCTTACTCACCCAAATGACATCTGCCACCATGATTTCCTTTAAACAAATGCACTGTGAGACAGACAGAGGTATATTCACCACCCTGTGACACACAGGCATGAGACACGCTGTGCTCTTGGACAAGACAATACAAACTAGGAAGAGCTCTTGACTCCCTCAAAAGCAGAGAGGCCCTGCCCTGCAGAGAGATAAATCAGAGGGCTGGGCAACCACCAACCATATGAATTTCAACAAGGAAAAGTGCTGGATTCTGCACCTGGGGTAACCCTGGGTGTATGGACTGACTGGGCACTGAAATGCTCAAAAGCAGAGCCACAGAAAGGGACCTGGGGGTCCTGGTCAATGGAAATTTGAACACGAGCCAGCAGTGCCCTGGCAGCCAGGAGGGCCACCCATGTCCTGGGGTGCATCAGGCACCATGGCCAGCCTGGCAAGGGAGGGGATTGTCCTGCTCTGCTCTGGGCTGGGGCAGCCTCACCTCCAGTGATGGGAGCAATTTTGTGTGCCAAAATGTAAGAAAGATATAAAGCTATGAGAAAGTGTCCAAAGGAGGCCACATGGACGGTGAAAGGCCTTGAAGTGAAGCCGTATGAGCAGGGGCTGAGGTCACTTGGTCTGTTCAGCCTGGAGGAGACTGAGGACAGACCTCACTGCAGGTACAACTTCCTCACAAGGGAAAGAGGAAGGGCAGGCACAGATCTCTGTTGTGACCAGCGACAGAACTTGAGGGAATGGCCTGAAGTTCTGTCATGGAAGATTTAGACTGGATATTAAAAAAAAATATTTCACACTGATGGTGTTTGGTCACTGGAACAGGCTCCCCAGGGAAGTGGTCACAGCACCAGCCTGAAGAGTTCAAGAAACATTTGGAAAATTCTCTCAGGCACTTGGTGTGACTCTTGGGGATGGTGTTCTGCGGGGCCAAGAGAAGGACTCAATGATCTTTGTGAGTCCATTCCAACTCAGCTTATTTTGTGATTTTGTGAAGTATCGGGCTACAAATATATGACTCTCTCTCATCTTAGTACTTTACTCCATTATCATTCCCAAATCCTCCATAACCTATAAAGTCTGTCATTCTTTCAGTATAAAGACCAGAGAATATTTTTATTCCTCTCCTGGCCTAGGTCTGTACTTTCCAGCTCCTTTGGTCTCTCCCAAGGAAGAACAGCCATGTGCCTCCCTTCTAAACCTCCTTTTCCCCTTCGACTCTGCCAGACAGCAAACTCCATACTCTACAACTTGCTCTTCTGAACAGCTCATAGATGGGCAGTTCTACCTTTGAAGCTTTTCATGCTGCTCTTTTCCTACATGTCCAGCCCAGCCCTCACTGAAATTGGCCATCCTGATCATCAGACACTCTCCTCAAGACATTAATGAAGTACCCAAGGATGTACACCAGTCTGCCCACTGGTGCTTTACTTACAAGCTCATTTTGACCATTAATGATGGTCACCCACATAAGGGTTTCTAACTAAAATAATGTACAGAGCAAAATCACTATAATCAGTCCATGGCCTTCTCCTCCTAAAAACCCCTGCAACAATGACGAATAAATGAACCTCTTAAACTAAATATGAAATTATTCTTATATAAAGTTTCAGCTTTTTTCTGAGTTGCTGTACATCAATACCTTCATAGAATCATTGCCAAAAGAATGTATTCTTTCCTTTTTTGTTTGAAACTCCCCTAGAAAATTAGAAATTTTTTCTGTTAAAGATTAAATAAGGGATTTATGATTTAGTGCAGACTTCACGAAACTCCTGTGATGTAGTTAAGATATTATTTGTGTTTCCAAAGTGAAGCAGTGCACAAAGTAGCATGAGCTGGTTATTTTTTTAATTTTTAAATCCAATTAATTGTTCTAGTTACAGTACCACTAATTTTATCTAGCTGATTAACTAGAGAATAATCCAAATACATTTCAAATTATAAATCTTTCATGATTTGGGAGATTTTATACTAATGTACATTTGACAGTGCTAATTTAAAGCAAATATCAAGCTTGATTAAACATTCCCAAGATAAGAAGGATAAACGATTGAATTATTTTATAGATTTAACTACTATTGATATGATGTTATAAACAGAAATATTTTGATGTTCATCATTAATTTTTAAAAATAATTCTTTGGGAAACAGCCAAGAAGGACTGGAGAAGTAGGTCAGAATGTATGCACAAAACATTTGTATTCTTTACTATATAAACACTAATTTATTTATTGAAATAATACAATGTTAATTATTTATTAAAGAAATTACAATTTTGCTGAGCTTCCCTCTGAAAAAAAATCATTAAAATGTGGCTAATGCAATGGATTGTGCCACATCTCTGCCTCCCAACTGTTTGCCAAGTGTTTATTGGCAAATCACTATCTGTTAAAACATAATCTGCATCAGAGCATCTCCAGCAAGCAAGTGCATTACAAAGAGTTTTAATAAGCTTTAAGTACTGTAAAAATAGTCAGCATTCTACATCATATTTTCAGTCCCCATATCCATATGTTGGAGACTGTAGATATGTAGATATGTGGATATATCTATATGTAAAAAACTCTTTAGGCATTTGGTTTTCTGTAATTGTTGTTAAGGAAGCTGAATTTCACAATATCTCTGTCTATTTCTCCAAATCCAGTCTTTTAAAAATGCAGATATACCAAGCAGTATTAAGTAATGTTGGAAAAAGAGAGAAAGGGCTCTTTGTGAGCAGTTACATTACACACACAGAAGCTTTTTTCTGTTTCATTTTTATTTCTTTTTCAGTTTTCGTATTTTTTTTAAACCAAGAAAGATTACAGATTCACAGAAACGTCTGAGCACAATCTATCATCCATCCAGAAATTAGCAGACTTCATGCTACTCAGGTAAACAGAGGAAGTGGAAGCATGAAAACACCGATTACCAATAAAAAATTGAGTAGATGCTCCCAGCTGGAGAGTGAGCAGAACCCACAGTCAACAGCACAGAAATATGCACCAGCACGTTATTGTCCAAGGCAGTGCTGTAAATGAGACAGTGTCCAGAGATGATTTGCTTCTACTAATCTCAGCTTGCCTCTCCAGTTAATACATTTAAACAAAAATGTAGATTTTCTGGATTCTATTGCTATGCTCGATTAATTTGGGCAAAGGGGTAGATAACTATTTTTCTCCCATTTTCCATATGACGCATTTAAAATGAGCGTATTTTTCTAATGATGCAATTTCATTTTCTCTCATTAGTTCTACTGAAAAACAAGCAATATTTTGTCCAGCTAGGGCATTAATAAATATAACATAAAATTGGTTAATGCAACATACATTTCTCTCAATATCACTTAGCTCTATATTAAAGTGCAAAACAAAATAAAAGCATTGTGGATTCAGTTTACTTTTGCATTTTCCAATAGTAGGAACTGAGTCATAGTATTGGGGGAGAGCAATTGAGCAATTGAGATTGCTTCTGGGTCAGACTTACTGTATTTATTCTTTCTTATTTTGAGGAGCCTGGTCACGCCCATGTTGCTAAACTTCACTGAACCACTTTGCAAGCAGCAATAAACTAAAACCTTTGCTGAACTCCAGATAGATAAGACCTACTGCATTTCCTTCATCTGAGAAATCAGTTATCAAAGAAACAATGCATTTTGTCTGAGAAGACATCCCTTTGGAAAGTCCACAGTATGTTTTATTCATTACCCTTTCTTTCTTAATTTCTCTTTCAAGACTTCCCCTATATCCTTGTAAAATACTGGAATCAAACTAATTGGGCCTCCAGACTAATTTGGCCCCCATAAGCTGCCCTATATCCTCACCATCGTCTCAAATATAATCGCTGTCTGGAGCTTGGTCTCTCCACTTGACAGATGCACTCAGATCACTGCCACTGTACCTGCACTGTCATGCACTTTCTTAGTTGGTTATTTTTGGGATGGAAATGGTTAGGCCTATGTGATGTAATTGCATTGGTCTTTTAGTCTTAATTTTAGCCTGAGTATTCTAATTTATAGCCCATCCTCACTTCAGTCAGCACTTCTGTCATTACAGAAAGTGATACATTTGATTTAAATTTGATGTCACAGATGAACCATTTTATTCTTGACCTCCTTTTCATTGCACTGTGGTTGAGTGTCTCCCTCTGTGTTGTCTTTTATATTTATACATGCATGGCTGGGAAAAAACCAAAAACCCTCAACTTTTTGCTGTTTGTCTCAGTTTGCAAGGTCTAATTCAGCTTTACTTTTGGCACTTACCTCTACTTCTCTGTTTCCTGGCCTCTCAGACATAGAATACTCCCTATACCTTTAGGCAAACTGCTTATTTCTTCTGCCCTTTCAGAAATGGTTATTTATCCAGTCAGCTCTGGAGCCATTCCCTCCAAGATTTTTCCTTTGATTAAGATGCAAGTTCCAGACAGCTTTCACACCTTTGATTTAAAGAAATTTCACGCCTTCTCCACATTAAAATCCCTGAGCTCTTTAATCCAGTTGACCTCATTGACTAGTTTCCTTAATTTTTCAAAGTTTATCTTTTTGAAATTGAGATCCTTTACAAGCTTGGTTGCAGCTGTGCTGGTGGGGGTGGCAGCTGCATTGCAGGGCAGCTGATGCACTGACACATTGTTGGTGTCCGTGTCTCAGCCTGTGATTCTGGATGCAGCCCACCTACCTCCAAGCTACTGCTCTTCTGCTTAATTAAGCTGAATAAATTGATGATCATTTGCTACTAAGTTATTTTGTACCAGCCCTTTCTTTATGCCCCCATTGCAAAAACCCAAGTTACAGCTAAATTATTTGTTGCCTGGATGGAGGAGGACTCTGGCACTATTACTGATACATTTTAGCCAGCTGTATTACCTTGGTCACAACTGTAATGTTTTTATTCATTCGGTTTATCTTCAATAAGAGTTTTTTCCCTATTCTTTAAAAGACAGTTCAAGCACTTCTGTAATTTACTCTGTACAGTCAGGGAAATTTCTTCCTCACCCTTCACATTCATTGTCCTATGACTAAAGTCACTGAGGGATTGTATTAGAAGCCTGTCCAAAGTGGAAGTTTTCACCAAAATAGTGTAGTATTTGGAAATGAAAGGTAACTATTGCTGCTGACTTGCCGTTCTACCAGCTAATACTGAGAAAGTATGGCATCTCCTCAAGAATTTGCCTACAAGATTCTTAAATCAAGAGGTAACAAAAATAGGAACTAACATCATAAAGTTAGAAGATGGGGAAGGCACATTAGTCTTCCTAGGAGTTGAGAATTATTCATTCTTACATATTCTCTACTTTCTAAACCTATATGTTACAAGCAAAAGCATCTTTGTTGTTTCTCTTAGGATGCTACTCCATAACTTATAGGGTTTCAGCAAGTACGAGATTTTCACTGGCCTTTAGCAATATTTTCCTTTCCTAACTTAGTCTCAGCCTTCCAACCATGGGCAAAAAAACACGACTTGAGCCCTCATGGGCACACCTATATAACAATGGTAATAACAGAAAGGCATCACCTCAAAAACTTCCCTTCCTCTTCACTAGCTTTTAAATGGTCCAGCCACTACGTATTGTGTTTGTTGGATCAGACTTGAAAACTGGGAATGTACACCATCCATTAACTGTCAGGCTCCTCTATGTTAGATATCAGCCCCAAGGGAATAACTAAAACACAGCAGAGCAAACCTAACAGCAAAATGAAATGCGCTTGTGAACTTGCCTGTGAAGATGGGCACACAGTTCAGTGGGTATAGCCCTGTGTTGCAAAGAACAGGGTAGTGGCACGTTGTCTTTTATGTGGGGCAAGCAAACAAGAGCATTTATGTGTTGGTGCTGCTCTGATTCTGTGAAGTATAATGAAAGATAAAAGTACACAAGGCAGAGCTTGTGTCTCCTAGGCACAGTCATGCTGTGGAGAGAAGTAATTTATCCCTGCTGGGTACATCCATCATAATCCAGAGTCTGGAAATATCTGTTATTAGAGTGCATTCATTCCAGAGCTTACACTGTGTATGCTTGCTATTTAAGTTGATTTGCTGCAATGCTGGTGTCAATTAGTTTCTGAGATCCCTTCCTATGATTTTGACAGTAATGAGCATGTACACCTGTATAAAGTTAACAAACTATATCGCAATATCACAAATGCGGGCAAGTGTGAAAGTTGCCCCTGTGCTTCATCGTAGCTTAGAGTCTGAGCCAAAAGAAAGCAAACTAGAAGAAAAATGACTCCGAAGTTGGAGTTAATGCTTTCCTCACCTGTAACCCCTAAAAATCCAGATGCACGCATCATGAAGTTTATGATGACATATATCCAGAATTTTGCTAATCTTACCAGAAATCATTAGGAGTCTTGGGCAACTGAGTGTTTTTACTTGAGAGCTTTGTGGGAAAAAAATGTGCTAGTATTTAATTCTTAATAATAAGTTATATCTGAAGACAGGAAAATTAATTTTTTCTCCTCTTTTTTTTCTTTTTTAAAGTAGGTCTTGTTAAAAGCTTTTTCACTGGGTCTCAAGTAAGTTTAGACCTCAACTTATGCTGAAGTTGAATACTGAAACCCAACATTTATGGTTTCAGATCTCCTTACTTCAGGAAACCAGTGTAAAGTAAAAAAAAAAAAAAAAAAAAAGAGGAAAATGTTGCGATTTTGAAGCAGAAAGAGAAAAAAAAATCACTGATGTCCATTAAAAAATAGACACAAATGGAAATTCCCCATTGTCTTTTTGCACAGTGAAACATAGAAATGAAAAGAATTAAGTCCAAGTAACAATGAGGGAAAAAAGTGGTACTTCTCAGAATTCTGAATTCATAGAAGCTGATCAGTGCCAAAGCTCCTCTATATGTCTAGCAGCAAAGAGGAAGGTGGTACTGACTTGAGACAGGGAAGTGCTGAGGATGAAAAGGCTGGTTCTTGAGAGTGGCATTCCTTGCAGCTCTAAATCTGTGGGGCTCAGGGAATGACTGATTTGCAAAATGGGGACGGCATCAGCATTGGGAGCTACCAGCTGGGGATTATTCTCTGAAGAACACTGTCTTGTCTGTTCAACAAAACAAACGAATCGGCATCATAATTATTCTTTTTTCTTGATTCCTAGGACTCAAAATACAGCCAACTCCTTCAGGTACATTCTGCCCAGTTGTCCAGTGATTCATTTGTCCAAACAGCACAAGTCTTCTATCCAAATACAAATGTCCTGAAACATGCTGATGTTTTCTTTACTGTATAGCTATGCTTTAATGCTGGCTCTGAGTAGAGAAGTATTCATGAAGCTAAGATTTTGATAATATGAAGAAAATTTTTGGTTTGACAGTGTAGGGGTAAGCATAACCAATAGTTAAATAAGCAACTGAAGCTCGTTTATGCAATATTCTACCACAGCTTTTAACTAATCATTAAATAAAACAGAGCTAGCACATTGCTGTGAGCAAACTAATCTTTCTAACATGACTCTTAAAGAACTCAGTAAATCACTCTTCAGTAATTTCTTTATCTAACTGGCTCAGTATCCTTGATAGATCCTCGATAGCCCTAAGAAATATTTGATCAGTGGGTTGCCTATGTGTATAATCTTTACTTATTTGCTACACTAGTTTATCTCATTTTTTCTTAACTGAAATCCCATTTTATTATTTCATCATGAAACATTTTCTCCATGCAAAGAGTGAATTTATTAGACATCTCAGACTCCTTCAGCTCTCTGAAGGATTCAGTCTTCTGTGGTGATCATGTGACAAATTAGACAAGAGAAATACCTTTGCCTGGTACTGCTGAGTAGCTAAACAGCTACCTAGTACAGAAGCACAAATGAAGCCCAGTCTTTAAATTAAAATATTGCTTACAGTCCCATTGACACAGTGAGGAGGAGGAGCTGGAATGAGTGATATGTGGGTCATAGTGTAGTACAGTTTGCAAGTCAGCATGGCTGAAACCTTTTCAGAGACATGGGTTTTTAAAAGAATTGCCTAGATGCAAACTCCCTCGTGACTAAAATTCCCAAATATGCCTGAGCAGGTTAACTCTTTGAGTGATGTAAGATTCCCAGACGATAGAGATCAAATAAAAGGGCAAGCCTGTGGCATTGTGGGCACAGAGTGTGTTGGATTTGCCCCTGAAACTTTCTAATGACAATATTTTAGTACCTTAAAGTGGCTACCCCAGGGCACATCTGTGAGGGAGTAAAGAGGTTCATGTTGCATGTAGTAGGTTCTGTCTTCTGTCAGTACTTAGCATTTTACTCTAACTAAAATTAAACAAAATCGGCATCCAATTAATGGCCTGGGTTTCAGATGGCCTCTGGTATTTTGCTTGTTTAAGAATTAAATCTAACTGCACTGTTAAATCTAATATATCATTGATCTATGTTCAGAGAGAAATTATTTGCTGGAAGGTTATTTAAGATTAAGGTTAAGTTGCAACATGTAGATAGTTTATTCATAATAGTGCAATGTCTCCTCAAAATTATTTGGAGCTTTAAGTATCAAATTGCTCACATGAAATACAAAGATCCTGAAGAAATGCTGACTTCTTAAACTCCGAAGACCAGAATAATGAAATATGTGAATATTATATAACAATTTCCCAAACTTTTATGTGATTTAAAAAAACCTCTATCCTAGAATGCTGTGCTAGATTAGTGAATTTAGAAAGTGCTTAAGGACCTGCACTCGTGGTTTTGGTTACGTTCTTGCACCAAACAGATGGAGACTGGACAGTGCAAAATGTGCTGTAAGGGGAAAGCAGTGTGCAAAATATAACTACAGTTTCAAGTAGAAAAACCTAAATTTCTTCACTAATTACATACCTGCTACTCTGAAGTTATTAATAATAAAAGTATTTGTTAGCCAAACATACACAGGGTTATTTACCTATTGAAAAAATGTATGGTTGCAGGACTCAGTTGACTAAAAATCACTCATTCTTATCAGTAAATAGATCTTTTGACTCGAAAAGGAGCTCCTGGATGAAGGGGCTCTGTCCATTGTCTAAAATAGGATAAAACCACAAGCAAAACCTGGAACTTCTACTTCATTCTAATTTTAGTAATTAGTAATTTTAGTTCTAAGGTTTTTTTCTGATGCATTTTGCTTCCAATAAAAGGAGAAATTAATGGAAATCCCAAGTTGTTAAGAAAGGAACAACCCCCTTAATCAGGCATCGCTTTCCAAATGAGGTTATCAGTCTCAGAATGTTTTCTAGAGCTCCCACTGGGAAGATTTCAATATTGCATCATCTGAACAATTCAGCCCACAAAAAAAACCAACCTAACAACAACAACAACAAAAACCAACCAAAAAAAAAAAAAAAAACCTAAGGGAAATCCACAAAATATGTCCTGCTGTTGCAGTGCTTTCAATTTTTTCAATTAATCCCAAATCCTCCCAAATCTTCTGGTATTTGCCCCCTTTGCTTAAGACCTATGTGTCAGACATCATACTACACATGTATTAATTTGCACTTATAAAGGTGATTTTCTATGTTCTATTCCATCTTTACTTTGAAGAATGATCTGGAAAAGAGGAGCTACAAAGCCTTGTAAACTGTCTGCAAATAAAATATCCTTATATTAGAAAAAAGTACTAAATAAAAAGAAATAGATTTGGGACTATCATCACTGCTTTTCCACCTCTTTTCTGTTGTGGAGCAACAAGCCAGAAATTATCCTAGTATTTTTAGAGTTGCACCTGCTGGCTTAGTTTACCGGGTGCAGACTCCAATCTCCCTTATGGAGAAATTTCCTGCATGTCTGCAGCACCCCACATGTCCAAGAGGTGTAATATTCATGGGAACTGCCAGATGCAATTGCTGTGCAGGCTGTGGCTTGTTGAGCCTGATGTTTGCTGATAGTAGAAAAGGCTGGGGTACAGAAATGCTCACAGGTTGATGGAGGTGGCAGAGGTTTATGAAGTGTGAGCACATGAGCAGAGTAAGACCCATCCAAAAGTTAGTGGGTACCACCATCTTCTCCAATGGTGTCTGCAAGGAGTCAATGCTTGTGACTCTTAATTCTCTCCTGCCATTTCAGCACTACTTTGCCTGTCCTCCTTGGATTTCACACCATTCACATCTCAAAAAAAGAGATTAAAAATTGGATAAATCTTGAATCTGGACCACTGACATTTTGTTTAGCATTCACAGCAGTGGATTCTACCATAAATCAATTTCTGCTTTACACTGAGTGTTCTAAATGTCTATCTCTCTATTTACTGAGAAATAGAAAAGAGCAAGAAAACCCAACAAACAACAGACCAAATGAAGCTGGATTTCCTTTTCTTTCCTGGTGATCAGATCACGTCAAACATTTGTTTGGTTGTGCCTGTGCTTATAAGCTTTTTTAGACATTAAGATCTTCAGAGATGTTATGTTGGGTTGTGTCAAAAGGACAAAGAAACATTAAACATGCTGCCTTTGGCAGAATGAGTTCCAGACTTTACAAATCTATTTCAATTAGGATTTTCATTTCAAGGAACAGATTTTAATTCTGACATGTAGAGACCTCATGCATCAGTACATTTACAATTACATTTATTACTGCAAAGCTATTACAATCGCAATGCAATGACAAATTTCTAAACAACAACAACTACTACTACAACAAAATAGAGAGGGGTAATTTATCATTTGACACATCACATTTATTGCTTTAATGCAGCTAAAATGTATTTGCTGCTAGTTGTGTGGTATGCAAACACAGTGTGGTCTACAAATACAGGTCTCAGCTTAAAATATCCAAATCTTCTTACAGGATTGTAGGATGATGCATAGAAATATTACCTATGTTAATTTTTAGCACAATTATACTTTTGTTGCAAAAAGTGCCCATTTCAAGATTATTTTGCCATAAAATGCCAGTGTCCTAATGAGGTCTGAGCTATAATGTGGCTGTACCTTTTTTAGTATCATTCTTATCAGCTAAGATTCACTCTTATTTGTTATTTTGTTCTTACTGTATATACTATATACAATAGCCACTCCAGCTTTCTCAGTTGAAACTGCACTGAAAATCATTGCCAGAAAAATTTTTAGAAGTGGCTGTGGCTGACTCTCTGAAAAACACAGTGATGTTAAGTCTAGAAGGTTTAAATAAATTTCACTCTGTGAGTAAAAGTTCTTGAAGAAGCAGTGTAATGATGAGACCTATGGTAATTTTTGGAGACAAGACATCAAAATACTCCAGATAGGTCAGAGCATCCTCTTGGATGGGATCGTAATAATTTGACAGAGAACAGCAGTTTTAATACAGCACCAGAAGCAAATAGATTCACAAGCAAAGGCCAGACTCTGAAGAAATTATAATGTATATTATTTTGTTTATTGCAGCTAACCAAATATGCTTGGAGTAGGAATTAGAGTTTGTCAAAAAGATATACAATATCTGCCCTTTCATGTTTTCAGCCATTTAAAAATAACAAAATTCAGTGCCATTTACTTTTCAACAGAAAATAAATGAAATCTAAAGTTATGAGTGTTTTTCATTAGCTGTTAGATACAGCTGCTGTGCCAGAAACCATTATCTAGTACATTTTGCTTTCCAGATAAAACTTTGAAATGCTTACATTTCATTGCACGTTGGTTGATTGGATAATTTGAACATCAAAGGAACCTTTCATTTAATTTAAGCCGAAAAGTTGTCTTTTGCTTTATTAACTTTCGATCAATAAACAAGCAATTTGGAAATGTAATCAGGAAATGCTTCCAATTGGCTGACAATGTATCAAAGCCAGTGCTTGAAGGCAAGAGCAAGCTGTAACAAGCAGTTTATTACCAGTAGCTGTTACTGACATTAGTCAAAACCAAGAAAGATAAAATGGAATAAGAAATGTAATGCTGGAAGAGCCTTGGGCGCTGTGTTCTCTTCTTCCTTTTGAAAACTGCAAGCCTGTCTTTGATATGATAACAAATATAAACTGTTTAAAAACACCAAATGCAGAAAAACTGAGACTAGCCTGTCATGGAGTTAATCCATTCTAGAGTGACATACAAATAGTGTAACATCCAGCGGATATATGTTATGGAAATATTTTGAATTGGATTTACATGTAGTGAGCAAATTGGAACTTTTGATTTTATGTGATATTGTAATGTACATGTTCTCATATTAACTGAGTGTAATCCTATTTGAAGATAATGAGTTCTCAATAGGCTCTCCAGTCTGCAAATGCATCAGAACATTTTGATTTTGGCTGGAGAAGGTCCAAATGGACTTAGAAAAAATCCTCAGACTTGGGGGTAACCCTCATTTCTGAAGGGAATTTGCATATTTTTTTGGCCAGCACATCATCCATAAAACTAACTGGCGAGCTTTTCTAGCTTTGACATTATACTATTTGTTTTGCTGTGTGCTGTCTATAGCCCAAAGCAGAACACTGGGCTGAATTTCAGCTCTGTTTTATTGAACATGTCACTAAAAGCATCTTGTAGTTATTTCACAATCATCTGTACATATTTTTAACTCAATTAGCCATAAATAAAAAAGAAAGAAAGGAAAATTTGTTTGACTGGAATGGATTTGAGAGGTGAGTAATGAGCATAGTGTAACAGATTTAATTTCCCTGTTCTACAATGAAACAAAGTCACGGAGACTTAGCACGAAAGGATACAGGAAAAGAACAAAGAGAGAAAATGTTTTGGTTTCTTTGTGAAAGTTCAGTATGTTGGCACACTGGGCATGCTGAGCACATCACAAGGCATGCTGACACACAAGTCGCATATTTCATCACCTCAAAGGCAAGCAATATTCGTATGGTAGAGAATTATTTATCTGGGTCTTCCACTTAACTGTTTTGCAGGTTTCATGAGAGTAGCTGCTCTGTGTTGAACTGTAACCATAGATGTATACAAAACATTAACAGATCTTAATTTCATCTCATTCGTGCCTTCCAGTAACACCTTAAAATTCCCTTTTTCCTGGGACCTTGAAACCTGGACAGTGGTTACAGTGATGATACATCAGCTGGCTGTGCTGCTAGAGCTTCCTCAGGCAGGGAGTGCAGTCAGTGCTGTTAGGTCAGGGCTTCAGTCCTCACTGCTCACCAGTTTATACTCCATATCCCTTGATAAACTTGTCCATGAGCATTATTATAGCTTTTCTTGAATTACACCTTATTTGGCATATTTGGCATATTTGACTTCGAACCATTGTGGAGCACTGAGGAATTCCCAGTAGCTGTACCTTACATAGCTAGACCTCCTATAAACTTTAGTAATAGTATTGGTCACTTTTTATAATTTCAGAAACATTAAAACATTAAAACAATTTTTGGCAAAAAAGCCCACCAGAAAAGAGAAATTAAAACATCGTGTTTGAGGAAATGAACCAATGTAGGTCCACGGATGCTCATGATGTTATACCATCTTATGCCAGCTGTGATCCCATCTAAAGTTTCTTTCCATAAGTTCCAGTGTTGTTCTTGTAATATTTTTGAACCCAAGACATCTAATGCTGAAGGACAACCATCCACTGAATCCAGAGAATAATTCCTGTGTCAAGCATATGTACCTATCTCTGCACCAAAGTTTCATATCATTGATCACATACACTGCAATTATCATACTGATATGGTGATATGAATAGATGTGTTTGAGTGATTTCTCATTCCTCAGCCAAAATTAAAGAGGAGAAAAAGATCTATTTTACATCCATTTTACATTATCACATTTTTTTGCCTATCAGAAAGAATTCTAAAAATTAGACAACCCTCACACCCATCTGAAAGTCTGGGGGAAATACTGCGATCAACCTGTTACATCATAACAAAAATAATTTCAGTCTTTACCTTAATGCCTTGCTACTATTTAAAAACCCCCAACCAACTACTGTTATAGGGATGACAAGAAGAGAACTTGCACCTGAAAGAAGCAAAAAAACCTCCAAAATTATAATATCTCTTCCTATCTAAGAAGATCATGTAATTTTACCCCACCCATTTCTGCATGCTTAATAGTGTATCTAGAAGGGAAGGAATTTGTGGTGAAAGAGGAAGCATTTGTGTTAACCTTATCTGAAAAAGAGAGGTCAAGCTATTCTATTCAAAGCAGTGGATACACAAATTACTGGTAGTGATCTCTGGCACTACAGTTCCAGTCAGAATGGAATCTTTCTTTGTATTCGTATATGTACTTGAAAAAAAAAGTTTATTTCATAACTTTATGCATCTGTATGCATCTGTATGGATCATTATTGAATGATCAATAATTCACATAAGTCCTGCCAGTAGTCTCAAAAAATGTGCTTAGTTATTCCTCTGAACATAGATTGTCCTGTAGTCCTAAGTGTAGATGTTGGATACTTTGTGGAATTTCCAATGGCATTGAATATCTGTGGGAATCAAGACTAGCTCATCCCAAAGCAGATATTTAGTTTTTGATTTCTTTTCTACAGACAAGCATCTAGTGTCTGTTTTAATAAGGTTTCTCTGGTTCAGCTAAAAATGGTGCAGGTGGATCTTCATGAAGGCAGGACCATCCACATGAATCATTATCTTGGGCTGAGCATTGAGCTGAAACCAGCTTTCACGTTGGAGCTGGTTTGTGCTTAGCCAGTTTGGAGAATAAGCAAAACAAGTTTGCAACATTCTGAAAAATACAAGAGGATATGATCTGAGAAATATCCAGAGAAAAAAAGTCATTCAGTATTAAGTACCTAAACCACAAATACATCAAATGTTTTTGCTGTAGCTACATGAGGACTTTCGTAGTGAAATGAATTAGTTACCATTACAATGCATCTGGTATGTGCATATATATATATATAGAGAGAGAGAGAGAAATAGATATAGATAGATATAGATGATATAGATATATATATAAGGGGTAGATGTCTACATTGAAACAATATAAACATTCTACAGTTAATCAAAATCTGGCTTAAAAATAGCTGTAAGAGCAATATTCATAGGCATGTTTCAGTTCACCATTCCATTGTGTAACTGTTTCATGGATAAGCCATGAACTAGGATAAACTCTGGGCAGCTGATTCATTTAGAGCTAAGCTATTTGCTTGTCAAATAAAGGTGACTGATGTTTAAATTTAGTAGACTACAGGTTATTCCCAGTTTATGTTTTTAACTAGTAAAAAAAAAAAATTACTACAGTTCAGTTATACAACTTGAGTTGCTAAAGTCAATACTCTAATCACACCACACATACCCAACATTCTGTAACCACTGAAGAAGGTATAAGGTGATGTTAACACAATTTGGAATTATACAATCCTTTATTTTACCATTCTGCTGATTTTCACACACAATTTAAGTAAAATTGAATTCTCATCTTGAGACTATTTTTCTGGTAGAAATGGGGGAAAAATTTTGTGAGCAGATTATGCAATCTTTACGTTTAGGTCAGTTGCAGAGTAAACACTGCAAACATTACAAATATTTTTTTTCAGTCACACAAAACTATGAATACATAAAGACTCTAAATAAACATTTTCTGTAAAGGTATTGTACAAAAAAGAAAAAAAAACAGCAAAAAAACCCCAACACACTGAGACTATCCATTTTCAGTCTGAGAAGAAAATTATAGCAGTTCTTGCTCAGGCCCATTCAGCCATGTCTTTTTTAGTTACTCTGCAGCATTAAAATGCTCCCTAACGTAGGAAGCATTTCTATTATTTATCTAATTGTCATCATCAATTTTTAAGAGATTACGTGTTTAAAAACAGCCTTTAAATACATTTTTAGCAGAATGCAATGCCTATCAATATTTCAGTATCAACTTTAATAATCACATCTGTATTTGCAATAGAAAATTCAATTTCAAGTGCAGCACATCTTGAAAGCATAAATCCTGAGTCTATGTGAAATCTTCGTTGGTCACTGTTCTCTTTTATGTAGATTTAATATACCACTCCTCCACACTGGGAGCAGAGGGATGCATCCTACAAAAAGTGAAGCCATGGTTTCCAAATTCTCTGTTGACTTATAGAAGAGATTTGGAGAGGCAGCTGTACCCTCTGACATCAAGAAATTTAACAAGGACTACAACAACAGCTTAATCATCATATGCAGCCCGCAGACAGTCACAAGTGTCTCTGTGCTGCTGTGATTGGGATGAAGCTGTGCAGGCAGCACTGGAGCTGTGTGTGACACCAGAGGGGTAGGGATTGGCAGGAACAGGGCTGCTCCACTCCCAGACGCTGGGGAACCAGGAGCCAGCCATAACTCCAGCACGTCAGTGACACCAGTGGCAGCTGGAATGGGATGCCATGGCTCAGCATCCCGGCAGGGCACGCAGAGGTGGGGATGGAGACACTGAGCAATCTGGCAATGGCAAGGTAAAAAGCCAGATCTCAAGTCAGTCAAGGAGAGCCAAACAGCAATTCATGAATAGCAGGAAATGGGACTGGATTCTCCACAGCATCCCTTGAGCAGGGAATAATGGCCCCAGGCTGAGCTGAGTTGGGGTATTGGCCCATGGGTAGGGATGGGAGACGCATAGGAGAGGATGTTCAGTGGTGTTTTTTGGTGCCCTCTGGACACTGAAAAAAAAATGTTTAGAATTTCTGCAGAATACAGGCTTCAGAAGCAAAAATTTTCATAAATGTGAAACATAAGACAAAGAGGAGGAGGGTGGCTGAAACAAAGCTCAACTAGCTGGTTATATATGCACATGTAGATGTGTACATTAAAAGGATGGAGAAATGGCTTCCATGCTCCCACTTCTGCCTTGCTCTGCTCACCTGAGGAGTAGGAGAATATTTGTCCTTGAAAACTAGCACCTGAACACTCTATTGCCACCTGCATTTGCCAAGTATCTGCTGACAGCAGTGAGACCCGTTATCTCTCAAGAAAGAAAAAGGAGGTAAAAACAACAATAAACCAGGGATATAACAATTTTAAAACCAAAGCTTTTTCTCTCTTTTTTCCTCACTCTGTCTCCAAGTACACCTTTCCAGCTCATTACTGCAAATCATTTGAATTCCAGCACACAATGTCACCTGCACTGTAATCTGATTACTTTATGGAGGAATTAGTATGTATATTTAATGTAGAAAGGTTTTAATCTTGATGAAAATAATCCTAAGGAACTGTGATAGGGCTGCTCATATGTCTGGCAGATATGCCAGTAACATGCTAATAAATGACAGCTGATTTATGTATCTGGATTCTTTTATTTATAAAAATAGCAAGTGGACTGATTTTTGATATTAATAATACAAGTGAATCCACTTTGATTAGACTTCTGTAGAGAGCTGTGCATATTCGGCATTACAATTAAATCTTATGATGTGGAATGGGAATGACATGCTAATGAAGCAAGCCAGTGAGCCTGAACCAAGAATGTCCAACATCATTATGGGATATCTTAGATGAAGAGTAATTATAAGAGGAACACTGAAATGTCATTAAAAATCTTCAGTAAGAGATTTAACCTACTATTTCATACTAATGCTGGATTTTTACAACATAACTGAACACAAAGTTCCTTTTCAGAATCTACAGAAAAGGCTTTTAAATAGGTCTGGATTTAAGAAAAAGATACAATCTAGTGTCCTAATTTAATTTGGTACATCAAAATTCAATGGTAGTATGTAATTGAAATCTCTTTTTAATAATTTCAGATGAATTAGCAATTAGGGCTTGATCCGATTTCCATGAAATTTATTAAAATTGAGGGCTGAAGCCCTTGAAAATTTTTATTCTTTTCACTCCATTAGCACAATACATCTAGTCTAAGTGACTCTGTCAGTTGGTACTGTGCATTCCTTGTTTATTTATGAGAATTTGTGTCATGGAAGTTCAAAAGAGGTAACTTTATGCATATTCATAGTAGATGGCTCATAATACATGAATCAAGAAAACTCTCAGAGCCTGAGTTGGTTCTTACTTCCTAAGCAAGTTTACTAACTGCTTTTACCTTCATAGCTTCTTACAACCACATTAGAGCTCTACATGCTCATAGCAGTGACCTTTTAGAGACTGGTGGCAACTTGCCAGACCTCTCTTTGAATATGACACAGGAAAGGATCAAACACTGTGCTAGCATCTAAATATATATATATAAAACATGAACTTCTGAAGACCACTATGAAACGGGAGCCCTAGAGATGGGACAATGAATCAGAAAATCAGTACCAATCGGACTACCACAATGCCCTAAAAATAGTGTTTCTCTGTGACAGCTATAAATTACACACAGAGAGATTGAAAGGTTACAAGAAATATGTCATGCAGAGTTTTTTTTGGAGAGGTTGGCTTACTTTTTCCATAGAACCTTTCTGAAAAGCAATTATGCTTAACAGGAAAAGGCTGGAGCGCAATGGCCTCACTGCATGACAGTCGTGTATTTCAATTCTAAGTGTGCAGCATTCCCTGGCTGTTTGTCTGTGTTGCATGCACTTTATTAAAGATGCCATTCTGGGAAAGGCAGGCCCTTGCTGTGTCATTATGAGAAAGGTAAACAATATTTCTTATAAAAGAAGGGCTGCATGTAGCTAAATGAAGGAAATATTTATTACTCTTCATGAAAAATACAAAAGAAGGTGTTGCTAGTTTGCTGCCATGAAAAATACTTAATTATTAAAATTAAGAGATTCCATAAGGAAAAACTGCAAGTGGAAAGCAGAAAATTTCTTTTTACTTTATTTTGACAGAGGAGCCTAATGTACTCTACAGCCAGTAGGACTTCTAATGACAGATAAACCCACTTAATCACTTCAGACTTTGTATTTATTAGTCCTAGAAAACGTCTATGGATTGTTAAATATAGTATAGTGGCATCATTAACTAAAAAAAAATAGATCAGAATTTTGTATGTCTATGGACATGTATGTTTCTGACATAAAAGTATTTGATTACAAATCAGTGTCAGTGATCCAACAGTTTTTTTCAATTTTCTTTCAGAACCAATGCATGAGGAAGTTATTTCTACAGGATTTCAAGAATTTTTGGCATTCTTCTTTGACTTTGTAAGATTTTAGGTAGAAACTAATAAAGAACCTCCTTTTTGTTGTAAGCTCACTATTTCATTTAGCAGAGACATTTCTGGACTACTTTGGTTTAATATCTTTTTCCCAAAGATGAGGAAAAAAAGCTTACCTTTGTCCACAGCAGGTAATGGTAGAAAAGAGGGAAATGTGTTAACCAGCTTAGAAAGTAAGGTGGTATTGCTGTGGTTTGTGTCAGCAGCTTCCACTATTAAGATTGATCTTTATGTGGGCAATATCTCACCCTAAAGAAGTTGAACAAATACCCAGGTATTGCACCCAACCACTTCCCACTGGCAAAATTCCTCATAAACCAAATTGGCGAGCTTTATAATGTGTCCTGAAGGTAAGGGACTTTGTGAGATCAGCAGGGCAGTGAATTAAGGGTCCAATAAACAATCATTGAGAACACATCACTGCCTATTCCCTATGTCTTGAAACTAGGAGCTATTAACAGAAAATGCTCCAGCAGAGCCAATAACTAACATCCCTGTCCTGTGAAATGTGCAAACATGCTTGACTGTGCCACAGCTGTGGAGAAGGCACAAATCACTTAGTTGTGCTCTGGTCAGTCTGTGAGGCAGAAGTGTGTGCAGCACCTGCCCAAGAATTTTGGTGTCTTGTTTTAGCTGAAGGACACTGGGGGCTCCACAAGACTTCCTTTCTCTGCTGTGTCATTTCAGACTTCCTTTCTCTGCTGTGTCATTTCAGACTTCAGGATCTGAAGATATGCAAATAGTTTGGACAAGCAAACACGATGCCAAAACTGTATTCATGATACAGAACATGAGCTACTGTTACACCATGACAGATTATCTAAGAAGATGTAGACAAGCCGACTGAAATACACAAAGCCAGCCTCTCCAAATATTTCACACTTAGTTTGCCAGTTTGTTAATAGAGAGAAGCGTTAAAGGCAAAACTGCTCTAGTCTAGAAATCCATGTCTGAGTCAGCAAGGCACTGTGTGCAAGGTGATGTCCTTGCTGGGGGCAGATTAGGGCCACCTCCATATGCTGGAAGACAGGGCATGTTCCATCAAATACAGTGCAGGGCAAAGCCAGCTACGTGGCTGCCAGCCTGGAGCTGGCTTCCATTCAGACAGCTTGGAGCGTAAGAGGAGAAGTTCAGGTTTGCATGCACCCATCTGTACAGATAACTTCCTAAATCAACATTTACAAGTCAAGTCAGGAGAAGGACTCTGCTGGGTTTTGAAATTCTGCTCTTTTTTCCAAATGGTCTCAGATATGTGAAAATAAATGGCATTGATCAGCTGTGACTGAGATAAAACATATTTTCCCTTCCTTTCTTCTGACATTTTATGTTTTCGTAGGCAGGAATTGTAATGCCAAAAATGGATAAAATGATAGGAACTCCAATAACAACAAAATCTCTTAAGGGAAAAGAAAGTATCAAATGGAACATGATAAATTTACTGAGTTTCTCTGATTAAAAAACAAGTCCATAACTAATACTGTTAAGAAAGAAAACAGACGAAGTATTAATATAAAAATGTAAACTGGAATCTGCAGAGTCTTCAAAAGTTCAATTACAAAAATGACAACTTTTCCTCCAAAATCTTCCATGGAAATAGCTCATTTCCTCCTCCAGGCAATATTTGTATACTTTCATCCTTTATGATACTTACAATGAGTCTTTCTAACCCTTCCACAACCAAAACGTGTCTTTGGAAATGCCCATAGCAGAGTCTTCTCAGAGGGCTGTCTTCACAACAAGACTTTTTTCTGCTTAACAGAATAGGCCTCTGTCTGAAGGACATTCCCCAGGATCCTGAAATGCCTCTGTTACATTGGTGAGGTCAGTTCTTCCTGCTAGCTGACCACTCAGCATTTTATTTCTTTCAAAGGACACATTAGATTATTTTATTTGTTATCTTTGCTTTTTGCATTTTGCACTAAAGTGCTTGGATGATAATTAGTTTTGGTTTTATTTTACTTTTGTTCTTTTAAAACTTCAAAGTGTGACCACCATTCTGTGTATCTGTTTTCTATTTTAATATTCAGCTATAGTATTTTAATCAGGAAAGCACTAAGCTTAATTTTAAAATTTTTGTTAATAATGACAAACATTTAAAATAGAACAAATTAATTAATTTCCATCAGTGTGATTACTTTAAAGTTATATTTTTAAAAGCAAAAGTATTTGATCACAGTGGATTAATTCTGACACTCTCCAGATAAAGTAAGATCAGATGTTTTCAAGACCTATCATGCTTCTTTGGTACTCACACTTCTCTACAGCCATTGCTTAGACCAGACTTGTACATCTGCTGGTGCGGCAGAGGGAAGAGCTCTGAAGTGTGATTTTCTTTTCCTGGGGCAAACTTGGTGTATCATTAACCAAGAGAGTGGCTGTAGTTGGGATGGCTGCAAGTCAACTAGATCAGCAGGAAGTGAGAGGCTCTGACATGTGCCACTCGTGTGTTTCAACAGCAGCATGAGTTCATCATGAGAGAGCATCGCCTCTACTTAAAAAATCATGCTCAAACCTCTATTCAGTATGTGCATGTGGTCCTTCATTTCTCAGACATTCCCTCCTCAACACATTTCCTTATAACTGAAAACTGCCAATTTACAGCTTGTGTTATAAAATGCTGCTGGAACGATGGGATTCTTCAGTGTCCTAGTGAATCTAATGTGACTGCAGCAGAGGAGGAGTTCATGTAGGCTTTTGCAGAATGAAGAACAAAAGATCAAGCAGAATTCGTGCTCTCAGCTTCAAATGCGGTTCAGCTACTAGTTTAAATAAGCTGTGAATTTCACCCCTCAGACCTTTAAATACTTGTTGATGTGAGTACAGCACTTGGTGAAACCTGTTGATTGTTCAGCAGGTTCAAGGCTACTTCTTTAAATACGGTTGAAACCAGCCTTCCCCTTCCTCCAACACATTGATTCTAGAAGACATTAATGTGTAGCTTGGCAGCTTGACTGCTTGAATCCCCCATAGTGCATTTTTTTAGCTAAAAGAAACTGTTCAGTATATCTGTTCACCTGAATGCTAATAGAGTACACCTAAAATGAGTGTCATGAACACAAGAATTTTTACCTGTCAATAGCTGACCTGAGATTGCTTCATGCATTTGACACAGGTTGGTGAATATGAACAGCTTATGGATACATAATGTTCTTATTTGTGAATCTATAATGCATTCATAAACAATGTTCCATACTGAAACAACAATCTTAATGAATGGCATTTATTTTCAGGGAAATATACTTTGAGAAAAGAGTTTTGTAGGGCTGTCTTTAAACAATACAGTTACTGTTTCTTCCTCCTCCCCTTTTCAAAAGGAATTCTTTATCCAAGAGTGTTTTAGATACAGATGTGGAGTTTTCTAGGAGAAAATATTTTTACTTGTGATTAGATGATTTTATTAAAGTAACAAAACATTTCCAAGATATGTAACTCTTATTCACAGAGAAATACCACTTCGTGCAAGTGTGAAATGAAAAATTGCAATTTCTGCAATAATCATTATATCAGTAAGTAGTTAACATTTTACACTGAGACAACAGCATTGATTAAAATTTTGATTTGCAGTCCTTTTACATTTAATGTAAAATCTACTGAAAGAAATAAGTGAGACAAATAAGGTATTTTCCCTCTGTTACAAACAAATGTGTGTATTTCTTTACCACAAATAGTCATTGTTTCTTGGGCCCAATGATTTATTTCTGTTGAAAGTTGTGGTTTGTTTCTGTTGTTTGTTGTACAGTAAAGTTTAGACTATCCAAACCAAGAGTAATCTCTTTTGCACTAGGAATATTTAACATACACACCAGAAAATAGATTCTCCCACTGACATTTTGAAGTGGTGTCAGACTAGTACTCAAACTGGTGCCAAGAAGAGGTATGTTAGGCTTGGGAAGTGAGGTAAAAGGAGATTATCAAAGTTCTTGCAAAGAGACATAGGCAAAACCACCCTTGAAGTGGCTCAGATACATACAGCCAGAGAAAACCCTGAGCAAAGTCAGCATGACTGACTGAGAACAGTGAGAGTGAGGAGTGGGGAATAACAAATGTTCATTTTCTCCTATGTACTGTACAGAAACTCCTTTGGGGCACTGGCCTCCTTTCATCATGGCCACAGCTTCTTTAATGAGTCCAGTGAAGAGTTTGTGCACCTCAAATGCCTGTACTTTTCTGGCCAGTCCATTCTCTTATTAAAAATGAAACTTATTACAGATCATATCCATACTCTGTGTACCTTTTAGTACACAGAGAGCCTACTAAATAAACCCAGATTGGTTTTCCTGTGTAGAATATTTTGCTATATCTGCTTCCAGACAGTGTAGGCTCTCCACTGGAGGTCTGTCCCCAAGAGATACTTTGTAGTCTCTTACCCACCATGACTCTGAATAAATCAATCTGTAGCTTTTGCTGGTCCTAGCTGTTATTTGGTGTCTGCATATTACACATCTGATTCCCATCCTCAGCTACTGTGCCTTGCTCTCATGCAGGGATTTCTTCCTGGGCTCATGTTGTTCCACAGTCTTCCCTCTTAGCCTTGAGGCCAACCAGGACAGTCAGAAGAGATGAGGTAAGGTACTTTTCACTTGGCTGATTCATTGCACATCATTATCAGGTAAGAAAGTCCAACTCAATCTGATATTTCTCCAGAGGAAAAAAAAAAAAGATAAAATCTTAGATGAAAATTGTCAAATTCACTCTGTATGGATGGATGTCTGAGTTATATTAAGAAGTGGAAAATGTGTAGTCAGAACAATGAAGAAAACTACATTAGGCAAAAATGAATAAGGTGCCAAGGATCTTACATGAGGACAAATCATAACCAGTGCTCAAAGTGCAATGGATCAGGGATATTGAGTAATAAGAAGATAAGGATCTAAATACAGATATTTAACCTCTGAAGGCCTTCAAGGGGCTTGTTCTGTAAAAGCTAGATTGTAGCTATAAAAGACTTAGACATAAATGAACTCTGGCACTATCAAAGAGTTTTTCTTTCCTTTTCTGTTTTTTAAGGTTAAATAATTTTTATGAATAGTGATGAAAAATGAAGCCAGTTCAGCAGTGAGATGAAGTGAATGGAATGATGAGGTGGTCATTTTTCCAAGAAGACCATTAGGAAAAAAGCTGAATTGAGGTTAATTTTTTTAAAATGGAGGACATAGTTATTAATGAGCAAGTCAAAGGACTCTAACAAATAAACAGTTTTTGCTCTTCTGGAACACTGAGATGCAGCAAACATCCCAGATACTAAGCTAGTGACATAGTACTGCATTTTTGCTCTAGATATGTTTAATTATCCTTTATTATCACAAAACTTTTTACTGGCTCACTGTCTATCACACAGCAGAAATAGCAGACCTGTTAACAGTTTTGTGTGCAGCTCTGACCACCTTCCATCTGGGTGTGACACAAACGGAGGGAGTGAATGTACATGGATTTACTGGTGGTCTCCTGAAGAGCAGATTTGGACAAATTCAAATGGGATGCGTCTCTGAAGATGTGATCAAGGTGTACAAGGGCTAAAAATGCTCCAGTGGGTGCAGAAAACAACAAGGCATTGGGAAAAAGCAATAAAAATAAGAAGAATATGAGCACCTCAAGAAGAACCGTTAGTCCAGAAATTTGTTTGGAAGCTAAGAACTCCAATTTTACAAGTATTAAAAATATGGGATGCACATCATACAAGCCTCTTAGTTTGTTCTATCCATGTTTTTTGATATTTCTCTGTTGTAAAGCCTAAATCTATATTAGGTGTAATTTCTTTTCTCACAATAACATTACTCCATTATAAGAAAACAGAAGTGCATTTTATTTTCTATTAAAAATTCATGGTTTTTTAACTATAAACCTAAGAGTTCTAAACATGAAAAAGGTTTCAAAAAGGCCAAACTTAAGCTTTGTGAAAAAAAAATCTAATGCCTATTTTTATTAATGAACAGAAATATAGATTTGGGGTTTTAATTTACAAGTTCACGTGTTTGAACACATATACTGCAACTTCTTTGTGACAGTATTCCTACGTTGATAAAAAATAAAAAGCATAGACATAATTTTCTTCATGGATACCGTACTGGGGTTGGCAATGAAGGGAATCCCTAACATTTTGCCTTGCAAATTCCCTTATGGTTGTAGAGATTCTCCTGCTTTCCCTTAATTTATGCAAAGTGCTGTTAAACAAATTACTACATATGAAGATAAGATAGCATAATACACTAATATATTTTTGTTGTGATTCTGAACAATACAGAAAGTAGTGGTATAGCTAATATGTTATAATTTTTGAAATTAAATATAATTTGTAATTACAATTTGATATTCCCATTCCAATCTCTCTCATGATGATACTCCCTTGTGTTTGATACAAAAATGCCATAAAGAATAATCTCCTTGGCACTACTGATATTCCTATCAGCTGTGAGTTACATAAGAATATTTTGATGCTGAGTAATATGAATCTTGAGGAACATGTATGTGAATTTAAAGCATGAAAACTTAGCAGCTGAAAACAGCAAGTCAAAAATACGTAGCAGGTTTTGTGTCATACATATCTAAAAGATCAACCCTAAAAAATCTTGCCATTTTTTTCTTTTAAAACTTGAATTTATAAAGTATAAGCAAGGATTCAAATCTAGGTCCAAACGCCCCTGTCAGAGCACAGCAGAGTTTGTGAAGCAGAAATATAGTCGAGTTCTCTGCCTACTGAAGATTTAATGTTTGTGGCACTTGTGCTGTGCAGCCTCTCTGCTTTCCCAGACCGCAATTGCTGAAGCAGAACTTTACTTTCAGCAGATACAGAGCTACAAGGAGTGTGAGTTTTCTTGGACATCCAACATTAACACCTCTGGTTTTGGTGCAGCAGATCTGTGTTGCTTTCCCTAATCCTGTAAACGTGGGGAAAAACCTGCTTTTTCCCACTTCACCCTGAAAGAACTGTGGGCAAGAAGTAAAAATTATTTCAAATTATTTATTTTCCTCATCTCTATGTTGCAGATTTGAGGTTTTTAAAGTTCCCTTGCTCTAATTTTGTTAAATTAAAAGAGTGTGTGTGAAATTAAAATCTCTGGCATTTTTATTGGGCTTTTCCTAAAGAAAACCTAACCAATTTCCATCTTAGAAATTTGGAATGCCCTCACAGAAGATGGGTAAAGGATGAAAATGGTCTTTGTAATAGAAGCAATACTTACTTTTAGGACAGTGGAACTATAACGGATGGATTCATTTTTCGTATTGGCTTGAATTTTTAAATATGAGACTTACAAAAATACATACTGAATTTCTGATATCAAAAGGCACTGTGTTTTTATCAGAAATTTTATACATATTCAAATGAGTGCTCAGATCTCATTTTTTGGAGCTTGTATGTCAAACTTTCTTGCAACTAGCAGTTTACCAGGCTTGTTTTGATCTCGACATCATAATTACCTGTGGAGAACCTGATCTGGTAAAACAGATGGTGATATACTTAGAATGTGTCAACTTGTAGGACTCAAATGCAATTAAAAATAATATCATGGGGAAAGACACTGGGGTTTTTTCCTCTCTTTTAGTTCATTACAAGAAGTCATATGTATAAGCATGGTTTGAATAATGGTTTGGTGACTTTAGTAACTCTCTGAATAATCAGATGTGCAGCTCAAAATGTAAACATTGTGAAGATGAGCATGCATTTTGTTGGTCACACCTAAAGGAAACTAGTTTAGATTTGTGAGGCTTTTTTTTTTTTGCCCGGCTGTATGTAAACATTTACTAAGTGACCTCATTTTTCTTTCTCTTCTGTCCTAGCCTTCTATCTTCTTTTGGGAGAATTTAAATGCTGTAAAAACTCATCCCCAAACACATTCTTCTTCTCCCAGTACCATCATCTTCATCAGCTGCCTCTCGGCTTCCTTATGAAGAGTTGCTCTCCTCCCACCATGGACCCCACACCCTTCTGCACCTTTTGTACTGCACACTGTGCTCGTATTCCTGTACCTTGCAAGTAAGGCAACCCTTGGCTTTCAATACTCACTGTGGAGTCTTTAGTCCCAGCATCAGAGGAACTTCCAGGGAGTGGGGAGACAGCATGAATGAAGAGGCAGTTTGGGAAAAGGCAGGAGACAGAGGAAGGGATGCTTTGCTCCTAGTGGGAAAAAGAAAGAGACTACTAATATCAGTCTGAAGGCCTTCACGGCTGCTGGCTTAAACCAAAATACTAGAGAAAAAAAGGGTTTCACAATGCTGAGAAAAACTGTGAATTAATTTGAGTAATGTTTATTAGTCAAAAAAAGAGGTAAAAGGCAACAATATGCTGGAAAAGTATAGATATGATTATTCAATAGAAATTTGAGGAAATTATCCTAGCACAGTCCAAGAGACTAATGAGTCCATATTAAGAAAATGGCACAGTGCAGGTCACCCTATTATAAAACAGGATATTACAGAAATGGAGAAGGTGCAGCTGAGGGCAAGCAGAGTGCCACAGCAATACAATGATCTTAGTTATTCAGAAAGGTTAGAGAAACAAGATCCATAAGCTAGGGAAAAGAATTAAAATTAAGATAGACCTTCAGCAAAGTCTGCCAGAGTATTTGTATGCAATAGGTATAACAGCTTTGAAGACAATACCTACAAGAGGATATTTGAACTCCTATCACTACAAAGTAAGGGCACTTTCATTTAGATTTGTTGGTTTGGTGAATGTATTGTAAGTAATACATGGAGTAAGAGTAATGATAAAAAGGATTTAAGTGACTTAAAATATAGATTAAATTATATAGATACTTCTTGAGGAATACCTGAACATATTTAGAATACCCCTTAATATTCTTTTTAAAACATATGTGCCCTGGTATATCGAGCTAAACTCGCAGTCAAATTTGGCTTTGGGATAGGACAAACAATAAGACAGCAAATGTTGCATAAGCACAGAGAGGAATTAAGCAGACAGGCTTTATGATGATATTTGTGTGATTCAGCTCTTTATAAAATAATAAACGGATCCTTTTTTAAAAATAATGTAACATACAATGGATTACTGTAAGAACATTACCTATGAATATAGATTTATTTGAAAATATCCTGTAGCATTGAGTAAACAGTTAGAAAACCAAATCCTACCACATTGCTCCTTTACAAGGCATGAAAGGTAATTTTATTCACAAAAGGTACTGCTGGTTTCATGCATGATGACAATTGAGATTTTTATTAATATAAAAACTTTCATATTGATTATTCCAGATTATTGTCTACACCATTTAGAACAGCAATTGTTACATATAGTAGGCTTTTAATCCATACTTTTTGAACACATCTATACTTTGGAGGAATGGTAGTCATCACTCTGTGGAGAATATGCATGAAGATATAGAACAGATATATAATCATAGAAATACAATGTCAGCCCAAAGGATAAGCAGTATTCGATAAGTAGTTTCAACATTGCCTTTTCAGCAAGCAAGTTCCATTCTCTCTACATGGTAGATCCCTGATAATTAGTCTCGTCTATCTGTAATATGATCAAGCTACAGGGACTGAGTATGACCTCTGGTGTGGAGAAGATATATTTAATTCGGTATTAAATTTGTAAAAATTTACTAATATCACTACATAGAAAATGTTTATCTTAAACATAAGTTTTAAAGAGTGAATGAAATAGTATTGTATTTAGGGAAAAAAAGATGTTTCTGCAATTACTGTCATTAACAAAAAAAGCAGATTAAGAACAATTAGAATTTCATTGTGTTCTTGGGAATTAGGTACCAGAAGGGTGTAGAAGTAGGTTTGAAAAAGAGCAAATCCATGTATTTGGGGAGAAAAAGTGATCACTTAAGAATCCATGGTGTGCATCTGAAAATCCCATTAGAGGCTGTCAAGCTGCATTGGTCAGACAAAAAGAATATGAAATGGGGCCAATTAATATGATGCTGTTGAGTGCATGGCAATAGCTCCTAGTTCCTGATTTACAGAGGAGAATACAGTTGAGTGGAAATGATTTTGATACATTTGCATTTGTGGCTATAAGTCAAATTCTACATACAGAGATCTAGCCACCACTGAGAGGTGAGTACAGCCCTAGACTCCCAGCCTGGAGCCTGGGATGATATTGCTGGCTCTGCAAATGATCTTTGTGATGACCTTGGCCAGATCACTTCTCTTTGTAAAGGTTTCATGTACTGAGTATCGTTATATCTTGTTCTATTAACATGCCTATATATGTTGATTGTAAGCCTTTAGAGTCATCTGAAGAATGGCTTACTTACTGTGTTTGTACAGTCTGCAGCAGAATGAGCCTGTGATCTTCTCTGGGGAGAATTTAAATACCATAAAATCATGCAAGTAGCAGAAGGACCATGGCACAGAAAGGGAGAAAATCAATGGGATTTGGGGATCAGGGAATTTTAAACTAAAGGACTTTCAAATATATAGTTTCCTCACACTGAAATAGCTCCTAATCTGATTCAAAATTTGATTATTTGCTCAGCATGTTTCCATGTCCTTGAAACAATTCATTTGTGACAGTTCCACATTTTCATTGAATTTTCACAAACACTGGTAGGTCTCTAGTGCTACTAAAACTCCTGATAGTCTTGATTCTTAATTGAGGAATAATTTGTATTTTACCTAAACAGAAGCAGTCTCATCTTCAGAGCTGTGGACTCTTCTGCTAAAAACATGGTTCAGAGGACTCTCAGCAAAAAGAAATTATGTGTTAGTCCTTTTCCAGGCTGCCTGGACCCTTCTTCACATCCTTTGTTCTCTTCATCATTTTTTATTATCCAGTGTGGCCAAACATTTGTTGAAATTACCACTCTGCAAGTCTTAAGGGGCTATTCAGCCAAAGATTATGGAGCCACAGGAACTGTCTCCACATGGAGAGTAAGTCAGTTGTACAGTCCCTTCTGTTATTGTACTGTGGAGGAGGGAAGCCTCAACTAGACAGCAATCTTGTTTTCATGGTAAAGTGACCAGGCCAGACCAATGGATGGTATATTTAAATATATTCTTCAGCTGATTTCCAGGAAAGTTCTCCCAGGCACTCATCACATGGAGACGTGTGCCATTCTAGCTACAGGGCTGTCCCTCTTGGGCAGGCCTCCTGTTTCCCAGTACATAACTCTCAATACTGCATGGTCACTAACATACAAAATTCCCATGGGGTGGCACCTCAGCCTGGCAGAGCCAGGCTGAGATTAAATCACATCACTTTCAAATGATTTAATTTTATTTACAGATAAGGAACCTTTTTCTAGGGCAACATACCCCATTTCTCTCTTTTATCTTCTCTTTTGGAGAGTTAGTGGATGAGGATGAGAATTGCATCCAGACTTTTATTTATCAGTGCATAAACTGTTTCCCCATGTACTATCATAAGTGTTTAGGGAGATCAAGCCAAAGGAATGAAAAACAGACTGCAAGCAGTGCTTTTCCAAAAGTCTTTCCCCCGTATTTATAATTTCTTCTATTGACTCGTCACTACAATGCAACAAAAGATTATTCTGGTCCTGATTTATTAATAGAGAAGAGAAAGGGATTTATATGCTATCTGGTTAAAAAATGTTCTGGTACTTATCAGCCAGCAGCAACTTTTAAATCCTCTGCTGAGAAACAGTTTAGTAGGCTGAATTTATCTCTGTTATTCAGCACTAGAAGTAGCCTAGGAGAGCCTTGAAGCAGTTAGGACATGTCAAAGAGTAATTTTTGCATTAGTAGGTCTCAGGTGATGATCAGATAGTCTACAAGCACTTTGTGAAGAAAAATGAAACTCTGACGACTATGTGATCAGATATCAGGCTCTTTCTGCTGGGCTAGTTAGCATCCTATTTTCAGTGCATATATTCTTCATGGTACCCTTTAAAATGCACACGAAAGCATATGACATTCATTCTTCCCTCTTCCCATGTTTATAGACCAGCTTGTTGATTCTAAACAGTATCTTCCAGCTGAAGTGAAACAAGATTAGTTTGGAAGAATGAAAAACACAGTGTGGTTCCAGTGGCTCACCATTTTATATCTCACTAATGAACAGGGGTATATTCTGCCATCAGCATGAAGCTTTATGTTTTTCACACTCATTTCATAGCTATGAGTTTTGATCCTCAGACTCAGGGTTTTTCTATCTCATTAAGTTTCTTGCATACATGTGAGAGCCCATTTACACTTCCAATAGGTGCCCCTTGCGTCTCTGGGTAAGTCAGCTGAACAACAGCAATAAAAAACCAAACCACATAATCCCGTAGTCCTAAACCCCAAAGAGATGCACCACAGTGTTTTCAGGTGTACTGCTCTAATCTCAAAAACAAGAATCTGTCTTGCACTATTAAAGCAAAACAGTATGACTGTGAGAACAAATGTCCAGACTCAGACTGAGAACACCTGTGCTGGCACAACACGTGTTTTAAGCCTCATTGGACAGCAGGTTGGGTCCCTCCAAAATATCTGTCTGTAGGGTGTCATTCTCCACTTTCTGCACATTTAATGAAGAAACACAGTTTACTTTCCAAATAGCGTTCTTCAATTTTTAACTTTCTTTTCTAAGCAAAGGTTATTGGAAGATATTACTGTTAAGCCACTGATAAGTTAAAAATGTGACCATCATACCATAGTTATGAAAAATGCATTAAAAAAGTAAAATCTCAATAAAATAATCATAAAATAAATAAAAGAAAAACCCTTTTAGCCCAAAGAAAATCAACCAAAACTAAAAAACCCAAACAAACTGCTACCTTATCACCACTTCATAATTTTATCTCCTGGTATAGACTTCTCCCATGTGCTTGAATTTGTTTTCAACATCTGCAATTGCATGACACCAATTTATTCCAACTGGTGGATCTAGATTAAGGTCTTCTAATTCTCCAGTCACTAGGTATGTCCTGTGTGGAGAGACACTGTCCCAATTAATTGGAGGTAAGGCCTGTAGAAAATAGTGCTTGGAGGTAAAAAATGGCAGCCTTTGCCCACTCACTCCATTTGGTATAATTTAGCTTTTCCTGCTATCCTCTACTGCTTTGCTGTTATTTGGCCTCATTAACTGCAAAGCATCGAATTAGGAAAAAAAGAAATCAATCTTTTTTATAGCATTTTTAAAGCAGTAAATATTTTAGTGATAGAATTTCAGTTTGAATGAAAGGAAAAAGAGATGTTATGATGTTAATGCACAGAGGAAAAGAAGTTATATATAGAATGTGCATCTTAATGACTAGAAGGTGTTGATTAGCATCATACTTTTATTTCACACAGAGATGTGTGAACTTTTCATAACAGAACTTGTAAGAAAGCAGAACTTGCCTCATTTATGCATTTTTTTTATGAAAGTGAAACAGTCAGCAGTTTGCTGAAAGTCAAACTAACAGAACATCTCAGCCTTGCTGGACAGGGCAGATGAGTTTGGACCACACCCTTCTCTTCCTCCCCTCAACCCAGCCCGGCCACCAGCTTGCCTGCTCATCATTACAGTACGTATTTTTCTACCTATTAAAATAAGCACCTTTAGAATAAGCAGATTGCTCAGGTCTCCCTCAGCCCACTGGGGTACAGCTTGGTAAACGGTGCCTTTTCTCAGCAGCCAGGAAAAGCCTGAGCTGATGAATTGCTCTGGAACAGCCAGGGAGGACATGCATCAAAATTATTCAAGGAAATAAATAATTGGGTTGCTGAGGAAAAAGGAATTCCACTCACATTCAGAGAGTTTTCGATAAAGGTGGACTTTTGAAACAGTTCTCTTTGTTTTGCATAAAAGTAAAATTGCCATCTCAGCTCTACTTCATTCTCACTTTGTGCCTGCCCAAGCCGAGTTTGTTTCTGTAATTGCAGGGAAAGGCTTTTCAGAGGCAAATCTGAGTGTCAGCTGGAGAAGCTGAGGAAAGGAATTCCTCTCCTTGAGCTTAAGTGGGCAACTGTGCCAGTAATGGGTATTTCAGATGAAATGTGTGATTCTGCAAGCTTGTTTATGCTGTGTTGAAGATCCTGTTATTGCTGTTGTTGGTGGATAATTTCATTTGACAATGTGCTGCAGATTCATCTTTATGTATGAATTTACAAGTACAGAGTAAGAAGCATAAAAAAATAATACAGAACTGCTCATGCAGAGTCACAGCACATAAATTAGAACATTCAGTAGTTCAAAAATGCCAGGATAGACAATTTTAATCTTTCATAGCACCTCTGTATTTGTAAAGCTTTAGCTTTTGTTCGTGATGATGAACATGATGAAATCAAACTCACCGAATAAATATAGTTTCAAAAACTTGGTCGCATGAGAAAGCAGAATATATTGTCCACATTTAACCAGTATTCCTGTAAATGTGTAATTTATTATCAACATGTGCATTTTCTGTTCTAACTTTTACAGCATGGTCAGGGAGTAAATTAAAGTCTTTCTGTAATACCCACCTATGTCTGGGCTAAGCTAGTGTTTGTACAACAGGTGATGGGCCAGGGTGAAACGCTTCCACCTTCCAAAGCCTTGATAGTACCCAACAAGTTTTAAGAGATATTGGTTAGTTTGGTTTAAAAAGTTGTTTTATGCTCGCTCTGGTTTTTGGAATACATTGCACTTACCCAGACACCTGGGGGAAAAAAGGCATAATTAAAATATAAAAAGTTTGTTTGTTTTTTTAATTTACATATTCCAGTATTTCTTTCCTGAAACATTTTCATTAATATGATAATAACATCTGAAGATGGAGCAGAGCAAAATCCCACAATGTGATTAGAATTTTTTTCTCTTTTCTCTTTAGATTCTCAGATGAATGAAATTTCTTCTGGTTCATTGACTTAATTAATTGGTCCTACTGACTTTACTAATCTTCAAATGCCACTTCTGATTTTTCCATCCCATGGTCACTGCTTGCTCTCAGCGATGTGAGAAACTGGACTTCATGGCTTTATTCTACTATTTGAAATTATTCAATCTGCTGTCTCTTCCCATCTGATTAATTTAACAAGTATCCCACCTCCTGAGAGGGGGAGGAGAGATACACTGGTTCACATCCATTTGGAATCAACGCTGCAACTAGGCATGCAGTTTCACAATAATTACTAGAAATCAACACATGTTGGAATGTATTTGCTACACATTCCAGTAATCAACAACATGGTACTAAAATATTTATTTCCTTATAGAACATGAAATTTGAAGTAAATTCTGAAAGGATTACTACACATTTTAACTAAGATGTATCCACTTATCAACAAGTAAAATTACATTAACTGGCTGTCAAACATAAGAATTATCTAACAGTGGAAATTGGAGTGGCTTTTTAAGCTACATAGAGATGGAAAATCAGAACAAGTTGCCAGAACAAGTTCTTGAGGTAAGAATCCTACAAAATTTCAGGAATTGCTTTTTACTTCATATATAAAATATGCTGGCCTTTTCCCCATCTAAGAAACTATTTAAATAAACAAGATGGCAGAAATAAAATTAAGTATAAAATAAAGTAGTTTTCCACAAGATGCAAACCTATAGAGGAATGATGCCCTGAAGTTAAATGAAAAGTATAACAGGTAGCTGGAGAACCTCTACCATGACCCCAGTACTCCAGCTTGTCCAAAGAGAAGTCCTGCAATTAGTAGTCATAAATAAATACCCACAGATGGACTCCAACATCTATTAAATCTTACTAATTTCCATGTGGTTCTGCTGGATATGAAGTTTACCCCGAAGTTATGAGTTGTGGACCTAGGTGTAATGGTGATATGGCAATAAAATACTTGGATTATCCCTGACATCAGAAAATAAAAATGGGACAAAAAGGTATTTATGACACAAATATTTAATTTCAGTGCTTGGCCTATATCCTTGTATAATAAAAAAATAACAATCCTGAAATAAAGTCCGTAGATCTGGCTGTTTCATGAAGTACAGGTTTCCCTACTACACTGTATTGGATATAATTATTCATTGTACAGGAGACAAAAAAATACGACAATGGAAGTAACAGAAAGACCTTGAAAATCTTAATCTATTTTTTCCTTCCACAGTAAGACATTTCTTTAAAGACAGGAAAGATGCTACTGAAATACAAAATATACCATAAAGCTAGGGAGTGTTGCTTGAACTTGTTTTGACTCAGACAAAATAAGTTACAGTGAAGCTACTTATATATTTATATACACACACACATACATATAGATACAGTTATTAATGCTCACTGTATTTATAAAAGATATCATCTCAGTTTGATAGGGACTAGGGAAAAATGAGATAACATGACAATGTTTATGTGGAAAATAAGAGTTGGTTATTGTTAAAAATGAAAAGCATATAAAATCTTATAGCATTTTATTTTTATTGTCAGACATTTGCTCTAGGAATGTGAAAAATTCATTGATATTGCAGACTTTGGTAAATAGCACCCATCCTCAGTTGCCTGTAGTAGGTGTTCTAGACCTCAGACAGTTTGGATACTATAAGAACCTGCTGAAAAACTGGTCATGACACAACTCCTAACACAAAAAATAAAATTAAAACTTACCTTTAGCTTTTATTTGTGCTTAAGCTTTGCTATGACACAGGTGGAGAGAATCTAATAAGAATATTAGACTTTGATACACCAGCTTAAAAATGTTCTTAGCTTTAGTAGTATTTTGTCCTTATTTTCTCACAGAAATATCATTACCATTTGATTTCCTCATTCTGATCTAAGGTACTTCTCTTCATATATCCCCAGATTATGTCTACACCATGAGAGACACACTTTCCTTTGATATATTAGTTGACATATTAGTTTATTTGCCTACATACTCAAGGTTTTTTACCTTCAGGCATTTTCAAAAATTTTACCTAAATAAAGAGTATTTGCTGAAATAATTTATAGCCACTGTGTGCTTTTGATCAGCATGAATACTTTCCACAGATTTTACTGATGTTTCAGGCATAGAGTGTTAAATTGGACTGTAACAATAAATGCATCCCCTTTCATTACTGCCTGACGACATAATAGACAAAAAATCATTACAATTCTTAAAATGTAAACATTTTTTTCAGACTAGCAGCTTTTCATCTCCCCAGCTTTCCCACTCAATATGACCTTCTTTCTCTGATTTTTTACTTCTGATTCATTCACTCTTCAATAGCTCCAAATAGAAATGGTAAAACTTGCAATATAATATTTTAATTTATATTAGTACTATTAGGAACTATTAGGATTGTCTGGCTTGTGGCTTCCTGGCCCAGTCTTTACTCCACTTAGAAGAAATACAGGAAAGGTTTTTGGCAGCATCTGACTAACATATTACTCAGATGCTGCCCTTTCCGTATTCATTTTTGTTTGTGCTCTTCAATTTCAATGCATGAGTTTTTGCTTAATTCTCACAGATTTAACATTTACACATTAATAATTTTATACTCCATAATGTCTCTGATATGTAACTAAAGTTAAAATGCATCTTTTAAGAAATACGTTGTAAATTACTTTTGATAGTCTGCTAGAGGACACCTAGATAGCATTCTTCATACACATGGTTGTACAGAGAGCAAATAACTGAAACAGCCTGACATTCATCTAAGGTCA